>JBBMOI010000005.1:13905000-13922500 GCA_038088405.1 Porites divaricata | reverse complement strand
GTTATACTTGTAACATGCTTGGAGATGCCAGAATTGAGGGGTATCACTACTGTATGCCACTTGAAACACTCTTGGCTCTGAACTACAACTCATTCATTTTAACTGTGGAAATTATAGGTGTTGATTCTCATGCTAGAGATATGTATGGTAACAGTCATAGTCAAGGTACATGTGTATTGTTGGAAATACCATCCATGCTTAAATTAGTACAATATTTTCAGAGAGTATGTACTCGTAGGAATGAGGATATATATGAGCTTGAAGGTGTACATATTGCCAACTTTGAAGTTGATCTTTGTTCAAGCAGTGTTGAATACTGTTAGTAGTATATCAAATGTTCATAGTTTATACCATTGTTCTTGTAAGCAGTGCTGTGCTATAGCAGTTTATGCAATGTGTTACAGTCTGTTATCAATCCATGTGGATACTGGACTTGAGGAACTTTATCTGCCCTTGCTAGTAAGGGAATACACTGTACAATGTGATGGGCGTTAAAAGATATTATGCCATTTGATCTTCTTGAAAGTGAGAGTATCAGTGGAGCTGAGATAAACATTACTGTTTATGCTGTAAGCAATGGTGTCCTATGTTGCAATTTGGCGGAGAACAAATCTGTGTTGAAGATGTGCCTTTCAAAACATTGTCATGAAGTGACAGGATTTTTGTCGTGGATTGGAACATACTGTATATGCTGTGAAGTAGAGTGAAGGATTTATCTTTTCTTGTGGGATATGGTGAAAGTTAGTTAGGTGAAATAAGACTTGTTAAAAGTATCAAAGACAGTTAAAGACATTTGCAAAATTACACAAAGTAAGTTAAATTGTCAAAGACTACAATATTATATTATGCTCATGCAAAATTGAAAGCAGTGAAAGGAAAACGATTGCAAGGAAACACAGGTATAGTTCATTTGAGTATTGTGGAATGGAACCTCTTAAAAAGAAACATTTAGTTACAAGGAGAAAAGAAAACAGGAAGATCAGGGTATAGATTTTTGCATTGAACAGTATAAAAATAAAATAAGAAAAGGTCCCTGATATATATGTTGTGTTTGTAATCGATTACTTTACAAGAGATCAGTTCACATTTTTGGCAAAAGTAAATATTCGTGTGAAAATTTTTTCAGTGTGCAGTCTTCATTTGATGGAAAACACTATGTTTGTAAAACATGCCACTTAATACCGACATGTTCTATAAACACCTCAGTGCCAGTATTAACAGAATAAAAACAACCCCATGTAGAAACCCAGCAACTACCTCACAAACTACACCCATTTTCTTAGCAATCAACTTCCAATATAACTCGAAGCCTACTACTTCATACATCTCAACTAACCCCTCAAATATACAATACCACTGCATTACCCACGTATCCCTCATTCACAAAACAAACTTCGCATACGCGTAGTTCAATCACGCCCAAATACACACTTCCATAGCGTCTTGTGTATTTTACACCAGATGTCTGACGGAAAGACAAAAAAGTGAATCTATATTATGAGGATCGAACCAGCTATGCGCAGCGGTTCTCATTTTCATTAATGTGCAGCTATACCCAATTTCCCACAAAACACAGCCGTAATCTAGGATTAAAAGAGTAGATTGTCGATATTGTTACACTGAAGCATTCAAAATAGCTCATGCACGGAAAACGTGCCTATGTTCTTCAGGTTGGTCATCACCCCCCTCACAGATCGCTGTTACCGTACTCTTGTAAGTGCCTTTCACTTGAATCTTGGAGGAGCACCTGAAGGTCCTGCCGGCACTGGAAAAACTGAAACTACTAAGGTATTTTGCCCTGATAAGTACCTCCAGACGGTGTTCTTTCCAGGCATTGCTACTGCAGTAAGTTAACCATCTATCTTGTCTGTGTGTCGGTGTAGGATTTAGCAAAAGCCCTTGCCATTCAGTGCGTGGTATTTAACTGCTCAGATGGCTTGGATTACCTGCAAATGGGAAAAGTAAGCGCATACTTGATTTATGATTATCTGTCCATCGTTTAACTAGCTTTAACTTGTTTCATGGTCATTAGTTCTTTAAAGGACTGGCGTCGTGTGGTGCATGGGCTTGCTTTGATGAGTTCAATCGGATTGAATTGGAGGTGCTGTCTGTGGTAGCCCAGCAGGTAATTTCTTTCTAATGCTACAAAGATGATGTACACGTAGAACAGAGCTTTCGTGTAAAAAAGTAAATGTAAGCCAGAATATAATTCAGGGTTGCCACGGTCAGGGAAAAGTTAGAGAAAAACGAAAGTTGTTTTTCAAGGTCAGGGAAAAGTCAGGGAATTTTTTAAAAAGTCAGAGAAAATCTTTGATATTGTCAAAGTCAATGAAAAGTCAGGGACTTCTGTTTTCCAGTTTATAGTTCATAAGTTTTCTTCAAGACTTTGTAATGCATTTTCTTTTGGAAAAGGTGAAAGTATGCTGCAAAGCAAGCAAAGCGATCAATTTTACACTCTACGCCTAACACATGTAGTGGTTGTGGTCAGTGGATTTCGTTGTGAATGCATTCTTCCAAATTCCTTCTTCCTCTTTCCGCTTTTCGCGGAAAGAGGTTGAAAATGAAGAGAAAAATATCGATGGCCTGCGAAAAAAGCTAAAGCGAATATAAACATCGATTGTTCTCATTACTTGTTTAAAGGTGAGTGAAAAGTCAGGGAATTTTTAACTTTCTGGGCCCAGTTGTTCGACGGCCGATAGCGCTTAACCCGAGGTTAAGTTTAACCCGGGTTTCTTTTTCTTGTGTTCAAAACCATTCTCTGGGATAATTTTCTCTGGCAGGTTTAGAGCTTCCAATCGTCAACTTGTGGACAAAAAGAATTAAAGCTAAAATGCTTTTTAAGCTTTCAAATCTGAATTCAAATTTCGTACTAACCCTGGGTTATCTTAACCCAGCTTTGAACAACTCGGCCCTGATGAGTGGCAACCCTGAAAATTGTATTGTTAACAGTGGGTCCCGAAAGATCATTTGGTCTTGTGCCAGATGGAAAGAAAGAAATTTGTCCATTGTTGATGAGGGAGTGGTTGTGATATATGGTAGGTTTTGGTAATAGTTTGTAATATGTTTGGTTAGTCTGCTTTAGATTAACCTTTTTTTCTCAGATTTACAGAAATTTTACTCCCGTATATCAAAGAGTAGTACATTCAAATGTAATATGATATTTAAGAATTTGTTCATGCTTTGCGTGCGTATATCAAGTTATGGATGCACGCGGGCAGTTTGGAGAGCACGAAAGATGCGTAAGAGTTGCTCGAGGTGAAGCAGAGAGCAACTCTAGCTTCTTGAGGGCTCTCCAAACTTCCCAAGTGCATCCATAACTCGATATACGCACAGCTAAAAGCATGAGCAAATTCTTTTATAACATAGCTGACAAAAATGCGTACTTTTTGATTAACTGCAAAATTCTCGTAACGCGTGACTCAGAAAAACAAACGCTTTAATTGGCCGGTTACAAACACGCCACAATGGTCCAGTTTCAATGAAAATTCTTTCTGTAAAACTGAGAAAGAAAATTTGCTAAGCAGAAACGAAGGTAAAAGAGTCTTCAAGTCCACTTAAAGTTAATTCACATGTTTGTAAGAAGTCGTGGAATAAGGTTTTTGCTCGGCGAAATCCAGAAAACTTGTTCAGTTTTTTAGCGACTGTCATCCTACTGTATATTCATTTACGAACAATGGCTGGTCATTACGGGTCTTGAGAAGACCTGGCAGCAGTTATTTTGTGAGTGATAAATTATCTTCTTGTGTAATTTGTCTTGCAAGAGAAAGTTTCCTGTTTCAGTCGGATTTTTCGGCGATAACAAATTATAAAAAATGCATAATTTATTCGCTATTGAGGTCACTTTATAATTAACTTGTTTTGTAAAGGATAAACAAACGTTAAAAACGGAGGACACTCTACACAAATTGGATGTTTCCCGGCAAAGACCAGTTTGTGGTCTTTTTGCAGCCGAATGTCAGTCTTTACGGCGGACTTTTCAACGACTCAGGCTCTATTATTTGCGAAACATCCTCACCGCTTTTGCTGTTGGTTTGAGTGGCTAGAAGCTAAATTCCAAAATGCTAGTTTTTCATCATTTCCGTCGATTGTTGAGTACTTAAACACACGGTCATGAAAAATCTTTATTTACGCACGGGCGTGCGTAAATAAAGATTTTGGTCATAGCGGCTGAATAGGACTTATAAAGGGCAAGCACGCGCGCTATGTTATTTAGCAATTAATGAATGAGGCTGAGTAGGATATAAAGAATTAAGCAGAACGAGGAGGGTGTTATCCACCAAGGCCGAAGGCCAAGGTGGATAACACCCTCTGAGATCTGCCTAATTCTTCATATCCTACGAAAGCCGAATTTATTAATCGCTTTATTATTCATTCAAAATAATTTCTAGTTTAAAAGCATAGCTAAAAAATGCTTACCTGCATCGATGTTAAGTTCATCTTCGGTAGTGTACGTTTAGGTTTGTCCAGATCCGCAAATATTCTCCAAATAGCAGATGTTACCCTCCGAGTTGTCTTCTTGCTGTTTTTGCCATGTTTTTAGCTATTATTTCGCCCAGTTCCAGCTGTGGTTCTTACTCTTGAAACGAGTGAAATTTCCGTCATTTTTTTTTACAACCAAAACAACTGAACCGCGTCCCCAGCTCTTCTCGGTTAACGGCGCATTAACCTGTAGCCTGCTGCATTTTTTAGGTCATTTCCTCGTCAAACACAAAATTCTTCCAAATTTGGTCATCAGTAACTGGTTATGGTGAATTATGCGTGTGCTTTTAGCAAATCAGAATTGGAGAAATATTTTGAATGAATAATATAATTAATTATTGTCGTCGTCACTATTAGATCTTATGCATCCAGCGAGCTATAGCTGCCCATCAGGATCGTTTTGTGTTTGAAGGAACAGATTTGAACTTAAACTCCAACTGCTTTGTGGCTATAACCATGAATCCGGGATATGCAGGAAGATCTGAGCTCCCAGATAACCTCAAGGTACAGTAACTGTCAAATCTCATTTTTACACCCCATAGCACATTGCATTAATCTGGTTCTAATGAGGATTGTCTAATGATTCAGAGTTAAAATCAAAAGAGAGAACAAAAATATTATGGAGAAAGAAACTGAAAGTACCTAGACAACCTACGTCAGTGTTCATAATAAACTTAACTGTTCTTTCGTTACAAATTTTGAAACAAATCACGTGTAAAAGGGTCTTCGTGATGACTGATTTGATTTAACAATTTAATTTAGCTTGATACTTGTCAGGTTACTCAGACAGCACAAAAAGGATGCCCTTCGTATATTTGTGAATGGCCATAATTTTCTGATATTTTTCAAAATAACTTTCTTTGTTTCTTTGTGTCAGATTCAGATCCAGATTATTTCTTATCTGAGGTAGATAATACAATTATAAAACCTTTGCAGATGGACGCTGTACACCTTCCAAAAGACCACCTATATTAATCTATACTAGTCTGTAATTCTGTCAGAATTGTCATTTTCTCGTTAGGTGTTGTTCCGCACCGTAGCAATGATGGTGCCAGATTATGCCTTGATCGGAGAAATCATGCTGTACTCGTATGGATTTGTTGATGCACGTAACTTGTCAGTTAAGATTGTTACCACATATAAACTTTGTTCTGAACAGGTGGGTTGCAAAAAAGCCACATGTCATTGAGTTTTTTTTTAATTTTAGACTTAGCAGGAGTCCATCACTTTGGAATACCATTCCTCGTCTAAGACCTAGACCACCCCTTTTATATGTGCAGGCTATCAATATTTTTAGACTAGAAAGTTTCAAAAACTCTCAGTCAAGACACCGAATGCAAATATGGCGGATCTCTCGGTCGGCCTGGGTCTAGTTGCGTGAAAGCGATGCTAGTGAGGCCTCAAGAGAGTTTTGTTTTGACTGCGCGTGTTACCGATTGAGTCGATCAATAAGGGTTCCTTCTAGTTGTTACGTGCTTAAGAGCCATCAAAGAGGAGATTTAATTCCAGCAGAAACGAAAGTTGGTTATCTTCGCTTTGCCAAGGTTCTTTACGAAGAAAGAAATGGATTTAAGCGATTCGGCGCGGCAAATGGAAGCACTTTCCTATCACGGAGTTAAAAGAACGAAAGTGTGGTCGCTTCACTTCAGAGGAGAAGACTCACTAAACTATTAGAAAGGGTGAATAACTGAGAGATGGTTCTGTTTTAAGTTTGCTTTGTCCGTTCCCTTGCCAAGGAAAGGTAAACATCCTCGAGAACGAGTGAATCCGCCGTCGCGACTTAACAATCTTCACCTCCTGTGTTCAAGAGTTTGAGCAGTGCCATAAAAGAAGCAATTTTTGGAAATCTCTGTTAGTTCATCTCGAATCCATTCGACAAGTTGCTAAAATAGATCACGCGCAAGGTCAAGTCAAATACAATGCTCGAATACTTGCACGCTCTTTCCCTGCCAGAACCTTTTTCCTTCTTCTTACTTTCTTAGTTCGCAACGGTTCCTGTGTTAGTTTTTTCCGTGCACTTTGATCAAGGACTGTTTTTGAAATACGTCGCTTTCTTCTGGTTCTCACATAGTTTCACAGGCCACGCTTGAAGGATTAAAAGGCGATTGTTATTGCTGTGTTTCATTCACACTCGTCACTATTGTTATATTTTAATGCAGCTGTTATCAGCGTGAAATCTAAACGATCTTAGAGTCCACAGTGGATGCTCCCGTTCTCGAGAAAGTTTTCCTTTTGTTGGATAAATAACGGATCAGGCAAACATCTTAGAACAGCACCATCTCTTGCGAAAATTCTTTCATTCAAATACTTTCGTGAGTCCTCTCTTCTAAGGCAAGTGAAGCGAGAACACTTTCGCTGTAAAGTGCTTCCCATCGCGGCACAGAATCGCGTGAATCCTTAACTTTCTTTGTGAAAAGATCTCGGGAAAGTAAAGGTTATTCCAGCTAGTGTAAAATCTTCTTTTTGGTGGCGCTCAGGCACGCAACAGCTCGAAGCAAACCATATCGATCGACTCAATCGCTAAGACGCGCAGTCAAAACAAAACTCTTGAGGCCTCACTAGCCTCGCTTTCGCGCAACTAGACCCGGGCTGGCCGAGAGGTCCGTCATATTTGCATTCGGGGTAGAGAACATTAAAAGATTTTCAGCAATGCCAGGTGAGATCTGTTAGGTGTCGAAGGAAAACTCTCTTACTGGTTGAAGAATCTTGAAAGTGAGACCAAAAGAGCATCTGTCTAGAAGTTTTCCAGGCATACAATTATTGTCCTTTTCAAAAGTTTACTGAGAAAATTCAAATTGAAAAGAATCTAAAAACATAAAGAAGTCTAGCGCACATTGATAAATTCTCGTTGGACGCTTCAAGGTGATAAGATTCTGTTCATGTTTAAGGTAGTACGTCGTTACCCTGAACATTCAGTTTCAGTTAATTGGAGTAAGATGTTGTATTTTGATCAACAGCTGTCATCACAGTTCCATTATGACTATGGTATGCGTGCAGTGAAAGCTGTATTAGCAGCAGCTGGTAACCTGAAGCTAAAGTATCCATCAGATGATGAGAATGTACTGCTTCTTAGATCCATCATGGATGTCAACCTTCCCAAATTTCTTTCCCATGACATTCCGCTCTTTGAAGGAATTATCTCTGATCTGTTCCCCGGGGTATCTTTACCAAAGGCTGACTATGGCACCTTCTTGGAAACAGCCAAAGAGGTTAGTTATTGATCAGGCCTGGTTATTGATTGTACTTTGTAGTCTTTCCATGGTTGTCATTGGTAGTGCATTCCTTTTTTCTTTGTTGCGATTTTTAAAACACGTTGCTTTATCTGTCATTGAATAGGTCTGCGACAAGAAGAATATTCAAATGGTAGATTTCTTCAGTGAGAAGGTTATCCAGACTTATGAAATGATGATTGTTCGGCATGGGTAAGAAGAATATTTACGATCTTTACTCAGTTTTCCTTAGTAACAACAGCTAATAGATTTTTGTTTGGTGTTGTAGATTTATGATGGTGGGTGATCCATTTTCTGGCAAGACCAAAGTTCTTGAGGTGCTGGCTGAGACTCTTAACTTGCTGTCAGATAGAAACTACGACGATGAGAATGTTAACAAGGTAAATATGCCTTTCAATATTCACCTCGACCTTGAAGGACGAAGGGCATTCAAAAGCTCCAAAGTCGTACAAAGTAAGCAAGTGCATAACGATTTTCCTTTGTTGCATCCGAAGGGCGTAGTCCTTATTATGGTCTCCTTCATCATCCACGCGCGATCCGAACTCCGAGAAAATTATAAACCTCGCTTCGCGAGGAACAATACACTACTGCTAAAGAGATAACATTATTTAACTGTGTTGTCCAAAAAATATAGTTAAAGTTGGAGTGTTCAGTAACTTCGATTTCCTAATATATAGATTTAGCCATAGTCTGCTACACAGCCGTTTTTAGTGTCGACACGCAACGTTCCCCCCCACTAACGGCTCCTGAAAATCGAACCACATTCCTTTCCCTTGTGTTTGTGGTCTAACGAACAAACCAATCATGTACAAGAAACTTGACAATACGTGAGCCGCAGGGCGCTAGGAGCGAACACGCTTCTCAGTTTTCGACAAATCAATCAATCGTCGCTGAATTTTGATGGGCTCTGTGTCTGCAAGCAACGAAAAGGTTATTTGCAGAAAAGTTTGTGTTAAGCGATTAACAAAATTCCAAGTGAAAAAAAAGGTTTGACAGGCCTACAAGACTCTTACCAGGATCGGTTGGTATTTTTTTAACGTGCATATGTATGGTGAAGTTCATGTGCCGAATGTGCTCATTGTGTTTTTGTACATGTGAAGACTGTGAATATTAAACTCTCAGGGGTACTGATTCAAACAAAGGCAACCTTTTAAATTACCGATAAGCGATTTCCCGAAACTATACCCGGCAACTTTATAAGCACATCTATGTAGTGCATCATATTTGCTCGACTTGCTTGCTGTTGCTGCTTATCTCAAAAGTTTTGAAAGGACTTCGACTACGACAACACTACTCTAGTTGATTGCTTGTTTTCACGCGACAATTTTGATTGTTCTGTCATTCACACATGGGACAACGATAGAAGCAAAGCTGTGATTGGAGGAGTCACCATACCGCAAAGGTGGCGCAAACACCTTCCAGAAAGTGGGAGCTGAATTCTAATTGGCTAATCGCAGGAAAGGAATGTGGTTCCATTTTCAAAAGCCGTTAGTGGGGAGGAACGTTGCGTGACGACACTAAAAACGGCTGTGTAGCAGACTAATTTAGCCAGGGCTAAAAGCGAAGCTCCATTAATAAATCTATAATTTAAAACAAACAATAAACTTGTAATCCACAAATCAGTTAAATTAAGGACACATTCGTGTGACTTTTGAGGGACAGGCTAAGTGGTTTTAGAGTGAAACAAATCTTGCATCGAGTTGATGGCCTTATATGTACACCCAAAAAATAGCACTGGCAATCATCTTCGGTCACATTTAAGAGCAACAATGGCTCTTGATCACGGTAGATTAGGCGTGGAAAACAAATTCTTGGAAAACAAATCAGGGCGAAATCTTACGATAAGTTTACTTTAGAAAATCTTGCCAACAAATCTGGGTGCGTGCAAATCAACCTTTTATACTTTTTATACATCACATCTGAGGTGAAAGAGTACTATGAGGCGCTCTTTTTATCATACAGACCGCCTGACCTCAGACAATTAGCAGTCAGTTTCACAATTTTTCAAGACTAATTCCATTCATTCAATATTCAGGACCATCGAAGCACGCGTGGGCTTTTAGCGAAACTGTTCAAAAAAATTCCAAAATCATCTACCAAGTTTGCAAAGAAATTTTAACAGAGTTACGCTTCAACATAATAAAGAATTTATTGTGTTTATTTTTTATTGATAGTTTTATGACCGTCACGGCGATGTGTAATACGTGCGGTATGTTGAGCACTCCTGCAAGCGATGTTTATGAACGACTGTAAACAAACGGCAAAGCGATGAAAATTGCAAAAGACAACTAACAATAAATAAAAGATCAGAAATATAATTCGGTAGAACATTTACAGAGACAACAAGTGTCATTCACGAAAACAAGTATTTAAAGTGTCTATAAGAATCCTGAGTCTTTAAGCTTAAAAATTAAGTTTAATTTTAAGCCGCCGGCTTCCCGGTGTTTGCTGTTTTCCTTGATGAACTCGGGACAAGAAAATCGCTCAAAGTTTTCTTTCTACAGCCAAAATAATATCTAAATATTCTTCGGAACGGTTTTTCTTTTTATTTGCGGTGAAATATCGACTAAAGGCTTTTCAAAGTTCTGTAAGCTTATGTCAAACCTCATACTAGGTCAGATCAGTGTCTCAAATCTTAATACAAATGTGCATAAACTAGCCTCATAAACTGCGCTCGACTTCATGAAAACAGATATAAATACAATGATAACTCAGGCTTACCATATTTCGAGATGCAGCTCGTGAAAGCTATCAAGTAAGGCCTGAATAGGCCCTTTGCAGCTAGCCATTCACGTGACACAAAACCGCCGTGCTGGTGAGCAAAAGTCGCACTGGGACAAGACAAACAAAGAAAATTACAATTTAAAATTATGTATGTCTTTTGTTTGACTTGTCCCTGTGCGACTTTTGCTCACCAGCACGGCGGTTTTGTGTCACGTGAATGGCTAGCTGCAAAGGGCCTATCGCTTACTCATCCAGCAAGGTGAAAAACAAAAACGATGCCATCCGAAATCGGATTTCCGACTATGACAAGCAGCGCATTTCTCAACCAAAAATTCAATAAAGAAACCAGCCATGTGAATAACAGAAGACTCTTGATAGCAGCTGTATTTCATTTTGTACATCCAGTGCAAAAAGACAGTTATTAAAAACAGCACAAGTTGACACAAAACTCTGTCAGCTTCAGCTGTTGAAGCAAACAAGTTTCAAGATGTTGTATGAATTTTCCGCATGAACTGGCTGAATTTTCGCGTCCGAGGTCAGTTTGATATCAAAATGTTAATAGTGCTAGGCCATAGTGACATAAACACAAAATATTTGATATGAATTTTAAAAAATAAACTTGAGCCTGCAATCATCTGAAAACTAATAACTTGTCAGCGGATAACTTCAAAAAAATACTCGACCTGGATGGGTCGACACCTGAGCCCGCGATACGGCCAGGTGATACTGGTCAGCGGATACCTTGTCTTGACAGCTGTCAATTGATCACAACATTGATGTGCAATCAGTTTTCTCCTAGGCTTTCTCGGCTCGGCCCTGGGCTCCCAAAGTAGCTAGAAAGTGTGAGAGTAAACATTGGTATGCCTGTGGTGCGGACGGGCGGACGGGCGGTTGGGCGGGCGGACGGGCGGGCGGTCGGTGTACGGTCACGTGATTACCAAATTTTCTCGGATGGGTAGTTTACCAGACTTTCTTACCCATGGTGCTCCGCGACGCGCTTTGCGCGCCAGAGCTCCGCTATGATGCCTGGTTTATTCTTCTAAAAGATCAGAACGAAGCAAGTGACAAAGTAGTTGTTTTAGTTGTTTTCTTTTATTCTGCATCATTGTGTTTTACCTGTGTTATTGTCTGTACAGGTATGGTATCGTGTAATAAATCCAAAGGCTATTACCATGGGACAATTGTTCGGTCAGTTTGATCCAGTCTCACACGAGGTAAGACTAAACATACTTCACAAGAGTACGAGAACGCTATTGTGCGCCCCGCAATGTACATACATGTTTTTCTCATTTTAACGCTTAATGCTTGAACTGTTTTCTTGTTCCTCACAGTGGACAGATGGAATCGTGGCTAATACGTTCCGTGAGTATGCAGCGGACCAAACTGAAGTTAAGAAGTGGGTAATATTTGATGGACCTATTGATACTCTTTGGATTGAAAGTATGAACACCGTACTGGATGACAACAAGAAGGTAAATAACAACGCCACTACATGTATATAGAAAAAAAAAGTGGCCCTTTGTCTGTTTGGTTTTCTTTTTGTTTTATTCTCTCTCTCTCTCTCTCTCTGTGCTAACGCTTCTGTTTAATTTTAGTTGTGTCTTATGAGTGGAGAAATCATTCAGTTGTCGAATGTTATGAGTTTGATCTTCGAATGTAGAGACCTTTCACAAGCTTCCGTAAGTATCATTAAATAGTATTAGGATGTAGCCGCAATTTACACTTTGTCTGGAATGGACCCAGTAATCGTTTAGTTCACGATAACTTCCTTTCTTGCTCGGAAGTTCCATCGCCTAATCTTGGCGGTCACTGGTTCTAATCCCACCCGCCAGGGACCCTTTTATCACTTAAAGGGTAACTCTCGCGTAGGACAACATTTTTCAGAAAAACCTTGCAAATGTTTTTCTCATTGTAATACCATCAAGAAATATTTCTTCAGCGATCTATTTGGCTCCGAAATCGAGATTCAAAGTGTTAAATTTGCCGCTTACTCGAACTTCCGCCATTAACGCTTCGATTTTGCCTATCACGTGACATGACGTCACAGGTGTGGAACAACAGATGATCTCGAATATGGCTGACTGTAGTTCTTCAAGTGATAGCGCTACCTCTTTGTCCGATTATTCGGATCTAGAAAAACTTTTAGAATGCGAAGTATAGGGCAGCCCTTTACGGAAATTCAACCCCGGCGTTTTGAGCCGCCTGGAAGATCGTCCGAAGCTGATGAAGTTCGTGCGTCGCCAGAAAACATCGAGCCTACCACTCGCCCGCAGCGATCTCGATAGTGAAGAATGGTGAGTGCCTAGATGGTTTTGAACAATTCTTGTGTACAGTGCGATCCGCAAATCGTTCGATTTCATCAATGCTATGAATGCTTCAAATTGTAAAAGGAATAGGTCTAATTAAACACGCATTTTTTTGTATACTGTGCGTTTATAATTTTAGATCATTGTTTTCATATGCACAAGTGGTCGAAAGCGTACCTTCCCCTTCTAACGACTACTCGAAATGATAATCTGGGCAAGTTGTCTCGGTGTAGTTTTTTTTTAATTTCTGCCTTAATCCTGGTTTTACAAACAGCAGTGATTTATATCGGAAGCAATATCTACGCTCTCGTAATTCGTTGACTGCAACGCAAATAAATTTCCATACCTTTGCCCCTTGACAGCCGCTCATGCTCGACTCGTGGAGTGCTTGCGCTTTAAAATTTGTCTCTTTTGTTGTTATACAGATTGTTATACATAATAACTGAAAGGCGCTGTACAGTTCTTTTCCTACAAGTCGTTCACTTACTTTTACTGTGTCTTGCTCTGTCAATGAATTTGGTTCAGAAGTTATTATTCTAGCTTCTGTGTATCCTGATGTTTATATTATTAAGAGAATTAAAGTTGGGATGAGATTCACCTCCATACCCATGTGAACTAACTGCTTGCATAAAACGTTTCTGCTCCCCAGTATATGATTTTCGAGGTTGGGACATGTCGTATTCACTTAAGTTTTTGTCTGGAGCACAACAGTGGTTGTGTTAACTACAAGAATATTGCATTTGATGAGACATAACTGCAGGAACTTCTATACCTAATACACCTAGTGTTGAAAACGTGTACATGTTTGAAACTATTTTGTGGTTATGGGCAGGAGATAGTATGATGAAGCCATAAACGTTAAAGAGTGAATAAGCTCAAAACTGAAATAATATTCTGTCTTGACTTATGGCAGTTTGATAATTTTCTGGGTGCAGAATGAAAAGGTCAATATTCAACACTTGTTCTGTTGCCCTCCATTAACCGATGTTCAGTATTTATGACTTAAGAAAATAACTACTCTTGGATGGGGGGGAAATATCTGCTTCCAAGAGGTGGCTGTTGTAAAACGTAAATATTTGAAGGCAGTTGAAGTTGAAAATATGGAGGAGCATAGTGGAACACCCAGGATCCCAGGCAGTTTGTCTGAATTACTGGGTGTTACGAGCTGCATGGCAATACAAGCAGTAGTATGGTGCCTCGGCATATGAAGAATCAGATCATAAAAAAAAAGCAGGCACATTGCCTACAGGCAATTGGTAAGGTGATACTGGGGCTCCCTTGGCAGGCCATTATTTGTTTGTGTCTGGTGATGGTTTCAAGGACGGTAATGTAACTCCTATGTCACTTCCTGCGCAGTTAAGTGCATACAACCTCATTTCCGGGTTAAGTGCTAATCGGCCTTCGAACAACTGGTCCCAGATGAATAAATATACCATGTATTGCAAATAACCCTACTGTATATAAAATATGATGCAATTTTCTCACTCACCACTGGAAGACTGGGCTAGAGTAACTTTGTTGCCATTAAAATGGTTGCTGCCCAGCAAACAATGTCAACAATAATTGGTGGAACTAAAAAATCTATAAGACTACATGGTCTTTTAAAGTCCAATGGTGTCAGTGGGTGGGAAATACATAATTCTTATCGACTATTTGCTCACAGCTTCTGAATAATAATGGCGGATTAGTGTTTGACTAATAACATGTCACCCTTTTTTTTCCAACAGGTGTGACTGTTAACTGGGAAATAATGTACAATTTGAAACTTTATATCGTAATAATGAAATGATATTTTATTGTTCATTGCTGTATATCTTTAGGTTTTAATGGGAAATCCTCATTTTCAATTAGAATTCACAAATGGATTGTTTCCATCTTGCATATTTTAATTGATAAGGCAATAATAATAAAGAAAACTGGTCACAGTTTAAGTGGACCACACAGTGCATGGTCATCTAAGTCACTAATTGCAGTAGTGACCTAGCTTAGCCTAAACTACAAAGAATCAAAACATTGCAGGGCATTGTAGTCCTTCTTTAGTTGACAAGGGTGGAAAGATTTTATCTGCTAACGAAAGAACCCATTGCCTCATCTCTGTTGGGCCTCTCTGTGGATGCAGCAAGTAGTGCAGGGGTATTCAATTGCAGGTTCAACATGTAGTTTTTTAAAGCCCTTGAATTTTCTTAATAGCCAGCAAAGACTTTCGGTTATGGTGCTTGCGCCATAAACTTCAATAAAAAGGTTCATACTGCAGGAGTGAACATTGCCTAGTTCTTTCTCCTTTTTCACTCCCGTTATGGATCGCATTTTTCTCCTTGGAATTTTCCATAAGTACCGCGTCGGGGATTTAAAAACGGGTTAATAATTTCTTTTTTCATTTCTTGTGAGAAGTCCCAAAGGTAAGTATTGCAGAAGAAGCGTGACACGGGTGCTATCAAGGCAGTTTTATAGTGTTCGCGGGTAGGACGGGTACAAAGTACCACCAAAGATAATGAAGCAATCCTATTTTAATCAACTTTTTATGAACTGTTTTAATTTCTTTCTATCCTTAAAAGGCATGTTACATGTAATTTTAGCGTGTGTGCAGGTTTTCAATGGAATGACGCGACAATCTCGAGAGCACATCTCGAATAACTACATTCAAAATGATGATCATAAAATCGCAATTTTCGGCGAGAAGTGAGTTTTACTTCGCGTCTTTAGATGCAAAGGTAAATGGATGGAACCTGCAGATTTCAGACAAGAGAACAACACACTTAAGTGAAAACACAAAGGCGGTATAGAATCAGGCCGGTACGGCGGTCTGTGACGGAGTTCTCTTCAAAGATGCGAGTATTTCCCGGGAGTAAATTAAGTCGCTTTCGAGGAATGAAGGGCATCAACACCCATCAGGCAATGGTTGATGGTTGTATCAGAATTTTAAATCTGCTATAGGAAAGATGTTCTTTGTATTATACGTAGCAGATTAGGA
Organism: Porites divaricata; assembly: GCA_038088405.1. NCBI lineage: Eukaryota > Metazoa > Cnidaria > Anthozoa > Scleractinia > Poritidae > Porites > Porites divaricata. The sequence continues at coordinate 13,906,790 of JBBMOI010000005.1, read as the reverse complement.
GCTTACCTGTTTACAATTATTGACCTCGGGTCGATAAATGTCTCACGCGACTTCAAGAATACCCTAACAAAAAAAATACAGAAAAAATCCAAATCGCCCGCATCTGATGCCTGTGTAAATTTAAAAATTGGAAACATCATCGAAATGCTTTTCCTGAACGTTAATATGACAGTAGAGGCTCTATTTCTCCTTTGTTTGCAAGAGAAATTTGGTGGGTTTTTCTCTTATAATCTTCACTTGGCAATCCGTGTTCCACACTTGTGACGTAAAATCACGTGACTAATGTGAAATCCGAATGTTTTCAAAATGGCGGCAAAAATCGAGTTTTCGAAAAATTATAAAAAAATAAGTTTCGCAGATATATCGGAAATTTCACCAAAGAGAGATATTACATGCCATTAGGAAACTATAGAGAACTTAAAAAACAGGGGTAATTTTCCCGAGAGTTGCCCTTTAATCTTGAAGGTAACGCTCGGCAACATTTTCTGAGCTTCATTTGTACTTTCCTAGCTAAATATGAAAAGTTAGGTTGTTAACCCTGGCTTTAACTTAATCATCTTTTGAGGAACCTGACCTAGGGCTATTAGTGCTAAAAACGCCCACTCTAGAGAAAACTCTAGAGTTTTGTCACAGTTGAATCCCTGTTATCTTTTAGACTTGTTGGTTGATGCCCTAGTTCGTTTTGTGAATATTTCCTTTTCTTGCATATTCTACAGGAATCCTGGGGTATACTGTTGTGACTTATGTAGACTCCTAATGCTCTGTCTCCCCTTCCCCCACCTTATGTGAATCAACCTTGAGACAACTTATTAACCATGCATCGTGCCAAAGAGACGTACTTTCCAACTAATAAGCGTTTTGTTTTGTCTGGTAGCCTGCTACAGTAAGCCGTTGTGGTATGATCTACTTAGAGCCTTCCTCCCTTGGCTGGCAACCTGTATTGCAATCGTGGGTGAACACGTTACCTGACACACTTAAGACTGAACACGAAAAACTCATCACTGCACTCTTCCAGTGGGTTTTACCTGTTTCCATCAGTTTCGTGCGCAAGCATTGTAAGGTATTGACAATCAAGCAAGGCAAGTGAGTTGTAGTAATTTCATCTTCTTGTTCATAATAATATTGTGTCTTTGCTTGGTTCAACGAGTCTTTCTCGTCTCTCTTCAGGAACCAGTATTTTTGCAAGATGGCAATCTAGCTCGCTCGCTGATGAACCTCGTGGAAATTCTAATGAAGGATGTCCCTCAAGAGGATACGAAGTACTTAAAATCCTGGCTGATTGTAAGTTTAACATTAAAATGTCACTGATTATTTAATCTTCCATTTTTTATGCCGGTGACTTTTTCTCTTGTTTTCTTTACGAAAAATGCTTCGATTCATTTTTGCAGTCATCTTTTTTATTCGCCTTGGTGTGGTCTGTTGGGGCCTCTGTGGACACAGACAGTCGCGTCAAATTTGATGCCTTCTTTAAAGATTTGATGGCAGGCAAGAATGAAGAACACCCCATCCCACCCATTGTTGGAAAGATTGAATCACCTATTCCACATGAAGGACTTGTCTATGACTACATGTTTGAGGTAGGGCTAATACTAGCTAGGCGGCCATGCCTAGCAAATCAGTTATTTGATGTAGAGAGTAAAAAAGTGGAGTAAAATATAAATATTAACTCTTGACTGGAACGCTTGCGTAATGAACGACTTGTTGGATGTTCATGTTTTAAGCTGATTGTCGAAAAAAACTTCGAAAATGGTGTGAGCTTACATCGCACTCTGAAAATGTAATACATTCAT
>JBBMOI010000005.1:13885000-13902500 GCA_038088405.1 Porites divaricata | reverse complement strand
CTGAAGCAACCATTGCTGTGGCTTTCCTTTTGCAGTCCAGTAAGTCCTCTTTTATCTTCTCTGTCCACTTTAACCGAGTTTCCTTTACGTTCTGCCATAATTCGGTCCACTTTAACAGAACAAAATGCGAAACTAAAATGTAGTAAAATCACGTTCTGAGACACCAGTAGGTCTAACTGATGGTTAAACCAGTTGCCAATGTCCTTGGAAGACTTGAGATATAAGCCGTGGTGCTCTAAACTTGGCTCGCTTTTGAAAGTCAAACCTCTCATAGCGTAGCTGTTATCGGACGTCTACTCTACTCGCCGCCATAAACCTATCAGTGTAGTAGTTGTACACTCCCTTATTACTATTATTGTTATTATAATTAATATTATTATTGAATTTTTGTAATCCTTGGCTTGCGTTTTTAGTCTCTGAAGCCAATAACTGGTATCGTCTCTGTTTCCATTTTCCACATTTTGGCGATTTCAATCTCTTAAGTCTTTATACTTTATGTGTTTCTCGACTACGTTCGATGGACTGCCATATCTATTATCTGGCTTTTCTTAGTCGTGTGATCTCTGATGTTGATATCTGGCTTATTAGCTGCTATTTTTCTATCGTGTGAATTGGCATATACCACAGATTCGTTGCCCGTTCTTTCTCTACAACAGTTTCTGGCCTGTGTTCTTACCATTTATTATCATCATCATCGAAATGCTTTAGCTGTGGTGGATGTTGTACCGACATTACACCAAGGGAGCAAGCCATGGCATGCAATGGCCAAATGTCCGTTGGGTTAGTTTTCCTCTTTCATCTCTCCAATACCTTCCTTAAGATCCTTGCTGTTCCCACCAAAGCTGTTTCCTGCAGCAGACCTGTATTAATGGTAATCCTCAGCTTATCAAGCCATCATCATTATTATTGTTATTATTACTATTATTATCCTTCTTAGGATCTTAGCTGTTTCCAACAAACAAGCTATCTCCTATAGCCTTAGGTGTCTAGGGTCCTTCCTAGGATCTTAGCAGTTTCCAACAAACAAGCTCTCTGGAGCAATGCAATAATCCCAGGTATTCCTAACTTGCTGACCCACATTCTTAGGTGTTTACTCACAGTCCTAAGAGCTCCAATTGCAATAGGGATGGCAGGCACACTTCTGCAGTTTCAGATCTTTTGCACTTCCACTTTTAAGTGCTGATAGTGGTCGATCTTTGCTAACCGTGTATTAAAAGGGCAAGCTGCATCAACAATATAGCACATCCTACCCTCCTTTTCCAGCACCAAATATCAGATCTATTGTGGTGTAAATGGTGATCTGTCTGAATCCTGAAATCCCGCAGTAACTTCACTTGAACGTTCATCACTGACACTGGAGACCGTGACTTGATGCTTGTTTGAGACTAAAATTCTCACATCAACAGGATCGTATATCACTTTTTAACTGGCTCTCAATCGTAAGGTCTCTATTGAGAAACACGTAGTCGTCTCCGCCTTCTCAGCGACTGGTTGGAGAGGGTGTGGGGAGAAGTAATTTGCCACAAAACAGTCCTTTCTGAACCAAAGTTTGGACCCACCCAATACAAAATTCCTGGATCCGCCCCTTGGATCCTTCCTTTCAACCAATCCCATGGCTGCGAGTCTCCAACATCTTCAGTACCTCTCAGAAACTGAATTATTATTATCATTATGCTGGTGTCCTTTTTGAGCATCAGCCGGGCGCAAACCATGCACCTGGAGCATCAGTCACTCAAGGCAATCATTCTCTTCATATACGAGGCACCTTCCTGAGGATTCATGCAGATCTCAGCATGCAGATCTTTTGGGTTCCTGTCACAGTAGCTCTCTCTGGTACTTTCTTGATGTTTTCTACTATCCCGTTCTTTATTGTACCAAGCGCACCAACAACCATAGGGATCACTTGGGTTCTAATTCTAGGTCTTTGTTATGGCTTTTCTTTTCGATTTCGCTTTTTCGTTATTATTATTATTATTATTATTATTATTATTATTATTATTAGTAGTAGTAGTAGTAGTAGTAGTAGTAGTAGTAGTGAACATATTTTATTGATAACAATGCTAACTATTAAAATCCTATCTACAATTAATTCACTTAAAAAAAACTATTCCGTCAAGACACTATTTACAATTCCTTTCGTTTAAAAGAAAAAAACACTTAGTTTTGATTAGTAGTAGTAGTAATATTATTATTAATTATTATTATTATTATTATTATTTCAAAAGTAGGTTGAGTTTGATTGTCCAGGTGAACGTAGTCCTGAATAGGACTGTTGTTGTTGACAGTGACTGACGTTTCGATAACCTGTGCGGTAGTCATCTTAAGAGTGAGTGGTATCTCGTCAGTTCTTGGTATTATACTCTGGTTATTGACCTGATTGGTCAATTACGTCGCGATGTTATTGGTCGTCAGTCAGTTAAGCCGTGATGGTATTGGCTATGAAGACTCGTAATAGCTAGATAACAGTCGTTTGTTGTTAGTCAAATTGTCAGTTCTCCAGTCGTTTTCTCGTAGTTAGTTTTGCTTGATTTGGTTCAGCTAAGTCGTTTCTATGGTGCCGGTAACTGTTGACCACGATCCAATGACGTTTGTTCTAAGTTAGTAAGCCATACCATTGGTTTACTATCTTGTTCGTTTAACTGTTCCTTGCGATTGCTCCTCTATAACGTATAAAATTCTGATTAAATTCGTGTCTGGTCTTGGAAGAATGATGTGCTAATTCCTTCTGAGGCTTGAATTCCTCTGCAAAAACAATCTCTAAGTTCCGTGACTGTGTAACTTTTTATACATTTGAAGACAAACTCCGTTAATTGCACTTTGTACATTGTTTCCAAGCTGTCCCATCCAGTTCTCGTTAAGACATCATCAGTCTAGCCTCCCATGGAAATCCACATACAATTCGTCCAGCCCTTACATGGAGTTTTTCATGCGTCCTATGGCACGATTCCCACCTTATGTAATTGCGTCGGAGTAAACTTAACTTGGATTCGAAGGACTTCGCTACATTTGCAGCTTGATCTGACCAGGACAGCTTGTTATCGACTTGTACTCCAAGGAGTCTTTCTGAGGTTGTCCACTTTGCGATGTTGTTGCCAAGACGAAGAGCTTGGATAGGGCCAGTGATTGTTGACTTCCGCTGCATAATATTGCTTTACATTTTTCTGGGTGTGGTACCATCAGCTAGGACATTATTTAGTGTGTTTGTTAGCAAATCCATCGTTTATGCGATACAATATATTGTTCTGTCGTTTGCATACAAAACAGCATAGTGATTTTGGGAGGTCTTTTGTGAAGAGCGAGAATAACGTGGGTCTGAGGGCCGACCCTTACGGCACTCCGTGAGTTATAATGTGTGTATCAGAGTCGCATCCCTTGATTCCGACGAATTTTCTTCGTTCTATGAGGTAGTTCTTTAACCACAGCCAGATATGTCCTCTGATTTCAATGTTGTTCAGCTTTTGTAGTAATATGTTGTGCGACACAAAAAGCTTCCTTTCTACTGCTTCTCTCCACCTCTCTGTTAGGTGTATTAAAAGCTGTTCTGTTGACTTTCCCTTCTTATAAACCCATTGCCTGTTGTGAAGTAAATTTTCGTAACCGCGTGATTAGTGATATTACTTGCGACGCAGGATTCCATTAATTTACTTTGTATACTGAGCACAGATAGTGGTCTGTAACATGTTCTGTCTTCCTCTCGTCCTTTTTTGAACGCTGCACTAACTCTAGCTATTTTCCAGTGGTCTGGTGGCTTGCAGGCTTCAACAATGTGTTCAAACACGCTCTTGAGAGATGTGGCAATAGACATACCCGCAGACTTAAAAAGGCGCACAGATATGCCAACTGGTGCCGTAGCTTTCTTCACGTTCAACTTACAGATCTTTCCTCGACTTTCTTCTCAGTAATCGTGATGCTGGTCATAGTCGGCGTGTCTACATTTTGATAGCTATGAGCGTGTAATTTCATCCGCGGGGCGAATCAATTTTCAGCAACTGTGCAGAAATAATTGTTTAACATAGTTGCCTTTTCGGTGTCATCTGTTGTAAGGTTTCCATCGTGCTTCTTTAATTGGTGGGCTTGTCCGTTTACTTTTGTTGTTCCTGGTGCCTTTTTCAGTAGTCTCCAGTAAGTAGCTGTGGTTTTTACTTCGACAAATAAATTGGCTCATTCTCGGTGCAAGAACCTGTTAACATCACGGGTGAGGTAAAACAAAAAAAACAAAGAAGTCAACACAATAGAACCTAAAGAAACAAAAAGGCGCGAAACAAAGAAAAAGTTCACAGGTTCTTACACCGAGGTAAACCCAATAAATTGAAATAGTAGTCGGCCCTCTGCATTTTTCGTCATTGTTGATACTTTATTTCTAAGTATTCGATAATCATCCCTTAGTAGTGGATCATTTAGCTGACGTGCCTTTTTCAGAGCCTTATGTCTTTGATTCATGGTCACTCTGACTTCCTTTGTTATCCAAGGCAGGCTGTTACTGAGCACTTTATTTCTTTGAGTGGCGCGTTTTCATTGCATAATCTGTGAAGAGCAGGTTCCATGCGTAGTTAACATCAAAAGCTTCGCAGACTTGAAAAGGCGCACGGGCAATCTCACTTTGAAAATTTGTTGAAGTTCCTGGTGGTAATTATTTAAGGCGGGTCTCATAGGATACTGGCTGATAAGGTTGCATAAATCATGCATTATATTACATGTAAAACATGATGATGATGATGATTACTATTATTATTACAGTTAATTTTATATATTTCGTGCTATTATTTCCCTTTGCTTTCATTTAATAACTCTCAGTTGGTGAGGAAAGGTTTTCGCGAAAACTACATTAAAAGTAGCACGACTGGGTATTGTGTTTTCGTTTTTGTCCGGCCTGGAGCCCGTTTCTCGAAAGGTCCGGTAAATATTCGGGCCCGAAATCAAATATTCAAATAGAAATAAAAAGAATAAGAGCGCGGGTCCTGGCTCAGAAAACTACTCCATTTTGTTTCATCAACTGATAGTATTATCATGTTAGATGCAAAACTACTGTAACCCCGGTCTTTAATGTAAACGGCAACAGCTTATCGGGCCCGTTAATTATTGGGACTTTCGAGAAACGCGCCCCTGGTCGACTAAATCACGTATTTTTGGGGACGGTTTGAAAGATCTCTTGTCCGTCAAGTAATTGATGACGTCCCAAATGGTACGGTTTGGTAACACCTGGTAAGAAAATAAGGCACAATTGTAACAAAAGCAGTGTACATGTTGATGGTTTTGTTAAATATTACCATAAATACGATTCCATTAAGGTTAGGTTTAGACTTCGTCAAAATTTTCTCAAATTTTACACTCTCCAACTTGCCTTGTCAGCTAATATCGCAAATTTTAAAGCAGAATAAATTGACTACTATTTATGGAAGTGACTGCATTTGTTCACAAGATTAATTTCAGCAGTTGTGTTTGACCAAGGAGCGGACAGTAACAATCCACGTTAAACAAAATACCGTCGTGTATATTACTATTAGGAAGGACTTAGGCGACACCGTTTCAAATTAGCAGCATGGTGCAAAGAATACGAAAACTATTTTCAGAAATCAAGGTACCATGGTACTTACATTAACCCTGTTTTAGGATATCATCATGTCGAAACTGGACAAGAGAAGGAAAGGGGTGTTTGGTCCACCGGTGGGCAAAAGGTAAGTGATATTCAGTGTTAGGTGTCCCCGTAGTGTCGTATCGTTATTCTTGTCTTTGTTGTTGTTGCTGCTGCCGCTGCCGTTGTATTGTGGTTTTTACCCTCTCTTTTACTTTCACCCTCAGCGTACAAACCATTGTCTATATAATGATTCACTAGGTTTATTATTTTCGTTGATGATGTAAATATGCCTGCCTTGGAAAAGTATGGTGCCCAGCCCCCAATCGAACTGCTTCGTCAGTATTTGGACCACGGGAACTGGTACGACCGTAAAGATACATCGAAAGTTACGTTGATCGATCTTCAGTTCGTTTGCGCTATGGGTCCCCCAGGGGGTGGCAGAAACCCCATCACACCTCGGTTTTTAAGACACTTCAACGTGATATCGGTGGCTACGTTTGGTGACGATACCATGCAGAGGATCTTCTCTTCAATTGTCAGCTTCTACTTTAGGGTAAGTGGTGTAGTGTCTGCTATTCATTGCTCAACCAGAGACGCCTGAATTTTCCAGGTCTACAGGTGTTCATCACAGTCTTAAACAAAGGCTTTGGTGCAATCTTGAAAGCTTACGAGTACTTAAGTAGGTTTTTTCATCCTACAGAACAATGAATTTCCTAATGATGTTTACACCATGGGCACCATGATTGTAGGGGCAACAATGGAGGTAAGAGCGCAAAATTGTATCTTGTAATGAATAGGTAGACCTCAAAACAGTCACCTTCAGCTCAACGGTTATTTGATTTGTTTGATTTATTTATTATTATTAAATTAGCTGTATCATATTGTATGAAAGATGGGTACCCCGTATGGTTGAGGCTCTTCTCTGTGACCAGCTCTGCTTCAGAAAATAGCAAACTACACGGTTTGAATAGTTTAATTCAGTTTGCAGTTATATATACCTGTAACTGTTACATTGGGTTGATTCTGTAAATGTTGTTTATTCACGTGTGAGTTTTATTCACTTATTTATTCTGATTAAACATTCTAATTTATTACTGACTGCTTTACCACTTATCTCCGCCTGCCTCTTTGCGGGCGGAAACAGACTTCATGATCAATTGTTAAAAGTGTGTGTGTGTATGTTTGTGGGTGTGTGTGTCACCAGCCGAACCCCTGCTCTCATGACTGTTTATCCCCTCAAGCCAACCATAGTGCCCGTAGTCATCCGGGAACCCGTTGCAATTGTCTGTTAACCATGGAAATAAAAGGGGTGGAGAGGGAAGAGGCAGAAATAAAAACGACGAATGAAGGCACTAGAAACAGGTCCTACAAGTGCTTAGAGTATGCTCAAAATGCTGCAACTGCCGACCGTCATAAAACATAGCAGCTGCTCTGTGTTGGTAACTTAGTTCATTTCCATTTAAGCACATTTACTACTTAAGCTTTAGTCACCAAATGATAATTTTCTGCATTTAGGTGTACAAGCAAGCCATGGCGAATTTGTTGCCCACGCCAGCCAAGTCGCACTACACATTCAACTTGAGGGACTTCTCACGGGTGATCCGGGGCGTCTTACTGATCAAGAAAGACGCGTTAAGTGATAAGAAAACTCTTAACAGGTAGCTCGCTGTATCCGTCGTGTCTTTTATGTCCTCTAACGCACCCTGCGGTCCAAATTACTGTAAATGAAATTGCCTTTTCAACAAGGAACTGGATTCATAATTATGTTTCCTTAGAAAACGTGGTGATATCTGTTCACCGCAGATAATCATGTTGCTTTTGGTGATATGATGTCGTTGACCCTGTTGCAGTTAGTCGCAGAGATCGTTGGGTTTATTGAGGCCTTTTTCTTTTTTACTCTTTTCCAGGCTGTGGTTACATGAAGTGTACCGCGTATTTTACGATCGCCTTGTTGATGGCAACGACAGAGCGTGGTTACATAGGTAGGTGGCACTGCTTCAATTGAGTGTTGCCTGTTAAAAGTGCCCGTAAGATTAGACTACGAGTATGTGATTGAGTCCAACTATGGAATTTTAGAGTATGTTGTGATCTCAGAACTTTCATTCCTCTTTGTTGCTTAACGGCAAAGAATTCATTCAAATTTCAAATTTAGTTCAAAAATCTTTCTCATTTTCAACTCTCAGGCCATTGTAAAAGCCCCTAATATTATTTGTAATGTGCTTTCTTGCAGTTTACTCAAAAAAGTCACTAAAGAACATTTGAAGGATGACTTCGACTCCCTGTTTAAGCACTTGTCTTCTAATCAAAAATCGGTAACTATACGCCAAATGACAGTCGTTTCTTTACCTTTTTTCCCTATATGAACTGAATGTTAGCTGACTGTACAGTACGGTTGTCACACTTAGCTTATTATTCCTTGCTCAAACTTGTTTTACTTAGGCATCTGAGGATGACATGAGAAGTTTGATGTTCTGTGATTTTCTCAATCCTGATGCGGTAAGCCCTACTGGCCTTTCTTTTTTCAGCACTTTTAGATTTATTTGATGGCCTGTTGTTAACATGGCCTTTTGCAGAAAGGGTTATCATGGTTTGAATCCCGTCTGCCGAGTCAGCCTTGGCCTTTAGTTACTTGAGAAAACTCGCTGCTCGGTTCAGATGACCGTGTCACTGGCTAGAGACAACACCGAAACGGTGCCTTTCAAGATCTGTTTGGGAAGACAGTTTATGGCTTCTAGTTTAGTCATTTCTAACTAACGCATTTACATTACTGTCACACGAGTCGTGTAAGAGGTAAAGAGTCCCTAGAGTGTCCACTACCTATGTGGAAGGCTTTCCCCTCACACCTTTTTAAACAGGGACTTTCTTGGATTAGTGGACGGTATGTATTTGCTGAGTGATCATAAATGAGGTTATCATCAAAGGTTTTCGGGCTGCAGCAAATTGAGTTAGAAAGAATGTTGTTTTACTCCTATCAGGTCGGCGAGGATCGTTTTTACAAAGAAGTGGAGTCAATTGATGAGCTGTACAAGATTGTGGAGCAATGCCTAGAAGAATATAACCAAACACATAAGACACAGATGAACCTGGTTATCTTTAGGTACCGGCCTTATTTGCTGAATGACTTTCAGTGTTGTATAGTTTGTTTTTTTTTTTTCTCTTTGGGGGGGGGGGGGGGGGGGGGGTGAAACTCATGAAAGAACCATGGAAAACAAACATAATCGTGTATTACATTTTTGCTTGTTTCAGTACAACGTTCATAGAGGATATTACACGGTGCCACGAAGATAAGCATGTTATTTTCGAGTGGCAAAACAATACTGTTTTTACCACGAAAAAATAAAATTCATATCTTCGCGCTGTGCTGCTGTCTTCTGTCAGATATAGCGGAGTAGTTATCAGTGAATTGTTGCTTTTGTGTCCAGTTATTTGCACAATTTCGTTCGGTGAAATATTAGTTTCCACAAGTTTCTGGATTAGATGCTTTCTTGTGCTGTGGTTGACCAGTTTTTTGTCTGAATGAACTTGGGAGGCCGCAAACATTTTTTTCACCATGGATATAAGTGAATATACTCCCATTTCTTCCCTGCCTTCCGAACTTCTGTGTTGACAGCAAGATAAAACGGAGAGTCGTCTGCTATTATTTCTGGTGGTCTATGTTGCTTATAGGCCAAATAGGTGGTAACAGGGCAGCGATCATCATTGTCAAGGTTTTCGAACATTTTTGGCTTGCTTTCTCTGACATTTCTTGTGTTTTCACCAGTTCGCGTTTTTGTTTGGCGCTCGGTGTAAAACTTCACCTAACGAAGCCCGTCTGCATTAGTTTTCAGCTCTAAATCTCCCCAGCAAAGATCTTGTTGCTCTTTTCAAGGCCGCTTGCCTAAATAGATACAATTGTCCATTCAAACTGTATTCAGAAGTGCTCGTGGCGTTTTATATCCATGCACACCTCCCTGAAGAATTCCTCTATATTTTCATCTGTTAGTGCATCGGCACTATTAGGCTTGTTTCCCTTTCCTATGGCTTTAAGTTGTTTCTGCTTCTTTTTTAAGATATCTTGAACCTCACAGAATTCTTTGTCGTTCAAAAGGGAAAATATGCATCCTTTTTTACGGAGGTAGCGGTCAACACTTTGCAAAAACCCTCTCAGAGAAGATGGTTCATGTTCCTCGCCATTTTTCTTTCTTACTCCAAGTACAAACGTCTTTGCCAACCGTTGGAACTTGGCTCTATGTTTCTCTCTTCTTCCTCGCTGTTAAGAAACTCGTTAAATAGTTTTAACTAACTGCCTCGCTTAAGTGGAAGGTGGGTGCCCGGGATACTCAGGGGCTTCCTACCATGTGAGCCTACACTTATGGGATTGACCGCTGGATGTCCCCTAAGCTCGTGGGCCGCTTGACCGCTAAACTTGTGGACCGCTTGACCGCTAAACTTGTAGACCACTTAACCGCTAAGCTCGTGAACCGCTTGACCGCTAAGCTTATGAACCGCTTGACCGCTAGGCTCATGAACCGCTTGACCGCTAAGCTCGTGGTGGTTAACTTAGTTAAATTTCAAAAGTAGGTTGAGTTTGATCGTCCGGGTGAACGTTGTCCTGATTAGGACTGTTGTTGTTGACAGTGACTGACGTTTCGACAACCTGTGCGGTAGTCATCTTCAGAGTCAAAGTGAGTTGTATCACGTCAGTTGATGGTATTATACTCTGGTTATTGATCTGATTGGTCAATTACGTCACGATGTTATTGGTCGTCTGTCAGTTAAGCCGTGATGTTATTGGCTATGAAGACTCGTAATCAGTAATTGGTGCGTTTCGATCCGTCTGTTGTCATAGTTAAACAGTCGTCTATTTTTAGTCAAATTGTCAGTTCTCCAGTCGTTCTCTCGTAGTTAGTTTTGCTTGATCTCGTCAATACGTCGTTTGTACGGCGCTGGTAACTGTTGGCTACGATTCAGTGGCGTTTGTTTTAAGTTAGTAAACCAGCTTTCTAAAGTAAGACGTTGATAGTAGTCATTTAACCAAATTTAGATCATACGCAGTTTTCTTCTTCGTATTAGTATTTTCTTGGTCTTCGGTAAACGACGCAAATTCCTCTTCAGTAAACTTGACGAATCTTTTGCTCGCCATTTTTATTCAGGCAATGTTTGGCAGCATTTGCAAGACTCCTACAAATTTCGGAGGGAATTACCGAAATTACGTCATCGATTAACTCACGTGTGAGTGAAATAAACCACTCGGGTCCCGGATGAGTTTTTAAGAATTTTACGAGTGGTATATTTTCCAGTCAAACACTCGTGTTTATATAATGAATTGCATTATTTCTATGTAGGTACGTGTTGGAGCACTTGGTGCGGATCAGTCGCGTCCTGAAGCAGCCAGGAGGCAATGCACTTCTTGTGGGAGTTGGAGGCAGTGGAAGACAATCTTTGTCTCGGTTGGCAGCCGCTATTGCTGACTTCCATGTCTTTCAGCCTGAGATTTCTAAAAGCTATGGTTTGCCGGAATGGCGCGAAGATATCAAGGTCAGTTTATCTACCAAATAGCATCGTATTAGTTTGTGCTGTACTTTCCCCATACTTTAGGGGAACATTTGCTTCCGTCGTTTTGGACACTCAGTTTAGCAGTAGCAGAGATCCATGGGTAAGAAAATTTGGTAAACTATCCATCCGAGAAAATTTGGTTTTGACGTAGCGTACGAAGGTCGATCGTCTGTACACCCAGCACAAGTAAGCCGATGTCGAGTGTCACATTAGATCTTGCACAAATATTGACACTAGCCTGTCAAAATCAGGCATCCGCTGACAATTATCACATAACCATCTCGCGGGCTCAGATGAAAGACTAGTCGTTTTGCCCCTACATATAAGCTGATATAATGTCACACTTACCAACATAAAAATGAAACTACGCTTTCACAGGGCAGGGCTGCCAGTTGGCTGCCAGTAGTTTAAAGCTATATGTAGGTGAAATCAAGATTAACCTGACGTCGGATTTGACCTGTAACATAGAAACCGAAAAAAACCTTATTCCTACCTTTGTTGTGATTTTCTAGACCTTATTGAAGAGTGCAGGATGCCAAATGAAGCCGACTGTATTTTTGTTAACGGACACCCAAATAAAAGAGGAATCCTTCTTAGAAGATGTTGATAGCTTGCTGAATACTGGAGAAGTACCCAATTTATTTGCAGTGGACGAAAAGGCTGAACTCAACGAAGTACTTACATCTGTTTTAATCGCTTTAAGGAAAAGAGTTTAACGATTTCACGGAATAAGAATCAATTTTTAGAATACAGAATTCAAGATAAGAGAAATAACACCAAGTATAAAATTGAACTGGATTACTTTTAGGGTAAACGTGGTCTCCAGCAGCAGAACCTCGACTATTGATCATTAGTAAAATCCAACTAGTGGTCTATTATCAATGCTACGTTCTGATTAGTTGAGCTACTACTAGGCTATATGTTATAGCCCACTAGTAGCGAAAAGCGCGTCCTTTTTGGCGGTAAAAAAGGGATTGAAGTCTAGCTTTAACTGTTGGAATTACGATAATTTATGCTGTTCAATGAACGTTTCTCATTGGCTAGTTTTTGACATTATGTGTTTTTCATATATAAGTATTGTTCTGTTCTTTTCGCTCTCTCGCCTTGTGAACTGTAACACAGCTTATCCAAAGAGTGGTGGATGAGTTTGAATCTTTCTAACATTAACTAGCTAATTTTTTTTTTTATTCTCGATATTTTTGACCAACTAGTTGCATTTTACTAAAATAATTATTCCTCTCGCCCTCATGGGCTATTGACACAGAGCTCATTCGGGCTCGAGGAATAATTGTTAATTAATCAAAAGCAGTTTTTACTTTTCGTGTATTGTTTCAAGTCGTTTTTTGTAACAGATTAGACAAATGCTTCTTCTACCGTAACTAACTTGAACAACATCCACAACTATATTTATCCATGTTATTCCGCGTATGATGTTTCAACAGTTTTCAGGCTGAAAATACCGGTTCAAAGTACTTTTCCTGAAAATGTGGCACAGTGTTTAGCCGAGATTATTAGTAGATTGTCCATTTTGAACGTCTAGTTATTGTCGCTCTGAGGAAAGCTGTTGAGTGTATTTTTTTTCTAAACAAGTGCTAAGGTTAACGGTTAGAGTGCTTCTTTTACAGCTTAAATTGCTATTGTTTTTGTAGAGTGTCCGTCCAGCAGCCCAAGCGCAAGCTGAAGACAAGAATGCGGAATTTTCTCCGCTGGCGCTTTTTAACTTCTTTGTGAACTGCTGTAAAGAAAACCTTCACATTATGCTGTGTATGAGTCCTATTGGGGACGCGTTCAGAAACAGACTCAGGCAGTTTCCAGCACTCATAAACTGCTGCACTATTGACTGGTTTCAGGTAATACTTATCTGCATCTAGTTATAATACCTCGGGCCATTCCCCGGATATATTGTTACGTTTAATCCTATAGTGCAAAGTGCACTTGGATAAGTTTAACGAGGATTGGTGAAGACGACTTTGAAAGTTAGGTCAGTGCGACAAGAGCCTGTTTCGTCTGAACTGTTTTGCTATCTTCATATCACTTTACTTCGTTGTTTCAACGCATTCAGGCGTCTCTCCTTTACACCTGTACTTGCTATCTACATCATTTGCATAGCAATCTTTCATCAGTTTTCATCTCGAAGGATGATGAAGATGATGATGACGATGATGACAATTATTATTATTATTATTATTATCATTGTTGTTGTTGCTGTTGTTATTGTTATCATCATTTAAGGTGGCTCCGTCATTAATACAGGAGCATTGAGCCATGACTGACTTTCCGTCATTACTTTTTTGTTTTTAACGCGATGGCTGCGAAACTTTGCAGAGAAGAACAGATATAATTCTGCAATCATATGAAATATTCCGATTTCATTGATGGTAAATATTTTTATTTTTTTGGGAAATTAGCGCTGAAAAGGACCCCACTGTTCAAAGAAAATCGTTTCTAGTGAAGAAAATTGCTGATATTTTCACTGAAATTTCTGGTATCGGTTTTTATTGATATAATAAATATGCTACAGAAATTTCAGAAAAATCGCTGCAGCACAAGTCCGTTGCTAAAACTCTGTCAAAATTCAGCTGTGAAATTGTTGTGGAATTTGAATAACAAATTGCTACCTGAGATACCCATTAATTTCAGTGTTTTGTTATTTTTAAAACAAAAGCCGACTGCCAATCGTGCTGTTCTTTAAAAAGTACTTTTCAGTTTTAGAAGCACTATAAATTGCTCCAAACCTTGCTCTGGAGTCGAATGACTCGCTCCTCGAAAATTTTTAACTTTCCCTTAGCAGTTTTGGCTGAAAATGCTTCTACATACATTTTGATGTATTGCAATGCATCTCAACGGCTTCCACTGCTGTTCATTGCCTCCGGAAAAAGAAAAAACGGTATTAGAATTGAACACTTCCTTGGATCAAAGCTCAGATAGAATAATAATAATAATAATAATAATAATAAAATGCAAGTACAAAGACCTAGAACTAGAAATACAGAGAATGTGGCATATGAAAACCGTTGTGATCCCTGTGGTTGTTGGTGCACTTGGTACAGCGAAGAAGGGTATGGTAGAAAACATCGAGAAAGTATCAGAGAGAGCTACTATGACAGAGATTCAAAAGATCTGCATGCTGGGATCTGCACGAATCCTCAGAAAGGTTCTCAGTGTATGAACAGAATGATTGACTTGTGTGACTGACGCTCTAGGTGCATGGTTTGCGCCCGGTTTATGCACAAAAAGAACACCAGCAAAGACTGTGATAATAGAGATAATAATAATAATAATAATAATAAGACCAAGTGACACATACCTAAAGAACACAGATGATGCCCCAATCGAGCTAGTGCAAGAACATGACGGAAGAAAGAAATTGTACTCTATACAAAGGCAAGCAGAACAATTCAAACAAGAACTAGACTTAACAACACCAGATAAACAAGCAGAAGAAACAACCACCAAATATGCAAAGAGAATCAAACAAATGGCACGAAATAAGACCCAAGAAAATTAACAAAGCAGTGGGAGGACAAAGCCCTACATGGAAGATACCCAAAGAGAATAAAGGAAGCAGATGTTGACCACCACAAAACCAACCAGTGGCTCAAAAGCAGTGGACTGAAGGCAGAACGGAGGGATTCATAGTCGCAGCCCAAGACCAAAGCCTAGCTACCAGATCATATCACGCCAACATTATCAAAGACGGTACTAGCCCCCTATGCAGGATGTGTAACAAATATGACGAAACAATCGACCATATCGAGTCTGGGTGTCCTGAACTTGCGAAAACAGAATATACTCACAGACACGATAAAGCAGCCGCGTATATACATTGGAAAGTCTGTCACAACTATAATATCAAGACATCAGAAAAGTGGTATGACCGTGAGCCGCAAACAGTTACAGAAAACGAGGATGTCACGATATTATGAGACATGCCAATACACACAGACAGGAAAATAACAGCCAACAGACCCGATATAGTGATTAAAGACCACAAAACGAAAACCTGTAAATTCATTGACATGGCAGTACCATCGGACAGAAACACATCCGTGAAAGTCACTGAAAAACTATCCAAATATAAGGACTTGGAAATTGAAACAAGCCGAATGTGGGGCATGAGAACGGAAACGATACCAGTTATCATTGGAGCACTTGGAGCTATCAAAAAGGGACTAGAAACTTATCTTGGAAGAATCCCCGGCCAATTAATTCTGAGGAGGGTGTTATCAAGCTAAAAACTGGCTATCCCCTAGTGCCCCAGGATCATGGTTTGATCTCGGCCCTAGAGACTCTAAGCAAACATTATGTGGGGACAATAATAATAATAATAATAGTATATCTCCATTGGAGTGTATGTAAAGATCATGATATAGAGATTACAGACAAATGGTACGAACACGTACCAGAGACCGTGATACACAATAAAGATAACAACATCACCATCATGTGGGACATGCCAGTCAATACTGATAGAACTATAACAGCGAACAGACCAGATGTCATCGTTAAAGATTCAGTGAATTCTACCTGCAAACTGATTGATATGATGACTGTTCCATCAGATAGAAACATCGCACTGAAGGAAACTGAAAAAAAGTGCAAGTACAAAGACCTAGAACAAGAAATACAGAGAATGTGGCATATGAAAACCGTTGTGATCCCTGTGGTTGTTGGTGCACTTGGTACAGCGAAGAAGGGTATGGTAGAAAACATCAAGAAAGGATCAGAGAGAGCTATTATGACAGAGATTCAAAAGATCTGCATGCTGGGATCTACATGAATCCTCAGAAAGGTTCTCAGTGTATGAACAGAATGATTGACTTGTGTGACTGATGCTCTAGGTGCATGGTTTGCGCCCGGCTTATGCACAAAAAGAACACCAGCAAAGACTGTGATAATAGAGATAATAATAATAATAATAATAGTAAATACGTTCTTATATGGCGCATTTACAAAGCTCAATGCGCCTTACAATTATTTACAAACAGAAGATAAAATCACAATCCCTATGATGCTTACTAAAATAGAAAAGCTTTCCTAAAAAGATGAGTTTTCAACTTGTTTTTAAAACAGATCACAGTCTTGGTATTCTTTATGTCCTTCGGAAGGGAGTTCCACAATTTCGGTGCCACAAAAGAAAAAGCTCTACACCCGTAGTTTTCAGTTTTAGCTTTCTGAGGACAGAGTAGTGAACGTGACGCTGATCTTAAATTCCGTGACGGTTGATACATTTCAATTAAAGGCTTCAGGTAGTCTGCAGACTGGCCATGTATAGTCTTAACGTTACGAGGAGAATCTTAAATTGAATCCTCTTTTCAACTGGAGGCCAGTGGAAGTTCTTTGGTATAGGCGTTACGTGATCTGACCGTTTTAGGCCCATCATAAGACGCGCCGCGGTATTCTGGATTCGTTGGAGTTTATCCCTTTGATATTTAGGAATACCGTACAAAAGACAATTACAATAGTCCAATCGCGAGATGACAAGAGCATTAACAAGTCTGTTTAGCGAGAGATATTTCCGAATGCGCCCTATTGATCTTATTTCTTACAAATTTCATTGATGTGACTACTAAATGACAAATTATTATCCATAATAACACCTAGATTCCTCGCTTTCTTTGTGATGATAATTTCAGTCCCTGCAAATGTAATGCTGTCACCAAAGGATGGTTGCTTCATAAAACGTGATGTAAAATGCAACACCTCGGTCTTTCCAGGATTGCTTTTAAGCATGTTTCTGGTGTCCTGTGAGAAAATATACTCAACACACTGCCGCAAGGTAGTAAGGGCATCGCTCGGATAATTAGGGTTAACAGCAATATAAACTTGACTTTCATCAGCATAGAACATGCATTTGAGGTTGTGGGCTTGTATCACATCCCGGAGAGGTGCAATATAAACAGTAAATAATATGGATCCTTGAGGGACACCAAACTCAAGATATCTGGGCGAAGATATAGTATCGCCAATGATTACACTCTAGGAACGGCCATGTAGATATGATGAAAACCATTGCAGGGCAGTGCCAGAAAAGCCGAAAAATGATCTTTGTCTTTCAACAAGAAGATTAAGAGTGTGGTCAAGTGTATCGAACGCTGCCGACAGATCAAGCATTACAAGTACGACTTCATTGTGAGAATCGAGGGTTTTCAAGATGTCATCAGTTACCTTTGAGTAATTGCAAATTTCTCAGTTACTTTATTCAGGAAGGAGATGTTTGCAACTGGTCTATAACTTGAGAGCGAATCACTTTCAAGTTTAAAATTCTTCAGTCGCGGGTGAACATGGGATTCCTTTAAGATAGTTGGAAACATTCCCTGAGTAATTAGAGATCGTCGCACAATTTCGCTTAACACTGGCAGAACGGAATCAATGTTGTCTTTGACCACT
>JBBMOI010000005.1:13755000-13880000 GCA_038088405.1 Porites divaricata | reverse complement strand
ACCCGGACGATCAAACTCAACCTACTTTTGTAAAGCCATTTAGTTTGCATTTTATGGAACTAGCGCACTTTATATTGCAGGTTATGCGTAATAAGCACCGTTATGAAGTTGGACTGGAGAAATTAGCTTTCGCTGCATCTCAGGTTAGTGGCATGTGATGATGTAGCTCGCGTTTGAAATATTAGCTAACTTATTTGTTATCTGCAGGTGGCTGATATGCAGAAAGAACTCGAGGACCTACAGCCTCAGCTAGTAGAGACAGCCAAAGAAAATACCAAGATGATGAAGGTGTGTAAAGCAATTGCCAATTGTCAAATGTAATGGGAACAACTCTTGAATGTAATTATGTAATAAATTGTTTGAACAGGTAATCGAGAAAGAGTCTGCTGAAGTGGAAGCTCGCAGTGAATTGGTACGGAAGGATGAAGCTGTAGCCAACCAGAAGGCTTCTGAGTCACAGGCATTAAAGGAAGAGTGTGAGAGTGACCTTGCTGAAGCCATCCCTGCCTTGGAAGCAGCCCTTGCCGCTCTTAACACCCTTAAGGTATACAATGGTCTCTTTTAATAAGCCGTGGCAAAAAAATATGAACATCTGAAATTGCATGTCATTTTGACTTTCAGCCGGCAGACATAACTATAGTCAAGTCTATGGCAAACCCTCCTGCTGGGGTCAAGCTGGTCATGTCTGCTGTGTGTGTCATGCGGGATATCAAACCCGAGAAGATCAATGATCCCGCAGGGACCGGAAAGAAGATTCTTGACTTCTGGGGTCCTTCGAAGAAGCTGTTAGGAGATATGAATTTCCTTAATAGTTTGAAGGAATACGACAAAGACAATATTCCGGTAGGTTAGTCGTTAGAAGGCTTGAAGCCTTAACATAGTAATTTTACTATCAAATCATTTTGCATGTCCAGTTTTTTTTCGTGTTGCAGTTTATATTCGAAACAGTAAAAGTCACGAACTGGATATCCGTTCAATTGATCACTGTAGGTTGTGAAAAATAGTGCAGCAGAAGAATGTCTAAGCCGTGAGAAATAGTTTTTTATAACTTGATCTTCAGGTGCACATTATGGCCAAGATCAGAAAGGAGTACATTCCTAATCCAGACTTTGATCCTCAAAAAGTGCGGACAGCTTCTTCGGCTGCTGAGGGTCTGTGTAAGTGGGTACAAGCCATGGAGATATATGATAGAGTCGCTAAGGTGAGTCAATTCAAGTCTATAAAGAGATACTACAGACAAACAACATGATTTTGGTCAACATTTGACCTAATGCCTTCTACTCTTTATTGAATTACTTTTTATTGTTTGTTTAAGATTTCGTCAGTTTTTGATCATTCCAGAATAGGTTAAACAAAATGCAGACTAGGCTCTCTCATCCTGTCGGCATAATGTGCGTGTTTTGTTCCTGAAGGTTGTGGCGCCCAAGAAAGCTCGTCTATCCGAAGCTGAACAATCCCTGGCTGAAACCATGGAGATCCTGAATGCTAAACGTCAAGAGTTAGCTGAGGTTGAAGCCAAGTTGGCAAACTTAAAACTCACATTTGCTGAGATGACAGAGAAGAAGCAGCAACTCGAATTCCAGGTTTGACTTTTTTTACCTGGACCGAGTTGTTCGAAGGCCGGTTAGCGCTTTAACCCTGGTCTCATTTTTTTTCCATCAAGCTTTTTCTTTGAACATTTTCTCTATTTTTTTAGAGTAGCTAATCGTCAAATTGTAGACAAATTTTTTCCTTTTGCGGACAAGGTTTGGTTTCTGTTAGACTGTCCAATGGTATTCTTAGACAATAGATTGTTATTGTTTTCCTAAAATAGAGACTTAGCAAACTTATGCTTAAGTGGGGAGACGACATCAAGCCGCTGCTTTATGTCAGACGTAAAAGTGAAATCCTGGTGCTGATTGTCTCATATATTGTGACTGGCTCTTAGCCGTTTTGACACGTAAAATTTTGGGGGTGCAATTTCGCTTGAAGATATCTAGTTTATTAGTATATGTTTTGAGCCGCAAAAAGAACCGTGCCATTTGTAAACACTGGTAGTAAAAATTTGGTGTTTCTCGGTAGTTTTAAATCGATTCTACCAGCGAATGAATCCCTTGCTGGTTTGTTAGATGATTCAGAAATCAAAGAAGAGCTTTGTGTGCACTCGTCTGTATGCTCATGTACTTATCACTCCTTTTCAGGTGGATTTGTGTGGTAAAAAGTTGGAGCGAGCTGAAAAACTAATCGGTGGCCTAGGCGGAGAGAAAGACCGCTGGTCAGCAGCAGCGCGGTCCCTTCAGGATATATTCGAAAATTTGACCGGTGACGTTCTCATTTCGTCTGGAGTAATCGCATACTTGGGAGCGTTCACTGCTGCCTTCAGAAAGGAGTGTACGCAGGAATGGACAAATATTTGCAAGGTACGTTGCATTGTTTAACTTTTCCGTTTGCGTTTATCAGTTCGTTTTTTTTACTGATGTTTGTTAACGATGGCTCAGTGTGGGGGACATAAATGACTATTGAATAGTTACAGCGTATTTCGCTATGAAAGTTCTTTGCATCCAGCTTGGTCGTTGCTGGGAAAGAGTTTTGAGTTTTGTTTGTTGTTGTTTTTTCTACTGCTTAATTACGTTTTCAAGTGGCCAACTTCACTATGAATATTGTCATAGAAAGAGTAATTTGAGAATTTTTTATACTTGTTTTAATACAGTCCAAGAACATCCCCTGCTCGGATGACTTTTCATTGAGTAAAACACTTGGTCAGGCAATTAAGATCAGGGCATGGAACATAGCAGGGCTCCCAACTGACGCGTTCTCTATTGACAATGGTGTCATCGTCGACAACACACGAAGATGGCAAGTTTTATTTGTAGTTGTGCTCAAAGTTTACCACAGCTGAGTTTTTTCAAAGAATGTTTAATCTAAATCAGGGTTTCGGGGTTTGCTACCACTGATGCTGACCCTAATATAGATTTCATCACTGAGCTATCTTTTTGTGTCGCAACAGTGATTATTGCCAGTGCACTGCAGCCAAGGAAAAGAATACCGTCTTAGGAACTTGTAAAAACGAAACGTTTGCTAAGAAGAGTTAGTTTTGAGATTTGCTACTCTGACCTCAACATGCAGAAAGCATATTCTGAACGTAGCTAAGAGAAGCTTTTCCAGAGTATTTTTGCACTTGTCTTTACGCTTTGAGGTGCCTTCACGAGGAGCATAAAATAGAATTTTTGAAACTTGTTAGCAAGATGTTCACAGTCCCCTTTTTACTATTAGATCGTCGACAACAAGCAATACAGGTTGCTATCTTGACCGAGTCTAGCTTGAAGATGTATCTAATTTAAGGGGGCGGGAGACGGTTTGGGAGTAGGCGAAAAAATTAGAGGGGCTGTCGCAACATTACTGTAGCTGGCATTCAGCAGGCGTGACAGGAATTTTCATGCCTCTATTTTTCGTGCCTCTCTTCCTCCTACGCTATAAATCCCGACGCCTGCCCCTTCGGTACATTTGAAATCAGTTATAAATAATGGCTGTGACGGTGAGCGCTCGATCTCGACAATCTTGCGGGAAAATAGGGGACTGTGAACAGCCTATGTTCTGTAATAGCTAGCTTGACGAGCATTTGAAAATCGATTTTCAAATAACCGGACCCAGGCCCTTCTGCGACACTCATTTCACTGATACTGAGAAAGGTAAATAGACACGCGCCGCTCATGCCGTTTTTTATTATTTTTTTTTTTGCAGGCCACTGATGATCGATCCGCAAGGGCAGGCAAATAAGTGGATCAAAAATTCTGAAAAAGAAAATCAACTCTCGGTAGGAATGTGAAATCCGGTTTATCTCACGCTTATGGCAGACTGTGGAATCACTACAGTAAACGCTAAAGACCTTGTTTTCGAGCTTTTCATTTTGTGTTTGTTTGTTTGTTTGTCTTTGCAGATTGTAATCCATTTGTTTAATTTTTACAGAGTGCTTGATACTACGTTTTTAACTCTGTTATCATTTTCGGGTAGGTGATTAAATTGACAGACCCCGATTACATTCGAACTCTAGAGAACAGCATTCAATTTGGAAACCCCGTGCTACTTGAAAATGTTGGAGAAGAGCTGGATCCTTCCCTTGAACCTCTCTTACTCAAGCAAACCTTCAAACAAGGTTTGTGACCTGAGTTTTGTCTCGTGCACATTATTGTTAATTGATGTCTTAATGTGTTACTTGTCTGTATTACAATTGTAGGAGGGGTTAAGTGTCTTCGCTTGGGTGAGAGTGTTATTGAATACTCGGATGATTTCCGGTTCTACATAACTACGAAGTTACGAAATCCTCACTACCTGCCCGAACTGTCCACCAAAGTCACTCTTCTCAACTTCATGATCACTCCTGAGGGACTGGAGGATCAATTGCTGGGAATTGTTGTCGCTAAAGAGAGGTATGCGAGACTGGTGTGTTTCTTAATACTACAAAATTTATTTCTGTCTGTTCCTTTACGTTCTGAGAGCTGTTTTTGTTTTTCCTCTTAAGTTTAGTTTGTCAACGAAAGTTATTATTTCTTGTGTAGGCCTGATCTTGAAGAGGAGAGACAAGCATTAATTGTACAGAGTGCTGCAAACAAGAAGCAACTGAAGGAGATCGAAGACAAGATTCTGGAAACGCTATCCTCTTCAGAAGGAAACATCTTAGAGGACGAAAGTGCCATCCAGATTTTAGATTCGTCTAAGGTCAGTACATGGTGGATTATAAGAAAACAGTCGTCTACGAAAAGAAGTTCCTTTTTATTAGCACTAGAGAAAGAAACCAAGCTAATTATGAAAGTACGTGATTTCAAGTAGAGAAACGGTCTTTGAGACAAGTTTATCACTGACACGTAAAGATTGCGTTACTGATGTTAAATTAACCTCGCTTGCAGGTACTTTCAGATGAGATATCCAAGAAACAGAAGGTAAACCAACCTGAATTTACAATGCCTGTTAATTAGGTTATGTGGTTTAAAGATTAACTGTTCACTCTCTATTTGCTCTGTTGCTATATCAATAAAGATACTAGAAGATGTCACGTTACTTATAGAGAACACCAGCAACTGGTTTCTTTTTTACATTGTGTTACAAAGATCCAGATGGACGTTTCTGGTTAAAGAGGACCTAAAAACTTAAGTTTGGTTTTATTTACTACGCTCTAGAATAAACCTTGCAGTTAAACTAAACAGGAAGTACAGAAGACTACCAGGTTCTAAATTGATAGTTTTTAGCCATATAACAAGGCGGCCTTGCTGGTGGAATAAACAATAACATTTTTTCACAGAATTTACAAATCAAAGTTTAAAATTTTGTTATACACTTAAGAATAAAAAATTAAGAAAAACGTTTTAAACAGCGTTTCGATTCGCTGCCAACATTGCCGCCGCGACGTCAGCTGAACACCAGCAGTATGGATGGCTAATAAAGGTCTTTTTGTTGCTTAGGTCGCAGAAGAGACAGAAGCTAAGATCAATGAGTCTCGGCGTGGTTATAACCCAATTGCAGCTCATGCATCAGTGCTGTTCTTCTCCATAACTGACTTACCAAACATTGACCCTATGTACCAGTCCTCTCTCACCTGGTTTGTCAACCTGTTCCTCAACTCCATCCATGACAGGTTTGTATCTAGCAATTTGTTTCGATAGACCATCACATTATAACTCTACTGTTCATCTGTCATGCTCTTAATACTTCACCTCTGCTAAGTAATTGTAATCAGCTGGTGGTGTTTCTTTATTCAAGCAACAAGTCAAAGATCCTCGAGCGACGACTTCGTTACCTGAGTGATCACTTCACCTATAATCTGTACTGTAACGTTTGCCGTTCACTGTTTGAAAAGGACAAACTTCTCTTCTCCTTCGTGTTGTGCTGCAACATTCTCAGGTCAGTGAAAACACAATCAATGCTTTTTCGACTTTTTATTCGCCGTAAACACACAGGGTCAGTTATTTAAACGAGGTCCAAATTAGGCCCCTGTTTAAGAAATCATTAGACCTCCGGGTCCGTATTAGAGGGTTAATTGAAGAAAATAACTGCTTTTCCAGTCCACGCTATATGCCTTATTGAAATTGTTCTCGATAAATGGTGTTTAGACAAAAACGTTGGGAAAACTGAAAATGGCTTAGAACGCTGTTTTGTTACAGTTTGGAAACACGAGCTAAACTCCGTTTAAATAACTGGCCCTCACACTTCCCACTGCAGTATGGTCTGGCAACTAGATGAATTTTATGTTGCCGTAGATCTTTGTAACTCAATGCTCTTCAGTGTGACCTTTTCTATGATTGTGGTTTGGGGTGAACGAAACAAAAAAAAGCTAGTGCTTTCCCCTTAATTTTTTACTTATACTCAGCCATCTGTTGTATTTTAGTTCATTCACTTATCGATTTTCATTTTAATTGTAGTGCAAAAAATGAGTTAGACATGGAGGAGTTCGTGTTTTTCCTTACTGGTGGAGTGGGCTTGGAAAATAAGGTACTAAATTTAAAACTAACGTCCCTGTTTGCAGGGCTCACATCAATGGCAGTTTTATACCTGAAGTCATTCCTCAGCATAAATAAATAACTAGTCTTTGTAATCATTATTATTCGCTATCCATACCAAGACTGAACCGATGTCGTTGCTTACAAGGGGTGCAAAGAAAGTGAAAAGAATCTTGATCGTTTTGCTCATAATCAATTTTCCTTTTTTAGCTGGAAAACCCAGATCCTTCGTGGCTAGCAGACAAGGCTTGGGATGAGCTGTGTCGCATGTGTGACCTTCATGGCTTTAAAGATTTTAGGTACTTGAATTTGCCTTTAATAGGTTATAAGAGATTAAAGGCGCTTTTCACTACAGAAGGCGGACCAGTCAAAAAAGTAGCAAGGTACCGACGTGGTTTTTAAAGAAATAATAGATGTCTATGTCTATGACGTTGCTAAAACTCCAGCATTTCTTTATAAAAGTTGTCGTTACCGTACCATTATTTTGACTGGTCTGGACCTGGTTTTTCTGTAGTGTAAACGCGCCTTAAAAGCGACACTACATCTGTGTTCGATGCTGTATAAAAAAGTTAAAAAAGGTTCCTGTCATCTTCAGAGACCGAGGGGCATCTAATTAAAACAGGAAATTTGCGGGCTAAATCTCAACGGGAAAAATTTCCACAAGGACGGGACAGCCCCTAGGAACTTATTATTATGGAGCCAATTGCAGAAGATTTCGAATTCCTCGCTTCTGATTGGCCTACGGTCTCACTCGTTTTTTTCTTTTTAACTATGATTGCGATGAAACTACTCGCCCCGATTAGCTATCCCTGGCGGGGGTCCAAGGATGTGTTCGTGCAAATTGATCGGTAAATTATACTATACTAGGCTAGACTAAGTAAGATTATAATCTCATGTTGTCGCCATTTGCCTGTTTAAAATTTTCGCCGCCCAAGCCGATCTCTCTGACGCCAGGTAAGTGATGGAACAAAACGCAACTTCAGTGAAAGTCTGGCCAATAATACTCGCAGGTAATTCCCACCCCCTCCCTATGGTCAGGTTTGGTTACCTTTCAACTCTCATGGCGTTAATGCTCTCGCACACTGGGCTGTAGCTTTAAGCAGTAAGCTCTTCCAAAGATGCCTCCAAGGGTTTTGCCCGCCTTGGAGTCAGAAACCTGCCTTTTAATAGTTCACCAATTTAAAAACGAAAGCAAAAGTTAAATAAACGTTTTGTTGAGTTGTGCGTAATTTTTCTAGGAAGAGCTTTGTGGGTAACACTCACGAATGGCGTAAAATCTATGACAGTAAAGAGCCTCATCGCGCACCCTTCCCTTCTCCGTGGTCTGAAAAACTTACTGACTTCCAGAAGATGATCGTCATTAGATGTCTCAGGCCTGATAAGGTACAACAGCTATTTTACACTATAACATTCGTCTAATATATAGATTTAGCCAGGGCTTAAAGCGAAGCTTCCATTCAAACTTAATTTTTTTAATTTAAATCAAACAAACTTGTAGACCACAAATCAGTTAACTTAAGGGCACATTCATGTGACTTTTGATGGAAAGGCTAAGTGATTTTCGAGTGAAACATCTTCCATCGAATTGATAGCCTTATATTTACACCGAAAAAATAGCAATCATCTTCGATCACATTCAATACCCATAATGGCTCTTGATCCTTGTAGATTAGGCCTGGAAAACAAATTCTTGGAAAGCAAATCAGGCCGAATTTTTTGCGTTCGACAAGCTTAATTTACAAACTCTTGCCAACAAATCTAGGGGTATATAAACCAACCTTTTATACTCTTTATACATCACATCTGAGGTGAAACGGTACTATGAGGCGCTGTATTCATCATACAGACCTCGGACAGAATGCACTATTTCACAATTTTTCAAGATAAATTGTACTCAGTCAATAGTCAGGACGATCAATCGTGGGCTTTTAGCAAGACCATTCAAAAAATTTGCAAAATCACCTATACGGCCAGCCGGTTCTCACTTTTGACAAGTGCCAAATTTGCGGCGCGGACTGTGTAGAGTGTTTGAATGAACATTAATGGAGTTACGCTTCAACATAATATAGAATTTATTGTGTTTATTTTTTTATTTAATGGTTTCGTAACGTGTAATCTTAAAAACGCGTTTGATACACGCGGCATTTTGAGTACTCCTGTAAGCGATGTTCATGAACGACCGAAAACAAGCGATTGAAATTGCAATGGAGACTACTAGCTAACAATCAATAAAAGAAATATATTCGGTGAAAAATTTACAGAGATAGCAATTTTCATTCACAAAGACAAGTATTAAAGTATCTCTAAAAATCCTGAGTCTTTAACCTTAAGTTTTAAGCCGGCCTCCCGGTGTTTGCTTTTTTTTCAAAGATGAACTCTTTCTACAGCCAAATTTATAACTAAATATTCTTCGGGACGTTTTCTTTCTATTTGCGGTGAGAAAATATATCTAAAGGCTTTTTAAAGTTGTGTAAGCTTATCGAGCTACGTGTATTTTAAAAAAACAGCTCATATGTCAGTGGTTTGGGCGTATGTATCTCTGTGGCTTTGTGTGTTCGGATTTCTGTTGCAGGAGCCAATAAGGTTGGAAGGTATTATGAGTTGATGCGTAGGAACCAATGAGATTTTGTCCTCTAACTTAACATTCACTCGGCTTAAGGTCAAACAAGGGCACTTTGAGACCGCCGTCTTTATTCTTGACAATTTTTCGTCTTTTACTACGGCTAAAGGTGTTTAGAAGCATAACATTGAAATATCTTTATGATTCAAACGCTGAGTACAGTGATGGAGCTGAATTAAGGGTCCATATTTTTGAGTTGGTGCTGCTTCAAGACATTTCTGACCTAATTCGGCTATCGCGAACGGTACAACGCACGTATTTCATAATTTATGAGTTCTGTTTCACCTGCTTCAAGGTAGAGTGTAAAAGATCATATTTTTTCAAAGTTCCTCCAATGAAACAATACGTGAAATTTAGATATGGACTTTAATTCTGGAGTATGCATTCTATAAAGTGTTTCACATGACGTCACTGCGGCCATATTGGTGTCCCAAAACAATGAAACGGTGGCGATGTTGGTGTCCCAAACCAATTTTGTGGGAGTTGAACTCTTTTCTTATGCATAGATGCTGGCCACGTGAGTGAAAACACTCTGTAAATTGTGGTTTTAGAAGTTTGAAACGCAAGGCGAATATTGTTAATCCTGTAAACAAGCTTTATTCTCTCGCCTGCAAAGTTCAACAGACCTTTTTCGTACCAGCAAAAAAAAACTATGAATTAGGTGAACAACATGAAACACTCTTGCTGCTTAAGAGTCATAATAGTTGTTGAAATGTATTTTATCTAGTAAAGAGGCATAATTAAGTAGAAACAGTAACCTCAGGGAATTAAATGGGAAGAGGCTAGTTGACAAAATAATTTCACATTGTTTTATTGAGTGGAATAACGTGATATGAGTAGAAACATATTTTGCCCGTTTGATAATTTTCGTGGAAGGAAATAAATGTTGGGCTATCAACCTTAACGTTGCATGAAGCATAATTTAATTGTAGATATTGTAAAGCCGGAGTGATTTCTTAAAATCGTTTGAGCAAATTTTCTAGTAAACTAGTAGTAATCGGAGCTTAGGAGAGTGCGTTCGATATGTTTGTTAGGCGTACAGGAAGCAGTTGAGGTGGAAGGGTGATTGCGATATAGATAAATATGAGTATGGCATATTTTGTACTTAAGGGTTGCGTACAGCAAAACCCCTATTTAAACTGTGTATCATTATAAGAAGGTTTTGAAAAGATATCGTATGGTTTGGTGTCACAGTGCTTGTAATTGGAGGAGACATTGGCCAGAGTCCGTCGGGCGTGTAAATAGAACATTTTGTTTTACTGGCCCGATTACAGGGCGCAGTTGCTCATAGGCCGATTAGTGCTTAACCCAGTATTCTTTTTCTTTAAGTCAAATCATTTCTTCGGATAATTTTCTCTGTTATTTTTAAGAGCATCCAATCATCAACTTAACACTGTCAATAACTTTTCCAGCAATTTGGTCGAGCGTGTTGATTTCATTGACTCGAGAGTGTCGCCACTGTGGGCTGGTTTTTAAGTTTTTCCTAATAAATAAGATAGAGTTAAAGTGTTCGTTTGTCCGGTGCCAAACATATCACAAGTCATGATCAAATGGCGCCGCCGAGCTTCACATCTCGGTGGATTTACTCTATGGCACAACGACCGCCAACCTACACAACTCGATAAATTTACTTCCCATCTCGGTAGATTTACTTTGTGACGCAACGGCCGCCGAGCTACACAACTCGGTAGATTTACTTTGTGGCACAACAGACGCCGAACTAAACCCGGTTTGATGCATGCACCAGGAGCCGCAGACATTTTCCAAAGACAGTGATGAATGATGCTGAAAAATATGAAGTAAAATTTAACAGCAAACTTCTGAAAGATGAAGGGTTTGAACGATTCAGCAATCACAGATCGATGCACGCTTTACGAAGATTCAGAAGATGGACGCTTTATGAAGACAGAATATCAGACCTCGGCAAACCTTTGAAAGATGAACGCAACACGTGAGTTAGATCGTCAAAGTGAGGCAAAACGTAAGCAAGCGCCTCAAAGCGAGGCAAATGTGTGTCGACGACGACGACGAATATGCAATCTCGAAAATACCTCCCTTATAAATTGCACAGGACACTCAATAATGCACAAAACGCCCAACACAAATTAGGGGTTGCGTTCTCGTACCTCGAACGCAACATTTGCGTTATTTTACGTACGAATTGTAAAAGGGACAAACTCCAACACCTTCACGTGCAAATTCTGTGCATGAGTTATTTTTATAATCCTGTTTACTGAATTACTGTGTGATAACTCGAATTCCCTAACGTACGAACCACGAAAAGGGCAAAGTCCAACACTTTCACGTGCAAACTGTATGACTGTAGATCTCATGCAGACTGGCTTTTCGCAGTAATTATAGTAACATGAATGTATGAAGGCCACTTAAGTTTTGAAACTAGTGTCTTAAGTGAAGGCTCTTTTCTTTTAAAAAGCTATAACTTATAACACTTTTAGAATTAAGTCGTCTGAGTTAAAGACTGTTTCATTAAGTAGAATCGCACGTGACAACCTCTCGAATAATGATGATACAACCATCTAGCAATACCCCGACTTGGACTGAGACAGAGGATAGAATAGACGTGTTTTTTAGCGCTCAAAAATTTCTCGTCAATTTCAAGTTGACGAGCAAGTACATTGCTTTCTATTATCTATTTTACCTAAAGTCTGCTGAATGCCACCAAAACCGAGTGAAAAGCGTTTCCATTGCTTACCCCGCCACCCTGAAGTACCTGGACGAGAATGGTAGGGAGAATATAGTACGGAACGAAGAATTCAAGAAGATGAAAAGCGAAATGGAAAAAAAATAGGAGGTAAAAGGAGCCTTTGACTGAAAGTTTATTCCCGCGCGAGGTTTATCGAACTCCGCAGAGCAGAACTCTAACATCCCGGCTAGGGAGTAATTTTTGCATAATTATATTTGGTTAACTAAAATTCCAATACTTTAAGGGCCTGTTTACATGGAGGTGGGGGACCCCAGGCATGTGAGGTAACCCGCTTAGGTGAGGTAAACCGCCAGTCCATATAATCTCTCATTTTAATTTGATCACGTTTACATGATAGGTGGGGTGACTCGCCAAGGCGGGTAGCCCGGTATGCCAGACCGTGTAACCCTCTCAACCGGGTCAAATTTTGCCATGTAAACGTTCCAAGGTGGGGTAACCCGCCTAGCCGGGGTCGGATTCGCGATACTGAAATTCGCGCAAAATTCACTTTGGCGGTAGCTTTGCATCATTATTAAAGGTAACAATAGAAAGCAACGGGACTGAAGGTTGCAGCAAGAGCAGCAAGTGAGTGTAGAAGAGCATTAGTCACCAAAAAACGTGGTTTGCCAGCATTTTTCTTGTTTACGTGCTTAGCGGCCATTCAATAATCTTGAGAAAGTGCACCCCGGGATGGCGGGGCTGTAAGATTGCATGTAAAGGAGGGTTATTTCTTTACCCTACCTAAGCAGGTTACCTCATCTACCTGGGGTCCCCCACCTCCATGTAAACAGGCTCTTCGCTACAAAAGTATTAAACTAACCTGCCAAAAGTGTTTTCAAACAGCTTCATATCAATTAGCTAATATCGCGTTAATTCGTTACAAGGTATGAAAATGGATAACAACATGTCTTCTATTAACCTTTAGATTATTTCCTTAAACGTAAGACGTTTGAACAACTCCATTAAACGCAGAAAAATCTTTAAGGAGCTTCATAAGCAAACTGCTCACTGCTATTTTCTCCATGAATCCTTCAGTACCATCCAATCCAATAAAGATGTGATGATTCTTGTAAACCCTCGGTATAAATTAGAGGCGATAAATAGTCGTAAAGACAAAAATGGAAGATTTATAATTCTGGATACCAAATTAGATAATCAACATCTTGTGCTTGTCAATGTCTACGCCCCAAACGACACTTCACAGCACATTAAGGATAAAGCGCTTTACACTGAATGAGAATTCAGCATGGACGGTTATTCCTAATGAAGCCACTTCACACTTGGGAGGTTTTTCCTTCCTCTCTAAGTGCTACTGCAGCAGCAAAGATATCAGCATTAACGAGTTACTGCTCTTTTATATAAAAACACTGTAATACTGGTTTGAGTTTAAGGATATGCAAGATAATACTAAGCCAGGTATAAAAAACACGGTCATATGGAACAACAAAGATATTAAAATTGATAGTAATACAATCTTCTTTCAAACTTGGTTTAGTAGAGGAGTTTCCTCTATAGAAAACCTTCTTAATCATAATCTTGATTTCATTACTTACGAAGAATTTAAAACCCGCTACCAAATTAAAAAAAAGTTTTAGACTTATTACGGAGTAATAAACGCTATTCCAAATGAATATAAAAAATCTATCAAACAAACGAACGTACAACAAGAACAACCTACACAGCAAAATCAGAGCTTGAAAGCACTAACAACCAAGGCTATACGTAAGAGTTTTGTTAATCACATATTTGAGGTACCTACCACCAGACCACATAAACGATTACTTTAACTTAGCTTTTTCTAGCACGAAAGAAACAAAGCTAATTATTTCTTAATACAAGATTTTACACGACATAGTTTTCACTAAGGAAAAATTGTTCAGAGCTAATATCGCCGATAGCGATCTCTGTTATCTTTGCTTGGAAACAAAACAAGATCTGAAACACATGCTAGTCTCGTGTCAATTCGTCTCAGATTTCTGGGAAGCTTTCCTGTACTGGTACGAGTCTCATGTTTCAATAGGGCTAGAACCATCAACCATCAATATCTTGTATGCATGGTATTATTGGTAACAACCACCTCAATAAGTTAACTAATCATCTCTTACTACTTGCGAAATATTATATGTACTGCTGCAGTATCACAGAAAAGCCTTTGTTATTAAGTGTTAATCTAAATATAGTGGTAAACAAAGCTGAGATAGAAAAACAAATTGCAGTAAGCGTTAATTCACCTCAATATTATTATAATAAATGGAAACCTTTAATTGAGAACAAGCTTGTTCGCTAGCTATATCTAAATTCAACTAGTAAGGTTATACTAAACGTTAGACTCGCATTTTATCGTACTTTTGTAGCAAGACTGTAATACAATATACTGCAATTTATTGTAAAGTTTTGTTATTTTGTTTTATTATTATTGTTTTTTTTGTGTGTAAATGTTGATAGAGATTGAAATAAAAAATCTAGCGATACCCAATTTCGCACAAAAAATAGTCTTAATTTAAGATTAGAACAGTAGATTGTTGATACAGTTACTCTGAACTATTCAAAATAGCTCATGTGAAAATGTTAAATGTCATGTTAAACGTGCCTATGTTATCAAACCTGATACTAGGTCAGATCATTGTCTCAAGTCTTGCAAACGTGCCCAAACTTGCCGCATAAACTGTGCTCGACTTCATTAAATTAGATATAAAAAAACAAACATCAAATACAATAATAACTCAGGCTTACCATTCGAGATGCAGCTCCTGAAAGCAATCAAGTAAGGCCAATACTAGCAAACAAAGAATGACATTACAAAACTAAAATAAAAGGAACAGACAAGATACAACTGGTATAAAGGATGTTGCAATTATTGCTTTCGAGGTAGGTTGGAGGTACGAGAACGCAACCCCTAATTTGTGTTGGGTGTTCTGTGCGTTGTTGGGTGTCCAATTAATAAGGGAGGTTTTTTTGAGATTGCATTTTCGTGGTCGACACACATTTGCCTCGCTTTGAGGCGCTTGCTTACGTTTTGCCTCAGTTTGACGCGCTAACTCATGTGGTGATTCTTGTGTCCTGATCGGCGTTCATCTTTCAAAGGTTTGATGAGGTCTGATATTCTGTCTTCGTAAAGCGTTCATCTTTTAAAAAGTTTGCTGAATCTTCGTAAAGCGTGCATCGATCTGTGTTTGCTGAATCGTCCAAAGCGTTCATCTTTCAGAAGTTTGCTGTTAAATTTTACTTTGGATTAAGCCTTCATATTTTTCAGCATCATAGGTTCGTCACTGTCTTTGGAAAATGTCTGCGACTCCTGGTTCATGCATCAAACCGGGTTTAGTTCGGCGTCTGTTGTGTCACAAGGTAAATCTACCGAGTTGTGTAGCTCGGCGGCGCCTTTTGATCATGATTTGTGATATATTCGGCACCGGACAAACGAACACTTAAACTCCATGTTATTTATTAGGAAAAACTTATAAACCAGCCCCTTTTAAGATATTAAGAGGTGTCAGACAAGGCGACCCATTATCCCCTTATTTATTTATACTTTGTTTGGAAATCCTCGCTATCAATATACGTCTTAATAAAGATATTCATGGAATTATGGTGGGAAATGAAGAGACAAGACTCGAAATATTTGCTGGCGATATTACTGCATTCCTCAGAGATCACGCCTCATTAGACACCTTATTAAACATGGTAAATAGCTTCTCGTTGCACTCCGGACTAAAAATCAACTTTGAAAAGACTGAGGTATTGTTTTCGGGAAACGGTCGAAAATCAGCAACGGAGGCTGTCATATCTCTTGCTAACAATAGAAACATCACGGTTAAAAAAGTTATCAAGATTTTAGGAGTTCACTTTACACATGATCAGACTCTGTGGAAAAAGTCAAATTTGATGAGATTCTGAAGACTATAAAGGAAAGGTTGAACCGCTGGAATTGGAGAAACTTAACGGTCCTTGGGCGTATTCGGATAATAAAATCTTTTGTTATTCCCGTTTTTATGTATAGGGCTGGTTTAGTTTGTTCACATAAGGAGATTGTTAAGGAAGGTAATAAAATCATTTTTAATTTTATTTGGAAAGGAAAAGATAAAGTGAAACGCTCAGCGTTAATAAGTGATGTTGAACACGGAGGTCTAAGAGCACCACATTTGGAGTCAATTATTAAAGCACAGCGAATCATGTGTTGTAAAAAATTCGCTAATTCTCAGAAAAGCATCTGGAAAATAATTCTTTCACATTATCTAAGACAGATCGGAGGTAGATTACTTTTAAGCTGTAATTTGAACGTTAAAAAACTTCCAATCACCTTACCCAAATTTTATGTAGAATGTTTACTAACCCTTTCTGAACACTCTGCGTCTGTAAGGTAACAGATCCTTAACTTAAGTAACTCTTCCAGATCTAGCACAGTCATATGGAACAACAGACACATTCTAATCGATGGAAAATCGGTATTCTATCAAAACCTTTTTGACAAAGGAATAATCACGCTAGAAAATCTCGTAACCGACACAAATGTTTTACTAGTTAGGCAGAATCCAAACGGGTTACCTTTCACACCTCTTGAATGGTTTCAGTTAATTCAAATTTTTGAGGCCCTACCAACTCAATGGCGAAAATCCTTGACATCTTGCGGACCCAAAAGTGGCAAAACATTCTCTTTTTATGATCAAATCAAACTCTATCTAAAAAAACCAGGCCGTATAGATCGAGAACGTCCTTTCCAAGAATGCTTATTCTGAAATTAGAGCAACACATGAAACTACACCAACTGCAAAAGCGAGATTGGAAGAACAGTTTCCTGATATACGCCTTGATTGGCACGATATCTATAAATTGCCTTTTAATGTTCTCACAGACACCAAATCCAGAGAATTCCAGCACAGAATTTTAAACAGGTACTTGACAACAAACTCTTTTCTTTATAAAATTGGTCTAGCGGACTCACCATTATGTACATTTTGTCAACAAGAGAGCGAATCCCTTGAGCATTTATTAATTACATGTTCCTGCACTAAGAGTTTCTGATCGGACTTCATTACTTGGAGTAATTAATTAAACATATTCTTAAGAGACCTTTCAGACAGCGATATACTTTTTGGATTTTGGCAAGGAAAGAAGACTACTTGTTTATTAATCACATGTTAGTCTTAGCTAAGTAACATATTTATGAATGTCGTAACAAATGTACTTATCCTTCCTTTACAATTTTCTTAAATAAAGTCAGTTACGTTTATCAGTTAGAAAAGAAACTTATGTATTCAAGTAACAAAGTTGCCGATCAGGAAAGTAAATGGGAAAAGTTTCAGTTACTCTGCCGTGGTAGCGAGAATTAAAATGCAAAAAAACTTATATCCTATTTTATAGTACATTCCTTGTGTTAGCCATTATTTTATGTATAGTAGGAAGTGTATTTTGTGTGCTTGTAGTAGTAGGTTATTGGTATAGATGTAGTAGTGTATGTTTAAATAAAAAAAATAAAGGAAAAAATAAAATAAATAAAATAAAATGAACCAGTCCACAGTAGCGCCACTCTCGAGTCACTGAAATCAACACGCTCGACCAAATTGCTGGAAAATTTAATGACGTGAGCCGCACACATATTTGATTGAAGGCTTTGACAGGGTTAGTGCGAAGTTTGAATTCAGATGTGAAAGCTTTTAAAACAGTAAATTCAATGTAATTCATTTTGTCAACAAGTTAATGATTGAATGCTCTTAAAAATAACAGAGAAAATTATCCGAAGAAATGTTTTTGAAGAAAGAAAAACTGGAATACCGGGTTAAGCACTAATCGGCCAATGAGCAACTGCGCCCTGTAACTCGCGCCAGTAAAACAAAATGTTCTATTTACACGCCCGACGCACTCTTGCCAATGTCTCCTCCGATAACAAGCCGATATCTTCTCCGATATCTTTTCAAAACCCTCT
Source organism: Porites divaricata (assembly GCA_038088405.1). Classification (NCBI taxonomy): domain Eukaryota; kingdom Metazoa; phylum Cnidaria; class Anthozoa; order Scleractinia; family Poritidae; genus Porites; species Porites divaricata. The sequence goes on along the minus strand of JBBMOI010000005.1, from coordinate 13,862,286 downwards.
TATAATCGTACAGAGTTTAAATAGAGGTTTCGCTGTACGCCAGCGGCTTTCAAAATATGCGATAATCATATTTCAGAATCTATATCGCAACCACCCTTCCCTCTCAACTGCGGCCTGTACGCCTAACAAACATATCGAACGCACTCTCCTAAGCTCCGATTACTCCTAGTAAATTACAAAAAATGAATAGTTAACTAGATGGATAAAAAATATAACCCAATAACAGAAATAACTAAACAAGTCAAGCTTAATTGCGGCTAAAGACTGAGGGATTCATGGACACTTGAAGGCTCTATAGACAATTTGTATTTTAGAACAGCCTCAAAAGCTTACAAACTATATGGTTCGCTTTCTTAGGCTGCGGTGTAGACATAAAACCGAGCGACTATCGAGATTAAACGTATGGAAGGATCTATTCTCAGGGAGATATCGGTAAATCTTATCGTTATTGGTCAAGGACACTGAGGGCGAGTTATTATCGTTCCACCATGAGGTAAGGAGGTTCCAGAAGGAGTGAACATGCTGGCAGATGCTCCACGGTCTGCTTCAATTCACACACATGACAGGAGTCACTGTCAGTAATTTTGGCCTTGAAAAGTTTGTCGCGAGTGTATAGGATGTGATGGTTTATTTCAAACTGAAACATGGAAAGGTTTATTTTTTTGTGAGCTTGAATGGAAGAACGTATAACGCCGAAATTGTCTGATCTGTGAAGCCAGCCTCAACAAGACGAACTTCTGATGAAAGTGTTTTGGAGAGATTTAGTTACATAAAACGAGCGTGCTTCCCGGCAAGTGGGAGGTGAGCTGAACTGACTCATCCGAGATAACCAAATCATTTTGAATTCGTTATCACGTCTATAAAGACTTTCCTCCAATGCTTTGGTGTGGCGTTACACAAACCAATATCGCCCAGAAAGTTTGTGTTAATTGATCAATACTTGAGTAGACAAATAAAATTTGTTTCTTATCTACGTAAGATGGAGAAAAAAAAAAGTAGAGAAAATGGTAGAGTATACCATCTTTGTTACACGTTGTAGTGACTTCAAAAATGGGACGCCACATTTCGCCAGATGTAGTTTAATAACGTGGAAAGTGCTGTGTGAACTGCCATATCAGTGTAATTCTTGACTAGTAAATGTAATCATGTTCCAAAGCTGGTTAGATCGCTTTGGCGTGGGAGTTCTGAAACGACAGAGGACTGGGTACAGTTGAATCGCATTTCTCGGTCATACTCCTGCTCCTAGCAGTATACGCTTTGTCGCTTAGTAGACCCTACTTGCATAAAACCAAAGTTAACAAGGATAGCAGAGTTGAAATTCTTGAAGTGTAGATGCCAACGGATCATCCTGGTGTTTTGCGGGAACTAATTTTTGCGATTAGAACAGATTGGTTTTTCTTGCTGGGAATTAATTTTTGTGATTTTCAAAAAGTACCCAGTACCCCGTACCCAGTACCCAGCATTGTATTATTTTCGTTCAAATATGAATTATTTCATATACTTCACATCATATTTTCGTTTTTATTGAGTACGTCCAATAGAAAAACATTTTCAAGCAATAAACCAGTCTTTCGTTGTTTCTGAGTGAAAGAGACAAGTTTTGATTGAACAGACACGATTTGTCGCGAATTTAAGTTAGAGAATATTTACTCTGGAGTAAGTTTTTGCAGGAAAAATGTTTGCGGGAGCTTTTTATTGCGGATCGCAAGAAACACCGCAAAAATTGCAAAAACTGGAACCCGCAAGAATTTCGTACCACACGGTAATCAGGCTCAAACCAATGTCCGCCATCACATCCAATTATTGACATTTGTTCAATCGTAGACTAGCAGCAGAGTCGAAGCGTCGGCATTCATATCCAAAGTTCCTTATGCCACCTTACCCCGATAATAGTAACCAACTCTTGACCTTGCGAAACATATTCAAGCTTTTACTTGATCCACGCATAGTTTACTTCCTTGAAGTAAAACCCAATTTTTTTCAGAACGCCTCATTCACTAGTCCATCATGTTTCTTTGATAGGTGGTACCACTTGTAACCAATTTTGTGGAAGACAAACTTGGCAGCAAATTTGTACAGCCGCCACCGTTTGACTTGGCCAAGAGCTACGTGGATTCAAATTGCTGTGCACCTCTTATCTTCGTGCTATCCCGTGGAGCTGATCCCATGGCTGGTTGGTTATTACAATTAGCTATTATTTTATCGTTTAAGACTAACAGTTGTCTGACCTTAAACAATTGTCAATAACAATAACAACATTATTTGTACTATTACGTATCAAGTTCTCTTGCTTATTACTTTACGTTACATAACTTACTAAGTAGAACTGTGCTTGCTTTGTTGCTTTTGCTGTTTGCTGATAAAATTGTTTTCTCTTTATTTATTGCTTTTTCTGTAAAATTCCTGTTTTGTTTGTTTTTCAAGGCCTGATGAAGTTTGCCGCTGACAAAGGTTTCAGTGGCGACAAATTTAACGCCATCTCTCTCGGACAGGGACAGGTACACAAAACAGTATTGTTCTCAATGTCCATGATCAAGTGATGAAGTGTTTGTTCTAGATGTTTAGAGAAGTAAGGCTGAGTTGAGGCTATGATGGTAGAGTGGGGGAAGAAATAAGCGCGAACGCTATACTATTTGTTGAATTGTTTACAGGGCCCTGTAGCTGCACGTTTAATAGAGAACGCAGTTACGGACGGAAGCTGGGTTGTACTCCAGAATTGCCACTTAGCAGTGTCGTGGATGACTTCACTGGAGAAGATCTGCGAAGACCTGTCACCAGAAACCACCCATCAAGACTTCAGGTTATGGCTTACTAGTTACCCGTCAGACAAGGTAACAAAACCGCACTGTTCTGTTCCACTGAGACCCACTGGGATAGTTACTAGGATGATCGATATACTGTTAGCTTTTACATTCAATTAGCTCTGTTTCTCAAGGTCAAATCATTTCTCTTAATAGGAGTTTAAAGAAGTGTATTTCTTCTCAAGAGTTTTTTCCCTTCTTATCTGTAGTTTCCTGTGACCGTGCTTCAGAATGGCGTCAAAATGACGAATGAGCCCCCAACAGGGCTGCGTCAAAATCTGCTACAGTCGTACCTCAGTGATCCAATTTCTGATCAAGAGTTCTTTACTGGATGCGGTGCCAAAGCTCCTGTAAGTACATTTAAACGGACTTGGTATAAGTGTACTTCTCTGCTGCCATATGCCGGCATTGTAGTAGCTTAATGTTCCTGTTTCTGTTTAATTCCAGCGGTAAATCTTCGCGACTAAAACTCGGAATACATCATACATAGTGTAAGCTTAGAGTGTGTTATAACTTACGGAACATCAGAAGATGGCTGATTGCGGAGAAAAACAGTCATTCCTAGAGTTACAAATCATCATTATCATTATTATTATCTCGCAGTATAAAACTTTGGAATGCTGTGCACATTATGAGTATTATAGGGCGCATAACATAACCTACACCACTTAAGAAGCTATACTTAGAAGTAAAAAAGGTCGGTACGAAACTTAATACGATCCTAATATACATAATGATATGAATCTCTCTACTTAAAAAGCCAATTTAGAATATTATTAAATTCTTATACTCTGTAAAACCTACGCAAAGACATGGTGATATAATTATCTCTACTAGAGGCCTATTTAGAAAATTCTTCATTTTTTATACTTTCATTATCTCTTATGTACCTAAACGAGGCCATCATAATGTGGTCATCTCTACTAAAAGCCTATTTAGAATAATATTAAACCCTAATACTCCGAAAAATCTAAGTAAAAACATCAGCAAACTTGTGTTTCTGGATTTCTAGAGAAAAAAAAAACCTAAAAACTGGAGTCCTTAGCTCCCTAACTAAGTATTTATCTTAAATGTTCTGGCAATGTTCAAAGTGTTTGAGATGACCGATTTCTGCATCCGCTCAAGTACGCTCCGTGCTCTCGCTCCTAGTAGCTTCCTCACCGACTTCTCTAAGTGTTTAGAGTAACCACCTAGTGCGTCAATTATTACGTTGTATTGTTCAACCCTGTAACCATTGTATCTCTGCTTCAGCTCCCACATCATGGGCCCATACTTGAGTGTCTTTTCCTCATCTCTCTTGGCTCTGCTCTCAATCCATGGGCAGCTTATTTCAGTTGTGCAGACTTCTTTCCTCTCGTGGCTGACAAGTCGCACGTCGATCCGATTTGCTCTAACTTGATCATTTAGTTCCATCATTGCTTTTATTTTTTGCATGAACCCGCCGCGTGTATAGACTTCTGCCGATACTTTACTCCGTTACTGCAGAGATTAAAGTCATAGTTTTCGAAGCGGCCGAGAATACGTTCTGAAACAACCGGTTTTCTCTTTGCGCGACAAAGCGCTTTGAATAAAACAGGTGTGTTCTTTTTACTTCGTATGAAAACGAATAGTTGCGCATTATACAGCATTTGCATGAAAGAGGAGTTTCGCAACAAGCGCGTGTTGGTTTTACTTACAGAGAGCAATAAATTTTGTCAGTAAATGTGGGGACTTGAGCCGTATTTTAAACTTCGCGGACCAGTAATAAGGAGGAGCGATTTTTTTTTTTTCAATCTTTTGTTTACTTATTCGTATTCATCACCAACTGGAAATCTGCTTTTTGTAAATCGATTGGTTTCGTTTAACTCTGTCCGGAAAGTTACACAATTACAATATCTTAGGACTGTTAGAGAAGCTTTTAATTTTTACTTGAAGCCGGAGTTGATAAACTCTTCCAATCGGCAGTGGTTTCGCATAAAGGTTCTACGCCGGACATCACACAGAAAACACACAAGAAAGTAATGGGCAGTTCTCTGGTGGAAGGGAAGCGCTTAAATCTAGGGGTAAGGGAACCAGGAGGAAGGCCCTCCTGTAGCCACCCTTGACAGGAGTCCTGATCAGTCTTCGGGGATGAGGCCCATATCCCCTAATCACCAGCAATTATGGGGAACCAGGGATGGCCCTCCTGGGTAGAGTACAGATCATGTGCGACCGGGGGTCGACACCCTGGAGTGGATATTTTTGCGGACCTGTCTCCAAGGGCTAAGCCTTACTGTGGGGGTAAAGTTCTTCTTCTTCTTCTTCTTCTTCTTCTTCTTCTTCTTCTTCTAACATTGTGCTTTTTTTATCAGATTTGGGAGAAACTGTTATTTGGTCTATGTTTCTTCCATGCCCTGGTGCAAGAGAGGCGTAAATTTGGTCCGCTTGGTTGGAACATACCTTACGGCTTTAACGAGTCTGATCTACGAATCAGCGTCCGTCAGCTGCAGGTTTGTTCAACTAGTTCCTGGTATGTTAATGTACAGAGACGCTAGCAGAAGGACAAGCAACATAAACAGACTCAGTAACGTTACGTCCTAAGTACATTTTCAGCGCGAAAAGGTCTTAGTGATCAACAAGTTGCAACAACAAAGCCTGCGTATGACACTTTTCTAATGTCGTCGCACGTGTAAACCAGCCTTTACGCACGATTTATCTAAAGCCGAAGTGACTGATTTACATATCCTTTCCAGATGTTCATCAATGAATACGAAGAGATTCCATTCGATGCTGTGACTTATCTCACTGGGGAGTGTAACTATGGAGGCAGAGTTACAGACGATAATGACAGGTTAGTACCTAGGATACAACAACTAACTTCTCCTAAAGTAATCTACAGCTGAGAAAGTATGTATCTTGACTTATAAATCAAGAAATGTAGCTGAATAACTTTGCAAAGTTCAGGGCTAGAGTACTCTCTCGTCCCTAATAACTCTTGGACTCGAATCCCGCAGACCATGCATTGCTATTTGTTGCTGTCACAGTTCGCGCTCGTGTCACAATGACTTCTTTTCTTTTCCTTTACTTTTGAGCTCTTTAATCATACATTCTGATTATGTCATTGTTTGAACGCTTGATTATTTTTTAACTTCAGACGATGCCTGATGAGCATCTTAGCCGACTTCTACAGTCCAGACATCGTACAAGACCCTAAATACAAGTTCTCTCAAAGTGGCACTTACTACGCTCCTCCAAAGAGTGAATATGATCAGTACGTGGAATTTATCAAGGTACAGTAATAGTAAGCAAGCCTTGATATGTGCTGTGTTAACTTGCCATTAACGCATTTGATTTTAATTGCAGGAGCTTCCCTTATCCCAGACACCCGAAGTATTTGGTATGCATGACAATGTGGACATATCCAAGGAACTGCAGGAGACTAAACAGGTATCATACTTACTGATGTGTGCAGTCAGGGTGTATTGTTACAGTGAACTCTTCTAAAACGGCCACCTTTGCACCGGTTCTTGGTGTTTGCCACATGAAAAGTCAAAGAATATCACTGTGCAACGGCAGACACCAACTCTGAGAAATGACTGTAATTTTCTTCTTGTTTGATTTCTAGCTGTTTGACTCAGTGCTCCTGACTCAGTCTCAGATTGGCGGTGGAGGGGTGGGCAAGAGGTCTGATGACACTTTGTTGGAGATTGCAAAAGACATTCTGTCCAAGGTAAACACACCTCAATACTTCAAATACGCTTTGATGATCTTACGGTTAGCTTACTCGTTTGTCTGAGACGTCAGAAAAATCTTTGCACTCTATTGAAAAATCTATATTTTCTGCTAAAGTGGTTCTGTTATTTTTTTCAAACTAGCTTCCAAAGAATTATGACTTAGAGGAAGCCCTAAAAAAATACCCAGTCACGTATGAAGAGAGCATGAACACTGTGCTCGTACAAGAGATGGAGAGGTTTAATAAGTAAGTTAATTAATTGATTGATTCATTGATCTGTTTAGTCATTCATTTTACTCCACTCTTATTGTCCTCCTCATGTAGCGTAGGGCGTTAACGCGTAAAGCCTTTGGAGTAAAGGTACCGGGTTTGATAACTGCTATCGCCCTATTTTTCCAATTAATTTAAAAGGTTCTTTTTTTTCTTTTTTTAAGCCCAACAATTTAATATAATTAAAGTTCATTAATCATTTCGAAGATAATTAGATTAAAAGAAATAATTTGTAAGAAGTTAGTAAAAGTTACAGACAAAATTGAAACGCTAATTTCGTGGGATTTTCAGAGACAAATTCGCGGAAAGGGATCGGTTTTATGCTGATTTCACGAACGTTTTTAATGAAACAAAACGGCAATTTTTCAATTTTTTTGTGGTGGGGGGGGGGGGGGGGGGGTGGGAATAATGAGAGTTAGCCTGGGCAATAACAACAACAGAAACATCGACTACTTATGAATGCTCCCTTTTTAAAACGGGCGAGTTTGTGCTCAAAACCCCCGCTTGCTTTGCGATCTCGTTTGGACTTGGTATTGTCTCACAAAGCTTATTCTATCATGCACTAGCCAATAGGGGTCTTTTTTGCATAAGCATGCGCGACCGCTGACTTGACAAAGAGCACGCGACCAGTGACAGCGACCGTGGTGCATAGTCGTAGGAGGCAAATTGTTCACTTTGAAAGCTTGCTTGACATTGAAATGGTAGCAGGAACTTAGGAAAGACCTTGGTTGTACAAGATAAGTAAAGATCTGGTGATTTAAAGTGGACACTGATGCGCTGAACGAGGTGAAAGAGCAAGTTTCTCAAGGATGTCTGACACGAACATGGCTACTTGTTATTGTTTGGCGCTCGACTCGTGCCTTGATTCCCGTTCAAGAACCGCAAATTTTGGCATATAATGTATTGCTGATGCGTAGTTATTGAGCAAAATGTTCTTTATTTGGTGTTTGTCTATAAATCGGATGTAAATTAGTTTCTCGATACCGTAGAGGATTTCTGTCAATAATTTGTTCACAGCTGATTTAGCCATATTTCGGGAGTGGTTAATAACGATCAGCGGGCGAATAGAAAGTTGTTCCCTTAAGTATTTTAGCGATACAAAGTTTGTTTATCGGAAAATTGTAGAACGTCTTGTTTTTGCGTGGACTAACATTGTAACGCATTATTAACAGGAATATTCATTTAGCCAGAACTTAATTGCTTGTAAAAATTTTTAACTTTTGGTCGGCATCACATGTTTACTGTACTTCTTGGGAAACCTAACCGTTTGTTTTATCGAAATCGGTCACAAGATTCGACTTTAATTTCGGTCCTATTGAATACAGTTTTGACTGTGTCTCATTGATATTAATTTTTTTTTAATTTTTCGAGACATACAGAGTGACTACCACCAACATCTCACTAGCTGACTAATCTACGTCTCGTGTGCTGTTAATTTTGTAGCTTTTAAGTGCTGGGAAAATTGTAGAACATATATTAATTCACTGCTGAACTCAACACCGGCTTTTGCGTACTTCTAGCCCGCTGAAATTTGCTGGTTTTTTTTTTTTTTTTAAATATTTCTGTTCCTTTCTCATTTCAAAACGAAGAAAATTGAAAGTGTTTAGTTGCATCAACAAACGTTTCGGCACTTTGTTTAGACTTTGATGAGGTTAGCGCGATCCTACAAGCACTACATATACGCGCAATGTTGTCCAGGTCAAGTGGGGAGGTGAAATTTGATGATAGCTCGTGTATGTTAAAGCCGGTCTACTTCGCTTTTGTTAAGACCATGTTAAAGTTTTTTTGCAAACTACACATTTTGTTAAATCAGGAGCACATTCGCCAAGACGAGCGAGAAAACTAATCGCGACGATGGCTTTGAGACGCGCCATTTTGATGAAGGCAGACCCTGTGGTGAGCCTCCATGCACATCGCTTGTTCAGCGATCGCGCATGCTCATGCAGAAGAGACCCCTGTTGCACTAGCCAGTGCCCGGTTTTTTAGCAATAATAATCTACAAACACCTGGTCGGTAGTTTTGGGACGTTTTCTTGTTGCAGTGACGAAGTTTTAAGATAAATTTGCAAGTAAAGGGCAAAAACAACCCCATTAGCCGAGATTGGTCTCAAATATGTGGAACTGACATGTATTTGGTAACATTTCTGCCTAATTTCGCGGCTCTGCGACCGCGCAAAATTTCAGAAGAGAATCCCTGCGCGGCGGGGCGGCAACAGTGGTTTTTCATTTTACGGGGGTTGCGAGCTAAAAACGTATTGCTTCGTCCTCTTTAAAGTCTTTACCGCAAATTCAGGAGTAGCGTGTGTACAGGGTGTCCCAAAAGTTCGTTCCTCTAATTTCATGCACTATAGCTTTTGATCAAAACTTTATTTTTACATGAAATTTCTAGAAGATGTTTATTTCTCTATCAAGTACGTGTATTCAGAATTTCAGTAATTGGCATGCCCTTTTTGTTTATTTATCACATTCTGTAGCCGTTGCGGTATGAAGTGGGATACAGCTTGTAGACCCACAACTAGTCCATTTTTAACTTTTTTTATCACCTAGTGCGCATGATACAGTTCAACCCCCAAACAATATTTGTTTAGTTTAGGCAGCTACAAAAAAAGATATTGGGCATTCATCCAAAAAAGATAATCATCCCGGCCCCCTTCCACAGCAGGGCGTTCGTATTTCTTTACAAATTTGAAACGAGTTGGGCGTTAATTGGCAGACTAAGCAGAGGGTTTTTTGCCAACTCAGGGGCCTCTAATTTTAAAACATTTTCGCTTTTCATGTCCCTTTTATTTGGCGTGCTAACTATATGAGACTGAGCATCCTTGTCGAGTCTCTTATTTTGTATCTAGCCTCCTGTAAAATTATTTTAGCTACTTTATTCAGGGCTTTTGGTCTTCCCCTTAGTTTCTTGCCTTCAAAAGTTTCATTTCTCCATGATCATTCTACCACCCAACATTCGGATTTTTCCAGTTTTAGCAATTTCTACAAAAGATAAGCCAGTAAATCGAAGTGTACGGGCTTATGCTCTCACGCAGCTGAACGTTTTTGCGTTTAGGGGGTGTATCTTTCGTGATATTCACAAAAAAAGCAAGCAAGGAGTTCGAGCAATTGGGGCTATGAAATAAAAAAAATGTGACTGGAACATATACTCGCGCACGCGCACCTTTAGTACGGAAGTACACAGATCAAATATTCGAGTCAAAAGATGGCACAACAAGTATGAAAATAGTGAATTATATTGAAAGACAACTTTTGTTGCAATGATTTGTATGCCAAGTCCAAGTCGTACTGAAATACAGACTTATGAAGTAGAGGAACGAACTTTTGGAACACCCTGTAGTGTTGTAAAGTATTTTTATAATAGTCCGTGTATATTTTACTGTAAAGTGCAATCAGCCTATCCTAGATGAAAGACATTTGTCCGGCCAAAAACGGGTCTTGTCCGAGCAAAAATAGGTTTGACCAGACAACTTGACCGACGCCGGCCGGGAAATTATTTCAAGCCCTGCCGGCATCGCCCATATTTAATAATTTTTTTTTTTCTTTCTTTCTTTATCTCTTTTCTGGTTACTGGAGTACAGACTTTTCATTGCCAGTAGGCACATGGATTCTCTGTGGACTATATTTTAACGGTGTTGGCGTGGAGACATCTGCGCCCTGACTACAGCGTTAACGTGTTCAACTGTGACTGGTTTGTTGCTTTTCAGGCTGTTGTCTATAATTAGAACAAGTTTGCAGAACCTTCAGAAAGCTATCAAGGGCTTGGTGGTGATGTCATCTGACCTGGAGGCACTGGCTGGTAGTTTACTGGTAGGAAAAGTAAGTAAGCATCGACGCCTTTATTATATGTCAAACAGACCTCTATTCAAAGTTTCTTTAAACTTAAAAAATGTTTCGTCTTTCGCTTTAGTAAAAAGTACTGAAAGTCAAGGAGTGCTGAGAATTACTTTTGTCTTATCAGCGATGGGCTGAGAAATTTGTAAACTCGGTTGCACCTGCAGCGAATTTAAAATCTGACTGGTACTTACTGCGTCGATATTATACTAGCTTGTTACACCACGTAACGGTTTGTACCGGCGGAATGTGGGCACATAGTGCGTTTCATATCTCACGCTCTTTTGAGAGTAAGCCGGACTACTACGAACCTGTATGCCTTGTCATCCACTAACGAGTAAAAGGCCGTCACCGAAGATCTTGATCAAAGCGGAAGCGGTATAAAGGCTTGAACGGATAAAACTGGGCGCCTTACTAAAGAAAAACGATCGTGGTCAATTCCATAAGTAAATAAATAAATATTTAATGACCGATCTGGCGTACAGTCCAACCTCCACAACTGCCACCTCTCAATAACAGCCACTATTTTGTCCCGGTGAACAGTCCATGCATTAACTCTTGTTTAAACCTCTCTATAACGGCAACGGCAACTAAAGCGCGTGCCCATCTGCCAAAATAACCTCTCGACAACGGCCTTGTTTTTTAGCGGCAGAGGAGACAGTTAAAAAATGTCGCGATGTCTGATCCGTGCTTCTTTTGTAAGAACTTTTTTAGAACATACTTAAGAGCGGCTGTCTGTAAATATCGACCAGGGGTGGGAAAAATGAAAATTTCGAAAAAATCCAAACAAAAATTCAGTGGACTACCCTAGGTACCTTAGTAATGAAAATATAAATTTTACTTTCATCGGTTAAATATTTTTGCAATGCAGCGAGTGTAAAGATTGACCGCTTCACGGCCTCCACCGGGCCGCTTTTTCGGAACGCGCGACAGGGTAACGAAAAAAGCTCGATTTTAGTCTACTTCAAACATCATTCAATTCACAATGCTTCTCATCGTATTAAAGGGATTTCAAAATACATTTTAAGTGGTAATATGCTTCAATTGATTGCAACCAGAATATTTTACGGATTTTAAGATACTTGAATAATTTTGAGGATTTCACCCGAGCAACATTTTGTCGAAATTCGAAGGCCTAAAATTCAACCCGATACATCGTTCTAAGAAGAAATAGATATCTGACGTTAAAAAGCAATCTTTAAGCTTTCGAAATATGGGTTCAAAACTTTGGGCAACATGTGAAATGAATTTTTGGGAAAGCGAAATTCAGGGAGCACTTGAGTGGAATTTGACCTCTCTGACTTGACAGTTATGAGGTTCGGCGCGACACGGTGAATTCTAAAACAAATCGTTCAGCCCAGGTACGTTTAATTCAGGCGATTCCAAGTCCCACAGTGATACACACGTGATTGAAAAAAAGTACGATGGAAAATTGTACCTCAATGTTTAGCCAAAAAGAAGGTCAAATCTCGGCTTTTTATCGTAACCTGTAGCTTAACACTAATGTAAACACGAAGGTCAAGTACTCGTATCACGACACAGCAAAGTGTTCAAACTTTACACCAAATATCTATCCTTTCTAGTAAATATGAGGTCGGCAATATTTTTGTTTGTACCTTATGTCCTTGCTTGTCTTCATGACCGCAAAAACTGAGGCAAACTGCAGCGAAACCCCCGCGCACTCGACGTGTGTCAAGGAATGCTGTTACGTGAGTCGAGAATGCGTTACATAACATAACACACCAAGAGATTTTTTTCTTCCGTCGTAAAAAAAATGCCATCTCTTATGAACATGTGATAACTATACTATTTTTTTCTCCCCATTTACCTCGCAGCTTTACGATCGCAAACATGTGAGCCCAAACGTCATTAGCGTTATGTAAATACATGTTTTTTTTGTTTCTTTGCTTTAGTCAAATGTTTCTTTTCCATTCCCATATTAGGTCTAATTTATAACGATTGCGAAATATCCTAACGCGTTGTGTAGAAAAGGGTCGCGGAAACCGCTTTTGGAATACCTTATTTTTAGTGAGAACGTCTCCCGGAGTCATCGATTTCTTGATAGCGCGGTTTTCGTTAGAAATAAAGTTTTCGGTAGCGAGAGCTCGGCTATAGCAGACGTCTACTACTCGCTGATGTGCGACCAAACAGAGTGTGAATATGGAGCGCTGGTTGAGGGTGAGTGTTGTTCAAGTGTCAGATACTTGAGCACAGAGAACCTACCTATCAGGGAATGTAGCCGATCAATTGAGCGCCACATTACAGAAACACTGCAAGCCAGTTTTGCCAACTGTGGTTTAAACACTGAAGCAGAGCTGTTATTATATGATTATACATATCTTTTAAAAACTCACTTTTTCCTTTTTTTTTTTTTTTGCTTGATATTGTTAGTTATGATTTTCCATTAGTCTCTTCTTTGTGTTTTCCTCGCAAGAACTTTTTTCTTGGAATTTTGGCTTGAAAGGTTTTAATTTGGGATTTCTCCGATCCTCAAATCTTCCCTAAAAATCTAATGGCTATCCCCAGTCCACAACAGAACTCGGCAGACCAAGCGCAGTTTGCTCTCATTCTTAAGGGAATAGGAAATAAAAATTCCCTATTTTAACGTCATTTTCACCTTGTCCCAGATGTATTTGAATTTGATCACTCAAAATTTCAAATGAAGATTTGCCTGAAGCACCGTGACGAATTTGGCATCGGATGGCGCTGCCGACAAATGTTATGTAAAGTTTTCCTGGCTCTGGCCCCCCATCATGTTAAAAAGGAAAGGACGCTTTCGTTTGCGCAGTCAAAGTTGATCTACAGCCTTATGATGATACTTGTAGCAGTTTGATCTCGTAAGTGTAGTACTCTCAGTGATGATGGCGCTTTTGAACGAAGGTAAAATATTTATTGTCGGCAGCGCCATCCGATGCCAAATACGTCACGGTGCTTCAGGTAAATCGTCATTTGAAATTTTGAGTGATCAAATTCAAATACACCTGGGACAAGGTGAAAATGACGATAAAATAAGGAATTTTTATTTCCTATTCCCTTAAGGATGAGAGCAAACTGCGCTTGGTCTGCCGAGTTCTGTTGTGGACTGGGGATAGCCATTAGATTTTTAGGGAAGATTTGAGGATCGGAGAAATCCCAAATTAAAACCTTTCAAGCCAAAATTCCAAGAAAAAAGTTCTTGCGAGGAAAACACAAAGAAGAGACTGACTTGAGTGGCCCTCAATTGATCGGCTACATTCCCTGATGGGTAGGTTCTCTGTGCTCAAGTATCTGGCACTTGAACCACACTCACCCCCAACCAGCGCTCCATATTCACACTCTGTTTGGTCGCACTTCAGCGAGTAGTAGACGTCTGAGCTCTCGCTACCGAAAACTTTATTTCTAACGAAAACCGCGCTATCAAGAAATCGATGACTCCGGGAGACGTTCTCACTAAAAATAAGGTATTCCGAAAGCGGTTTCCGTGACCCTTTTCTACACAACGCGTTAGGATATTTCGCAATCGTTATAAATTAGAACTAATATGGGAATGGAAAAGAAACATTTGACTAAAGCAAAGAAACAAAAAAAACATGTATTTACATAACGCTAATGACGTTTGGGTTCACATGTTTGCGATCGTAAAGCTGCGAGGTGAATGGGGAGAAAAAAATAGTATAGTTATAACATGTTCATAAGAGATGGCATTTTTTTTACGACGAAAGAAAAAATCTCTTGGTGTGTCATGTTATGTAACGCATTCTCGACTCACGTAACAGCATTCCTTGACACACGTCGAGTGCGCGGGGGTTTCGCTGCAGTTTGCCTCAGTTTTTGCGGTCATGAAGACAAGCAAGGACATAAGGTACAAACAAAAATATTGCCGACCTCATATTTACTAGAAAGGATAGATATTTGGTGTAAAGTTTGAACACTTTGCTGTGTCGTGATACGAGTACTTGACCTTCGTGTTTACATTAGTGTTAAGCTACAGGTTACGATAAAAAGCCGAGATTTGACCTTCTTTTTGGCTAAACATTGAGGTACAATTTTCCATCGTACTTTTTTTCAATCACGTGTGTATCACTGTGGGACTTGGAATCGCCTGAATTAAACGTACCTGGGCTGAACGATTTGTTTTAGAATTCACCGTGTCGCGCCGAACCTCATAACTGTCAAGTCAGAGAGGTCAAATTCCACTCAAGTGCTCCCTGAATTTCGCTTTCCCAAAAATTCATTTCACATGTTGCCCAAAGTTTTGAACCCATATTTCGAAAGCTTAAAGATTGCTTTTTAACGTCAGATATCTATTTCTTCTTAGAACGATGTATCGGGTTGAATTTTAGGCCTTCGAATTTCGACAAAATTTTGCTCGGGTGAAATCCTCAAAATTATTCAAGTATCTTAAAATCCGTAAAATATTCTGGTTGCAATCAATTGAAGCATATTACCACTTAAAATGTATTTTGAAATCCCTTTAATACGATGAGAAGCATTGTGAATTGAATGATGTTTGAAGTAGACTAAAATCGAGCTTCTTTTCGTTACCCTGTCGCGCGTCCCGAAAAAGCGGCCCGGTGGAGGCCGTGAAGCGGTCAATCTTTACACTCGCTGCATTGCAAAAATATTTAACCGATGAAAGTAAAATTTATATTTTCATTACTAAGGTACCTAGGATAGTCCACTGAATTTTTTTTTGGATTTTTTCGAAATTTTTATTTTTCCCACCCCTGGTCGATATTCACAGACAGCCGCTCTTAAAACGGCACAGAGTAAGTTAAGAACATTTTTATTTTGCCATTTTATTTTAGCGATAATGTTGGCGATATTTATCCAGCGAATACAAACGCGCGAGAGAAAGTCGCTTTCCTTTCTTGTCTATAATCGTTATAGCAAAGGTTGCGAATCTTGCTCGTATTGTCTTGTTAGCATTTTGATTCAAAACATTATTTCAGTTTTATTGTATATTTAGTTGGCTTGAACTTGGTACAATAAACATTGTGCTCCCCTTCCTCCCTCCCCACACATACACCACACAAATATTTAAAAACAGGTATCATAATACACCTCCCTGAAACGGCCACCTCCCCACAACGGCCAAAAGGTAGCCGTTGTGGAGAGCTTCAACTGTAACACAGTTATGAAATGGATTGTGCCTCTATGGTTATTCCCTTTCTTTGTAGGTACCTGAAATGTGGATGAAAAGATCGTATCCATCTCTCAAACCTCTCGGTAGCTATATCAGTGATTTTCTGGCCAGGCTGAAGTTTTTACAGGTGAGTAGACGTTGTTTTTCAGTCAAAAGTCACACCCAACAGAAGTAATGTGACCTTCTGGTTAGTAGTCTAGTAGCTCTACCACTGAGCTTCAAGACACTCGTGAGAGCTAAAGACATTAAACAAGCACCCTGCATACTTCTAGGACTGGAATATTACAGGCTGCATATTTACAACTAATATATAGAATAAGGCAAACCTAAAAGTCACGCTCCCATAGGTAAAGGACAAACTGTGAGTTTATTAACGGCCTCAAAAACTTGTACTGTACATCGGTTCATTGCTGCGCCATTTCTTAGATTCAGGGTTAATTGGGCCAAAGAATTGGATGTAAATTTCAAAGTCAGAAGCAAAGACCTACATTAAATATTAATACCCTTTGTGTTTTCTTTATCAATTATTGATGAGTTTTTGTAAGTGTTGTAGTATACAGTTAGTTGTTTCCAATAATACCTCCACAGCAATTAGCTGTTGCGTTATACAACTTTCAAATATGTATTATGAAGATGATGTAAACTGAGGAAAGCAAATTTAAATGAAGTTATGATCGTAGCAGTGGTAATTGCAATTTAAGCAATTGCAAATTAGCCCGAAAAAACTTTCGGGACTTCAACGCGATTCCGTCGAACCCATGGCCTCTGCTTTAGCGTTGGCTGCAGTCAGGACTGTCACGGCTAAGGTTTCAAGTTGCTGGGTATATCCAATTAGTAGGCGGGGAATTGAACAGCTCGGAAGTCCTTTTGGTTTTGTTTTCCTTTTGTTCCCTATGAAAGTAGGCGGGGGTCATGGTCATAGTAGCCGGGGGAAATCCTAGGCCGCTGGCCCTTAGTGACAGCCCTGCAGGCTGTAGTGCTCTACCAACTGAGCTATAAAGAGCCATACAGGGAGCAGACCAATTTGTTGAATTCATGTTAACCCGTGAAAGGCATGAATGTATTATGTTTACCTTTTTCGTTTTTAGGATTGGTTCGACAAGGGCAAACCAGTAGTGTTCTGGATTTCAGGATTCTTCTTCACACAGGTAACATTAATTATGACTTTATTATACAGTGAAATGATACCAGCGGTTTTATTGACGGTGACTACCTCTTATCATTTGGCTGTGTGAATGTGTTATTAACTTCGTCTACTCCTTCTTCAACTAGGCCTTCTTGACTGGTGCTAAGCAGAATTATGCCAGAAAATACACCATCCCAATCGACTTGCTGGGCTTTGAGTTTGAGGTGAGTTATCGTTTCCATTTTATTTCTTATGAAACTTAACAGGAACACGACTTTAAAGCACAGATTGCCAAAATGTATTTACTGTTACCACTGTTGCGATACACTGTATATTCTTAGAGTTGATTGCCCAGAACAAACAAAATAGAAATTGTTAATAGCATTGGTTTAAGCCTGTTGTAGGTGCCGTCTTGTTGATTTCCAAAACAATTTCTCCACTTGACTCTCTCATGCAGAGGAGAGAAGCAATACATGAATACTTGCCGGTGATGGGCCTCCTTGGCCAGCACCAGATCCTTTCAGTAGCTTTGAAATAGAAGAAAATTACCAAACTGGCCGTTTAACGATCTTCGCAGTGCTCGATCTTTGTCGTTTTCGTTCGATCAAGATTCAAGAACACAACGATGTATCACGTGAAAATTTGAATCCATAATTATTGGGTCTGTTGTTCATTTTCATTCCATAGGTTCTGCATGGAGATACTGCGGACAAGCCGCCGAAAGATGGAGTGTATGTACACGGCTTGTTCCTTGAAGGTGCCCGGTGGGATCGAAAAAGGTTAGTTAACTGTTGATACTTTACAATATGCTTAAAGATTAAATTTTCTTTACTAAATCTTATACGACTCTTCTATACATTACAGAGGTTTGATTGGTGAATCTTTACCAAAGGTTCTTCACGACACGATGCCAGTCATTTGGGTTAAGCCAGGTAGGGTTGTTCTTTGTATAAAGCCAAACCATTTGTACTCGGACACCTCTCTATTTCCATTGTCCAGAAACAATTCTCACACATTTTCTTAAAAAAAAAAACCTCTATAACACGGACTCTTTCTAATACAGACAACGGACACTAAATCTCGGCCCCAGAGAGTAAATTCATATAAACCTAACCTCTTTATTACGGACACTGCGGTGATCAGGTGAATCAGCACAGGGTGAATCCCTTCTGACTGATGAGCTATGCAAGGTGATTTCAAAAGCCCAGTCGCTGTAGGTGTACAGAGGAACATGGCCAACCTTTTTAAGGCTTGAATAACTACAGGTAGCATAAAGATCTTTTCTAATACGTTGTACTGCACTTGCAAAATAGCGAAAGGCGCTTTCAGAATTGTGCTTTACGTTACAACTTTTTACATGCAGCATACGGTATACCTCGTTTCGTTTTGTAACACTGATTTGTCTACGACTGCACTTACTTCGTAGCTGATATGTACACTGTTGTATGCTACTGAAAGACAGTGTCTTTGTACTGTCAAGTAATACTGAAATGTGAATGCAGTTTAAAGACGTCTGTGAGCCTGGTTTTAGCTCCTGAACACTTAATACTGCAAGTGGAGTTATGAAAGTGACGTCATCGTAGTGACGTCTTTTATACAGACACCTCTTTAATACGTACATGTCCGTATTAGAGATGTTCGACTGTAATTAGAACCTTAAGATTAGACACTAAGAATGTTGATCGACTGTAAATGTTGGTTTAGAAGATATGGGTACATGCTTTTGCGCATCCCCCTTTCCTCTTGGACTCTGTATCCATCGACGTGATACCAACACAGGATGAAATCCGGTACTGTACCGAGGGTTGTTTTTTTGATACGGTCAGAAACGCATGTCGTGCCCCATCAAAGACCCTCCGTGTAAACAGGGTACGTATGAGTTTCCTCATCGGTTTACATTTCAAACCTGTATTATGTTAACACCCGCTAATTCTTTGTTATTGTTTTTAATTTGTTTAGTGATTTCTTTGGCAAGATAAGGGGCTTTATCCGGAGGTTATATATTAACAGAAAAACGCAGGGAGACAACGCTGTGTTGTCATAGTTACTCGTCTATCTTTGACAACATTGCCAGATCACCCAATGCCATTGAAGCGTGCCGGACATGTGTGTATGTACACAACTTGGCGATGTCATAATTTCTTTATTTTTCTGTTGGCAGGAGAAATTTCTGAGTTTAAAGATAATCAAGAGTATAAATGTCCAGTTTACAAGACAAGTGAGAGACGAGGAACTCTGTCCACTACAGGTCACTCAACCAATTACGTGATGCCTGTCAAGCTACCTACTGACAAACCACAAAACCATTGGATAAAAAGAGGCGTGGCACTTCTCTGCCAGCTTGACGACTAATCAGCCTACTTACATCGTTAGATGCAAGAGCTGCACTGGTGTTTTAATTGTGTTCTTTTCTTGTACTAGACCTTGCGGTGACTCCCTGCCCCGTTAGACCGCAGAGCGTCGAAGAAACTCTACTCTTCTTTTGACATCTTAAGTTCTTACACTGAATAGAGTTTTCTGTAAATAGTGGTTCATATATTTTTGTGACCATTGTATGTACACTTACAGCTTTAAGGTTGTGAATATTGTGTTGCATAGTAAAAGAAATAAAGCTGTTTGAACGTAAGTTGAAGGTTTCGTTCATCATAGTACTTCTATTAAGCAGTCAAGCAATCTTTCGTACTCCGCCTTTCTTTGTTGTTTCTATGAGGGAGGCATTCACATTTGCAAATAATCACATTGAACAAAATTGCTACATGTTTTGTGCCTGTTTTTCGTTTGGGGCAATAAAATCGAACGTAATACCATTTGTGATTTTAAAAAGAAGCGTCTAATAACATAAGAGTCTGATAATAAACTTGAAAGTGGAATGATTTGATTGCTGTATTTACTCTGGTGCGCTTAAATGATTCTTCAGTTTATTCTTGTCTTTAACAGTACAGGCTAAACATTTGCATGTTCTGCTTGTGTGATCTGGGTGCTCAGCTGTAAAGCTTGAATGATTTCCTACTCGGAGATATCTGCATTCGCGAATCTCCTCGTATAGTTTCGTAAGCTCTATCATGGATAGTTTGTTAATGTCAGTTTTTTTCTTTTTCCCTGTGATTTTTGTCAGTGACTCTCGTACTTTCTTCCACTGTTCTTTGGCTCGCTGGTTTGTGTTGTCCGTTGGAGTAATATCAGGAAGCAGGTTACCACTAATTAGACTGTGTTCTTGATTGCTGGTGTATCCTGTCTCTTCCATTATACCTGGCATGACTTGTTTAGAGCTTTTCTCCTCATTAGTCTCTAAATCTGTTGCTTGGTGATGAACGTTAGAGTGGTCAAGGAGCTTCTTGTCAGTCGTCAAATCAACAACTTTGCTCACCTTTTTAACCCTTCTACTAGAGAGGTTGTGTTTGTATCCGCGTTCATTGTTAGTAAAACTAGTAAGCGGCTGTCTGTGATCGCTTATTCGTCGTGTCCGTTTCTTTTCTTGAAAGAATTGACTAGTGTTTGCTAAGGTTATTACTGGTGGCAACAACCCCGATGTGGATATTTTCTTTCGTCTACCATCAGTCTTGTTAGGTGTTGTTATGCCCGGAAGCACAAGGTCTGCAGGAGACCTACTTCTATTAGCGTCTGCTAAGTTGACTGGTGCAACAGCTCGCACCAAAGTGATGCGTCTTTCACGTGGTTTGGTTTGTGTTGTGTCATCGTTCTTGACGTTTTTTGTCTGAAAAGCTTGATCTAGTTGAATGGCTGGTACAAGGTTCTGTTTGGCTCGAAGGAATTTTTCTTGTTTTAGGGACCACGTATTAAAGCTTCTCCTACATTCTCGTTGTATCGTGTTCATTGTAGTTCGTAGATCAATCTCTTTACTTTTGTTGATACTCACAGCTCGCCGGAGTGAGTTGCTAACTTTTTCAAGTGGGTCTTTAAGCTCGTTGTTCATGTTTTTTTCCTTCTTAATATTCGGCAAGCATACGATGATCGGATTTGGGTCAGTTCTGAAGACATCCCTTAGCAACAACTTTTGATCATTTACCTTAAGTGACTTAACTATAAGATAGCTGATTAGACTCACTACGATTACACGACTTAGGAATTAGCGTTTTTTATTAAAAAGTTATTATTTGTCTGTCTGTCTGTTTGTATAGTCCTTTTAGAATAAACAGCGATCTTTTGGAGCATATTTCTGTCACTCAGAAACAAAAGGACTCTTGGAAACACAACGGCCAAAAGTCTGAAAGATTAAAGGCTCACACAGTTAAAAAATGCTTGGCCTTTATCCTGTAAGCTCTAAGTCCTCTGATAATGCTTTTTGTAATTATTATGAATAGGTAAGAATAAGAGGTTTATTTGTAGGCGATCGTCCTTGTGGTTACTTGTTCTTTCGTTCATGGATCGACATTGTGATAATAATTACAGTAGCGTTAAGAGTTGCAAAAACTTAAATGCCGGATCTCGTTACAAACCTTAATATGCTGTATCAGTGGTAATCGCCAGAACCCAACAACTGTCTCCCCCAAAGCTGGCTCTCATTTGTTTGGGTGTACGCCTCGAGGGCCCCAGTCTTATAAAACGCCGACAGTTGAAAACCAAGTACGGTATTTAAAGACATGTCACAAAAAAATCGTAATAGCTTTCTGGGAGATGAGTCAACACACTTGGTAGAAAATTGAGAAAAAAAATTCCACTCAGCTGAAGTAATAACCAGCATTTCGAGATGAAGTCATCCAAGATAGCAAGTGTTAATTTAATAAACAGTACTTGGTCAAGTACATCCTAAGAAAAACCAGTCGTAGGTGAAACGATCGAGCCTATTGGAGAAACAGAATATCAGTTCAGTGGAAGTGATCTGGTTTTTCTTTGCTTGAAACCTTTGTAAGTGAGGACATCCAACTGCAATAGGTTTGATCTTCTGCTAGCCTGACAGTCTAACGTCTGTTCGGTCAGTACAAGCATGAAAGAGACCTGTAAACCTAGAAAGAGCGCCCTCCTCATCCCCTACCCGCCACCAACGATTCATAGCCGATAGACTTTTGTGCCTGCTCCACAGAGGGAACTATCATGTTTATTGGGATGTTATTTCAGATTCGTGGCAGGCATCAAGCTCAAATTGGGCACAGACAAACTATACGATATGACATTTATTGCTCGGACTACCAAAGGAAATGCCCGAGCTTTTAAAAAAAATGGGCTATTTTTTGGTTCTGGTACAAATCGCCCCCTGGCGTATACAGCGCATGTTGATTATTCACGAGGTTGTCACGTGCGATTCTACTTAATGAAACAGTCTTTAAGTCTGACGACTTGATTCTAAATTAAAGTGTTATAAGTTATTGCTTCTTAAAACCTCAAGCTAATGTCACGCATATGCAGTTCAGGAAAATTAAATCAATTGACCCCAACCAATTTTCTACTGGTTATGTATGCACCTGTCTTAACTCGTGACATTGATGTCAGGCCTCCGCTTGCTGCGTGGTTCAATGAAGATATTAGGAATGCCAAACGCTTGAGACAAAAGACTGAAAACACGTGAAGGGCTACAAGATTATCTTGCCGCTTTTAAGAAGGAAAGAAATCGCGTGGTGAATTTAATGAATGATGTATTGAGGATAACAGCACAGAGCAGAGGAGGCTCTTCGCGGCAAGTAAGTATCCTTGTTAAGATAGGTTTCGAAAAGAGGGGGACAAATCCAGGGTGTTTCAAAAGTTCGTTCCGATTTTTTATTCGCTTAAATTTATTTATTTTTAAATTTATTCGCGTAGGTTTCTGTCCGTCGGTAGTTTTCCTCTATTTGTGCGTCAAATTTCACAAATGTGTTAGCGTTGCATTTTAAGGTTAAATTTGACCAGCTATTTGTGCAGCGAGTTCTACGGTCACGATCGTCTTTAAACTTGCAGATATAAAACTAGAGAGATTTGAGGCTTATTTGCTTAAGTTAGGGAAAAATCTGTCTTAGCCAGGAGTTTCGAAAATATTGACATTTGTTGTAAAAATGTGGTTTTAAACATACATGTGTATGCCGATATCTCAAACGTTTTTAATACCTACAAGAAAATAACAGTTTCTTAAAGTTCGAGCATTCTTTATTAAGGATGCCAAAAATCACAGAAATCGGTTAAATCATTCCTGCCGAAAAACGGGATTCAAAAACAACCAACGCGCATTTAAATAGGTTCGGGCCACCTTAAGCGGACACCCTCGGGGAATACTGTAGTGTGCGCTTAATACAGATGTCTGCCTAATACAGGTTTCGATAGATAACGTCAGATGACTGAGGTGTCAAATGCCATTCAAATGAACAGTGGAAACGTTTGGAATACTCCCAGAGACTATGACGATATATGTTTGCATTAATTTCTTTATTAATTAAAGAGGACCAGTTGATTACCATAAACATAGATGGTTGGTGGCAATCTTTCGCATTACCCGTGTCTGGCATGTTGGGTGGTGGAATTTAATTACAAGTGTCCATTTATTACAGGTTGGCAACAATAGAAATGACCATTTCAGGTACTTTTTAGGTGTCTGTGTCTGCTTAATAGAGCTGTCCGCTTAATAAAGGTTTCATTTAAAGTAAATAAAATAAGGGAATTAAATTTTGGGACTTCGGCTACTGTCCGCTTAATACAGGTTTCACTGTATTTTCCGACCAAACGACTGACACAGTTCGTCATATGATTACATCGGGAAAGAACAAATCTCGCATCTTGGACCCAATATCTGCCTCCTTATTATCTGCATGTTTAGACTCACTCCTTTTTGCCATTACTAATATGGTCAACCTGTCCTTGCAGACTAGATATTTTGCTGACACCTGGAAAACCGCTCTGGTCAGTGCAGTTTACCATCTCTATAATATCAGACATGTGAGGAAATACTTATCTAGAAGCAGTACTGAGTTTCTAGTTCACGCCTTTGTTGCTAGCAGAGTAGAGTACTGTAATAGCCTATTGTGTGGTTTGCCAAAATATCAGCTAAGTTTCTGCGTGTTCTGAATACTAGTGCTCGCCATATCACGCCTCTGCTTCGCGAGCTGCTTTGGTTACCTGTTTGCTATCGTACTGAATACAAAATATTACTCCTTACATTTAAAGTTTTGCACGATATGGCACCTGATTATTTGCGCCAGTTAATATCTGTCCTGCCTCCGTCTAAGTGCGATTTAAGGCACAATCATGACTCTGGTATTTTATTAGCATCACCACAACTCAGAACTGTGTCGCCCCCAGACTTTGGAACCTTCTTCCATCTACAAAGCGGTCTATTTCCAGTCTAAATATGTTTAATTAATTTCTTAATTTTTTGTAAGGCGCAGTTAAAGTTTATTTTCATAGAAACTGTGCGGTACAAATTTCTATTAATAACAATACTAAAAGAAAAAAGCCTTTACTTAAGGCACTAGTTACAAAACTAAGGAGGTCTTGACTTCATACTATCTTAATTATTATTATCTTAATTTACAGAACTCATAAATTATGAAATATGTGCGTCGTACCGTTCGCGATAGCCGAATTAGGTCAGAAATGTCTTCAGTGAAGCAGCACCCACTCTAAAATATGAACCCTTAAACAGGCTGCATCACTGTACTCAGCGTTTGAATCATGAAGACATCTTAATGATATGCTTCTAAAAACACCTTTAGCTGTAAAAAAAAAGACGAAAAATTTGTGAAGAATCAAGATAGCGGTCTCAGAGTGCCCTTTGGTTCCTAAGCATCAACTCATAGTACTTTCAACCTTATTGGCCCCTGCAAGAGTCATCCGAACACACAAAGCCACAAAGATACAAAGAAGAAAACAAGAATCATTACAACTTCGAAAATTTGCTAGCTCGACAAAAGCTTGTTATAAATCTCACAAAAATCGATCACTGACGCTTCCCATAAACGGCTGAAGCTACTGCCGAAACTACAAGGCGGTTCTTAATGAAAACCTATCGACTTTCCGCATTGATTCATTATTTGTAGTTCAATTTAAAGTCGCAGTTTCGATGACAAGGGTTATATTGCCGTTTACAATAAAGATTGTCGAAATTTTGAACTCCAAGTATGCGATCCTCTTAATATCAAAACGACAGTCGCGCAAATATTTCTCATAATTATTCATGCGAATGTTTGAACAATTTGACATTTGCACATCTCCCATAATAATATTTTTGTCCCCCAAAATTTTGCATAACCTTTGTTTTGTATCTCTCCTGGGTATTACAGGCGTCCAAAGAGAAATAAAAGACAAACTTTTTTGGGGGGGGGGGGGGGCAAAAAAGGTGTATTATGGGAGATGTGAAAATGGCCAATGAACCAATCACAATCCCTTCCCGGTTATAAAGTAACACGTCACTTGACGACATTAACGGCTTGTCGATTCAGAAGTCCCTGGGAGGAGTATGCGACTCGAAGGGATGTCCGGCGCACGTTGACGTAAAAGGGACTGGGCATCGCGGAGAAAGAAAGGTAACTTCAAATAGAAATCGATCGAAAGACAAGTGTCAAGAGAAACGTTCCGACAGCTCCAAAGAGAAAAACGCCGATTAAAAGTGCCAAAGGTGCCTTGGACATTTTCACTGGAAAGAAAGATGTCTAGCGAGCTGCTCTAATTGTGAAGTGCTCAAAAATCGGCGCAGGTTTGTTAAACTCAAAAACCAGGAAAATTATTTGAAGATGCTGAAGAAGAAGAATCTTAGATGGTATGGAAATTACGTATGTTGGTGAAGTTTAAGCAACCATACAAAGTAACCATGGATTGCAACCTTTCTTGTGCACGAGACCCCATTTAACTTCAAGCTTGATAGTGTTGCGGATGCAATTGTAGGTCACTCTAGTCCCATACTACACCTTCCTTGATCTTCAGATGTAGCCTGGAGCCAAAGTCTACTGATAACGAGCTTAAGGGTCCTTGCAATAACAGGATTCACTGTTACTCCACTTACAATCTACATTCGATAAAGTAAACTGTTTGTGTCATAGAAAGCTTAGAGCACGACCACTCCTCAGTAGATCTGCTGTAGTGAAATTGAGCCATACATCACGATTGTGTGAGCTGACGACTGATGATTACAAAGCAAAAGTGATGCGTGACCATCCGCAGCTGTTCGGCGGACTGGGAACGGTGGAAGAAGAGTATACCATCAAACTAAACGTTGATGCATAACTATTTTGCACTGACTGTGCCAAGAAAAGTCCCTATCTCACAGTATGACGAAACCAAGCCAGTGCAATAGCAAGAATTTTAAAGTGCGGAGCGATATCGCCAGAGGACCACTCAACCAATTGGTGCGTTCCTATGGACGTAACCCCCACGCCATATTAGGTAAAGTCAGAGTATATTTGGACTTAAGCAAGCTCAATTAGTATGTTTATCGCGAGAATCTACTACTCCTTTCATCTGTGGACCTCACCTTGGGAAAACTAGCAAATGCAACTGAAGTACTTCAAAAAGCTTAATGCAAGTTCCGGATTATCATGAGGGATATAAAACTGTCTGAAAGCTCAAGACCACACACAACCTAATAAATAACACGTTGGGGTCGCTTCTAGCTATAGAGTACCAGGGAATAGTGAAGCGCGGGGAACGTGTAAAGACTTCTGTTCGGTGGCCAGGTCTCAGCTGTGAAGTTCAAGGCATGGTCGAAAATGGCAAAGTTTGCGCCGAGTATCGACAGCAGCGAACCGAGCCAATCATTGCCAACACCCTGTCCTGAACTTCCTTGATAACCTGAACTATCTGATTGTAGTGGGCTATTCCTCGCGCGATATCGAGGTGGCTACCACGTGTGGCTAGTGATCAGATAACGTGAAAATTCACGCGCGTATTTCAGTAACATAGCCGCGAGAGCTCGCATATGACGTCGCTTTGTATTCTATACTTGGTAACAAAATGTATTTCTTTGCACAAAAAGAAGTCACTCTCCCCAAGAATAGTAATCTTCCAGCATAGCAACGTCAGGAATTTGCGTGCGTCAACGGTCTACCATCATCTCAGATAAATATTTAACAATTATCAGAACGCAGCATTGATAATAGACCACTAGTTGGATTCTACTAAAATGGTGTATCATATTTCTTACTGTTGCAGAATGGTAGACCGTGATTGATGGTAGACCGTCAGAAAATAGAAACTAATATACCACACAACTTGTTTTGCTCTCTAGCTCTAACGGACTTTTTAATAACTATCTTATTTTTCACTGCAGTCGCGGTGTTTAAAAATAAGTCACGCCGTATACCGATTACATAACGCCACTGCATATCAAATGTCATTGCGTTACAGATACAGGGGTGAAAGTGGAGGTTTAGCAGCTTTATTGGCAACTATAATATCTCTAATTACCAAGAAAAGGAAAATTATGCTGTGATTATGCATTCACACTTCTCAGAGTTTAATCACAACGCCGGAACTTTAAGCCATGTCACGGTAGATAATAGCACATGCGTTACAACAAAATTAAGGCAAGATTTAAAAGTCACTACATTCTTACGCGCTTTTTTATGCAGTTTTGCTATCAATGACAATGATGTGTCAGCTGGGAAAAGCAACAGAAAGTGCCCTATTTCTATTTTATCTCGCTATAGTCTTCGCTTTGGGAAGATCAGACGTGGAAATCGCTTTTTGAAGTAAAACTTAAATGAGACAACCAGTTGCAAAAGTACTTGAGACACTGTACTGTATTTTGCCTTAAATGGCCTGTCTATGATCTTGTGCTTGTGAACCCCCCTCCACCCCTTATCAAAGTTGCTAGCAATACAAGACCATGCTCAAAATTTGGAGGAACAACTTTGAATGGGAGGGAGTGACTAGCAGTGATTTGAAGCAAGAAAGGGTGTTTTTTCCTGAGAGTGTCTCAATATTTTTGCAACTGGTTGTAGCTTCATTTAATAAGCTCTTACAAAGTTTATCAGCAAAATATTGCACTTTAACATACCTAATGTCCGGGGTACTTTCAGATCAGAAACTTTGGGAATATCTATGTCCAGGGTGAGACTGAAAATGTTCTTACCATTTTTTTTTTTTTTTTTTACAGTACTCTCATAAAATATTTTTTCATCTGTGGGCATAGCTGAAATATTTTTTGTTTTGTCTCTTGAGAAATGTAACACTGGAAGACATGAAGTTCACTAAGTTTGCGACATTTTGAGACAAGATATATCAGGGCATTTTCCAGTTCCTTACTGCCTGTGGTACTTATCGACAGTTTTTCCAACGTTTGACTGTAGTTCTCAGCTGCAAAATAAACTTGAGCAACAACCCTGGACATCACCTCTAGCCTCAGGTTCTGTACTGGTATTTCTGGTTTGAGAATTGCGTCTACTTTAAACATTGGACAAGAGGTGTCGAAAGCTAGCGTGACACGAAGGCTTGGAATTTTCCGCCGAACGTTTTCCCATATTTCAGATGTTATGTCCTTTCCAAATTTTTCTTCTCGTCGGCAGTCAATAGAAAGATGTTCAAGGTGAGCTCTGCCTTCTCCAGTTAACGACATCATGATCTCCTCGGTCACACTTGTGTGATGAAGAGCAAGATACCTCAACTTCCTGCACTTGTTAACGACATTTTCTATGCAACCGGAAGACACTTTGCAAACAAGCGCAGCGTTCTGAATATTCAGCGATTGTAAATCAGGACTGTTTTCTGCCAGAAGGTTAATTAAATCATCACTGTAGGCGACCGGTAGTTTACTTAGATCCACATATTTCAAAGGTAATTGAATTTTGCAATCGCTTTTGGGTTTGTCGAACAGATCTCGCAAACAGTCGACGAATTCATGACCAGCGTAGAACAAAGGGTTCTCTCCGAGGAACTTGATCGTAAACTTCTCGAGTCGTCGCACTTTCATAGCGCTTAACTTACGAATAAGTGTGCATGCGCTTTCCCTGTTGATTTTTTCCTCTTGATGGCAGTGAATTTCCACATTTCTTAAGTATTGTCCATGGTTCTGCAAGAATTTGCTGTATTTGAACTCCTTTGAATCAAAGAATTTGAATTGGAATGTCTGCCACAGTAGCGGGGAACTGAAACATATTTCACACCATTGTTTACAGGTTATAGAAGCCGTTAATCTCTCGGATAGACTAAGAAATGAATATATCCTCACCAAAATGTGCTCGGGTAGATTTTCCCAGTTGTTCCCGTCCATTGATGGTCTCCAAAACAACACACAGATTTTACAATCTTTTGTTCATCAAAGCTTTTTACCCTCGTAATTTATTCAAATTGTGTGACTTTTTCTGAATTTATAATGTGCTATTACTATGACCTCATAGTTAGAGAATGTTATTACAATTTGGTTTATTTTTAGATTACAATCAATACCAGCCTGTTCTTGAACTTGTAAACAATTAGCTTTACAGCTCTTTTTTGCCCAATTTAAGAATTAAACTTTGCTTTAATTTGTGCTTTCTAATATTATCCTGTTGTATTTCCCCAAAAAAGTTAAATAAAGTTAAACATAATTAACTAGGCAATTGCTGCTGCTTCTGCATGTTGACATTTCATTTGTAAGCGACGAAGTCTTGAAAACAACCCAGGGGGCACTCCCATATACTCCAATAATACACCGTTTTTTTGCAATCCAAAACTTTGGATATTACAGTGGTCCCAAGAGAAATAAAAGACAATGCTTATGCAAAATTTTGGGGGGACAAAACTGAGGTGTATTATACTGCGGCGGTCGTGGATGAGGAGTCCTGGGGAGAAACGTCACCGTCACATTTGTACCGTTGTAGTTATGTCCTGTCTTGTGAACATGTCCTCTGACGTAATGTCATATGCAAGCCAATCAGGTCATGCGATCTATCGTGGTAGTCGCGGCATAGGACTGGAAAAGAATCTCCGTTGCAGCCGGTTGGTCTTCGAGCAAAATTTGCAATTCTAGCCGGTCGGGGACGATAGTAAAATTTGTCTTGCAAGGAAAACATGGCGGCCGAAAGGCTGCGAAGGAGAATATATTTAATACTGTATTGGCATTGTACAACAAGAACTTCGAAAAAACAAGACCGGCTGTGCGTAGTTAAAGTTAAATTTCACGTTTTTACATATTCTAAAAATATGAAGAGCGCATCGAGCAATTTTTCTCCGGCTCTACGTATCGATCATCTTAATTAATTTTATCCCATATTAATACTTGTCGAAGAGGACAAGGCAAATCGCTTTGATTATAATCTTTTCACCATCTACGTCCCTGTACAGATCATAATCAAATCTGCATCCTATGAATATTGCGAACTTGGACTTGGATAAAACGCGAACGCTTACTAAAATATGCCGCCGGCTATGACTGATCGTTTCCGTTTCTGATATGCAAAGCTAGCGATCATAGACCGATCTTTTAAGCATAAAACGTGTAAGTTCGCTGTTTGTATTGTATTCTTCATTAGCGCAGGAAAAAGTTAGTGTTTTTCTAATATGACCGATGACGGCTGACTGTGAAACGGTTGTAAAATCACTAGTTTTTCTAGAAAGATGTCTGTGACTTTCAGTGATTCATTGGTAGGACACAGTTTGAGTTATCGCAAAATGTGACTCCTTTCTTAAAGTCCACAGTTTGCGATAACTCAAATCCTGGCCTGAAGAGCGAAGCCTGTATAAGGTCCACGATCTGGGAACCACATTTCGCGCTGTCGCAAAATACGGAATTTATTCAGGGGCACCCAACGAGCGTTTTCTGTAAAATATCTGTTCGGAGAAGCAAATATTGCCTAGAATTTTATCACTTGAGGACGACTAAAAATTTCTAGATGATCGTTCCACTTATGTAAAATTTTCGACGCTTATCTCACAAATTTCCTACTATTTTCTGAAGTTTAATTTTTCCATTTTACTGCCCAGGTTAGGGTATTTTTCTTACAAAAAAGGAAACCTAAAATTTTCGGATTCGAAAATGTGATTTAGAGAGGAATCAGAAACATTCTCACTTTCGTAATACGTTGAATTGCATCTAAAATTTTTGGGAAAATAATAGTGAAGCCCTTGAAGGTCTAAAAGTTCTCTGGGTAGCCTAAAAAGTGTTTTCAATGTATTTAGGAGGACGCAGTCGTTGGTTAACCCTGGTTATTGGAAGGACATGGAATGACTTATCTCAAAGTTCGCCATGGTTTGCGATATTTTTTTGGCGCAAACCTTGGTTTTAAAACATAGAACACAGACTGAGTTAACGCAAAATAAGTCACAATTGTCAGACCACATTACGCGTTAGCGCAAACCTTTACCCCAGTAAAGTGCACCTATTTTTGTCAAGAATGATCTCTGACGCCGGTCAGGTAAGTTGAGTGGACGCGATTTGTGAGCTGAGAACAGAAGAGTTAAATGCTGTATTTTGCAGTAACGCAAAGGGTGGTATCGAAACATCACCATAGTTTGAAATGTCGCAAACTAAGACTTCTGCAACAAGGGCCATAGTTTGAAACGCATATGTTATTTCAAAATATGTCTTTATCTTTAAAAGAAGGACAGTTCTTATTGGTCCTTGCCGGCAGTTGGTCGAACCGAAAAGGGTGGTTGTACTATGGGAGAAGTACTTTTATTGAGTGTAGAAGAGGTTGATCGGCAAATCTCCCTGTTTTAAATCACAGAAGGTTTAATTTGCACTGCCATGCATCGATGTTCTAAAGTAACTAGCTAGGTGGATGAATGTCCTGTCAATCATAACTTGGAAGTCTCTACTTTTTTGGCTAGTGACATTCTCTGAATCCTTACTGCCAAACTGAAATTTTTGCTTGGTATATGCAGCAGGCCTTTCAGAACCCCTACCCCATTATTATATGTATACTGCCTATTCTACGGACCCTATAGAAGCCATCTTATCCACTTTTTGACAAATATAATTTTCACGATCACAATATATGTAGTCCTTTCTTACTATGCATGTGCCTTATAAAGTCAACTTTGCAACCGCGACTCTTCTGTTGACACCATTATAATGTTCAACCTCATTATAGCTAATCTAGACGTGAAAATGCGACCTCGTCCAGAAGCACATCCCCATCAGGATGAAAAGAAAACAACAAAATACTATATATAAATATGTGATGTTTCAATTCGCAGGAAACATAATCGAAAATGATGCTAAAAAACTGATCTTTTCCCTCATTGAGTTTTTCTGTTGGGGGTAGAGGGTGGCTGTACACAGGTTACTGCCAAAAGCAGTTAAAGATGTTGTTTTCTTGATTACTTCTGATGCACCTATGACTACAGGAATTACTTGCGTTTCTATGGCCACATTTGATCGAGCTTAATTTAGTACCGTTTTCTGAATTAGTTAATTCCATCTCGATGCATTGATGGAAGTATTTCAGTCAGAGGACATATCTTCGTCAACGACAATGAAAATGCTTTGTTTTTTCTTGATAACTATGTCAAGTCGATTGTCAGATATTTCTCTGTCATTTCATCAACAGAGGGGCAGAGGGGGACCACAGAGGTTCAATCTCAACTGGTACCCAAATTTTCACATGCTTTCTTTTTGTCAACTCATTTATGAGTTTTTGCCAAGCATTTGATTAGCCTTCGTCGAATTCACCATTTTTGGCAAAAATTTGCCTTCTTCGAAAATCAGTCATTGTCAAGGTAGCCTTTTTTGTAATCTCATTTGAATTTTGATCAAACCTTTCATGTATTCTTCCCAAATTTGCCATTTTCGCCGAAATTTGCTATCCTCGTAAAAATCTCTAATTACCAACTGACCATTTTTCGCCATGTCACTTGGCAAGCCATTCATTTCCTCTTGCTAAAGTCGCTATTTTCGCCAAATTTGTCATTTTCGTAAAAATCGAAGACTGTCAACATGCAACATGCCACTTTTTGTCATCTCATTTGAATATTTGGCCAAACCCCTGATGAATTTTTGGCATACACGCCATTTTTGCCGGAATTTGCCTTTATCACCTAAATTTGCCATATTCTTAAATCACTATTTGTACAAGATGCCCGTTTTTGTCGTCTCACTTAAATTTTGCCAAACCTTTGAGAGATTTTTCCAGAAATTCGTTGATTTCGTAAAAAATGGCACTTTCGTAAAAACCCACAATTAACAACATCCTTCTTTTGCCATCTTGTGTTAATTTTTGCCAAACCTTTGATAAATATCTTGCCAAATTAGCCATTTTCTCCAAGGTTGCTATTCTCGCTAATTATCGACAGGCGATTTTCCCAGACCTTTGATGAATCCTTGCCAAATTCGCGAATTTTGCAACATTTGTCATTTTCGTTGAAACCCACAATTATCGACATGCCTGTTTCGTCATCTTGTTTTAATTTTTATCAAATTTATAAATTCATGCCAAATTTAGCATTTTCGTAAAACTCACAATTATCGACATGCCTCGTTTGAATTTTGACAAGCCTTAAAAATACTGTTGCCTAATTTGCCATGTTTGTTATTATCGCCATTTGTCAAGATTTCCCTCTTTGTCACCTTATTTGAGTTTTTGCAAAACCTTTGATGGATTCTTGCCAGTTTCTCTAATTTGCCATTTTCGTGAAAATTGCCAGCTGCCAATAAGGCTCTTTTGTTGTCCTATTTAAATTTTTTCCCAGACCCTTGATGAATCCTTGCCAAATTCACCAATTTCGCAAAATTTCATTTTTGTAAGACCCACGATCATCGACATGCCTCTTTTTTCATCCTGTTTTAATTAGGGTTAGGGTTATAAATATTTTATAAATTATTGTCAAATTTGCCCTTTTCGTGAACAATAGAAAAGTGAAAAAGCTAACAGGGATAATTCGCCATTTTCACATCTTCCATAATGGGTCTTGTTTTGCATAAGCAGTCTTTAACTTCTCTTGGAACGACTGTAATACCCAGGGGAAATAAAGTGCAAGGGTCATGGAAAAATTTGGGGGGGGGGGGGGGGGCAAAGAAGGCGTGTTATGGGAGATGTGAAAATGGCGGATGAAGAGTAAAAAATCGCCTTTCTTTGTATACGCCACTTCCACATTTCCCATAATGCGCCTTATTTTCCCCCAAAAATTTTGCATAAGCAATGTTTTCAATTTCTCTTGGGACGGCTATGATACCCAGGAGAAAATAAGGTACAAATAAGGGGCAAATAAGGTGCATTATGGGAAATTTGGAAGTGGCGTATATTACATTTTTTTAAAAAAAGCTAGTTTGTTTTCGTCTTCATGACTATGCACGATTCCCATAATGTATGCCTTCTCTTCTTTATGAGATTCTTCCCAAAGAGAGGTCAATTCGGTCCTTACTATACTACTTAAATAAGGAGGCACAGCTTTTGATGCAATTTGTACATGAACAACGGATTACCCCAATGATTCAAACGCTAGGGCCGTTTATTCCTGGTATAAACTGGGAAATTCAATATTTAGGCCAGGTCACGTCACGATACCAATTGCCGGTAAGCCATTTAAGGCCTCCTTTATATGTAGAAACGTTGTCCAGGGTATAAGGGTTTAGCCGTCCTGGGTGCCAACGTTTCGCGCATTTACGCTCGGCTAGAAGGATGCCGCGCCTAGACCGATCACCCTTTCGATGGTAGGGGGCCACCGTTTCTCCACACAAACACTTTGAAAGCATGCGCGCTCGCTGTTTTAGATAATCAGAGCGTGCGCGCGCTGTTAGCTTGGGCAAAGGGGTCAGTTTTATTCTCATAAAATTGATCGTTAAAAGAAGAGACACCCTTTTCCCGGGATAATTTTTCCTCTTATAAATGGGGCCTGTAAAGTCAGTGCTACCTTAGCTTCCCCACAAACCTACAGCCTGTGGTCAAGCAGGATACGAGGGCACTCAGGGGGACTTATTTAATGCTGGATGAACTCGTTATAATACAATAGCCATCCCTATAAGCACTGTCAAACCTTCAGTTATAGATGAATATAAAAGCAACTAGTTAACCCTTACAAAACTAGCTCTGGGTCAGTCTATACATCAGGCAAAAAACTGCATGCTATTAACCCTTCCATAAGCTTAATATAAAATCGTTCCTTTCTCATGCATGTCTTGATACCCCTGAACCCTGACAGAAAAGGAAGTGCAACAGAGATAACATTCCCAACAGGTTAGCATCTATGAGCAAACATTCAGGTACTGTAAGTATGAGAGGAGGAAAATTGATTCAGGAAAAGGTTAAGATCTGTCCATTCAAAGAATGGTATTCTCTTTTAAATTTTCAGTGCATAGTTGAAAAAAAAAAAAATACACGTGATATGCCATTTTCCCAGTAAGTTAATACATTATATTTGATACG
Organism: Porites divaricata; assembly: GCA_038088405.1. Classification (NCBI taxonomy): domain Eukaryota; kingdom Metazoa; phylum Cnidaria; class Anthozoa; order Scleractinia; family Poritidae; genus Porites; species Porites divaricata. The sequence goes on along the minus strand of JBBMOI010000005.1, from coordinate 13,827,249 downwards.
TGATTTCACCAGCCTTTGTGATGGAGATACGTAGAAATAATAGCAACCTATGCACAACTGCTGAAGAGACGTTATACAAAAAATAGCAATTTATAAAATACAATCGGATAATACTGAGCACTTAATTTTGCACATTTATTTTAATTGCTTTATATCATGCACTGAAGACGAGGGAGAACCCCGCCTAAGATCTAAATTGAAGGAATCCATCCCAAGTACATAATGATAATAGTTAATGCTTACAGTGTATTGGCTGGGCTGTCATTAAGAGGCGGGGGCCTGGGATCTCCTCTGGCTACTATGAACGTGGTCCCCAGCTACTTTCATACGAAAATAGCAGAAAAATAGAATCTAAAGAAATCCCTAGCCATTTGATCAACGCCTACTTGTGATATTTAACCGGCAACTTGAAATCTCGGCGACAACAGTGGAACTATTAGGTAACCTTAAACCTAGTGATTTATTTTACTTGGGCTTGGGTAACATTCCTATTGAATGCAATTAAGGTAAGAACTTAAAAACTCACTCCCATGTAGGCACTATCATAAATCATTCTATAGCCCTCCAATATGCTTTATATCCCAGACGCTATGATAAACCATAATAGGAAATTTTTTTATGGTTGACATTTATGTGCACGATCAAATTTTAGAGTGAAATATCAGGAAAATGTCTAAAAAAGTCAAAATTTGCTAGCAAATAAAAAAGGAAAGCACCTAGCACTGGACTTCCCAATTGGTACCACTTCATGTAAAATCTCTCCCAGGATTAAAGGTTATGAGAGCAAATATCCCAGCCGTATAAATTCTTGCCTTAAGTTTGTTAATTTATTGACACTTGATTTAATAATGAACGATGAATGACAGAAATTTGAGGAATCACGCCCATAAATTTATTTTTCAGGAAAAATGCCATCTTGAATTTGGAGCAATTTAATAAAAGCTGGTTAAAAAGTTAAGGTGTATGTTTCCAAATTACCTGACTCTTATGAGGAACCCAGCATTTAATTAGATCGATACAATTTTCCTTTTGACTGCCTACCATCGTATACAAGTACTAAATATTTACAGATCTTTATGATTTGATCCCTACCATTATTCTCTCTTTCCTAATGTTAATATCAATACTACAAAACGTTGATTTACTGAACCAAATATCATGACTCAATTGTTTTCCTTTTCTAGTTTGTGAAAATATTGTTCTGTGACGGGGTTCTGTCCATGGAAAACCTGACATCCCTTCTGAAGAGAGCATCTTTAGGTACAAAATCTGCAAAGATAATGGATCAACATTAGGACCTGTTGATACTTTATTTGGCAGGTAATTAAGTATTGGGCTGGTGGGCTGAAGCATTTGAGAATGGGGTACAAAAGTGACTTATCCATCTGTGGCTGGAAATTCTAACCTCTATGTAATAGTAAATGTGGAACCTGCATTTTGTGTTCGATAATATCAAAATACCCAGCCTTTTACCTCCCTTCCCCAAAACATAGCTGTTAATGATAACTTCCATGGGAAACCAACTCTTGCACATTGTAAGGACCACCTCCCATAATCGATTAGGGATCCAAAAACATCAAACTTTTTACAATCAAAGACTCTTGTAATATCCTACACTACTCTTACAGTATGTAAAATGCTTTTCTAATATAGCAGCTGTGAATTCAAGAAACCTCTCAAATTCATCTGAACTTGAGTTCCATTAACAGAACACAAGATAAAAAAAGCAATGGTCATCCTTCTACCATTTAGGTCTGCCAAGGGTTAAATTGTTTGCTAAACTGGAATATGTTTTCTTGAAAAATAAGATCGAGTCTATACTAAAGATCACTAAAGGGGTTCATTCGTAAGGTGAGGAAGAAAACATAGGCAGGAAAGTCTTGAACACGTAAGCAGGTAAGCAATGTCTGACACACTTCCATTTCAACTTTAACCCATTGCTGCTGAGTTAAAGTCACTATAATTATGAGGAAACTGAGACTACTCAATTGGTCCTGAGAAGAAACCACATTCTTTGATGATACAGCAGGGTACTATGGTTACAACCTTGCTCCTGCTATTTCATTATTGTGATCAACTACTCTCTGCATCTGTTCCTTGACAGCCTAAATAAGTGAGGTTTACTGAATCAGCTTAATCAGAGCAGAAGACAACCTGCTGTTTGCGAGATCTTACCAAGCTTGGATTCGCAAACGATCTAGCACTTGTAGCAGGACTAGAAGAGGTTAGTAGAACTTGCTGTCCACACATTAATTTCATTAGGTGCTTTTACTCATCATTGGGCCAGTAGTGAACAACCAGCAGCCATTCACCAGTACTTTGAAATCCGAGATGAGCTCTCAGTACATGATGGTGTAATATTCAAGAGCCAGCGATGCATCATACCGCAGACCCTAAAACAAAAGATCAAGCAGAAGCTACACTACTCCCTTATTGGCTCCAAGGTTGTTTATATAGAGTACAGGAGACAGTATACTGGCCAAGCACAAATGCTGAAATCACTGACTACATCCAGAAATGCGACGTCTGAATGTCACTTCAGAGTAACTAGACTAAAGGACCACTTAGCTGTCATGAGCCCACATCAAGGCCATGGGAGAAAGTTGCCACTAACATCTTCACACTTGATGACAAGAATTATCTCTGCACAGTAGATTACTACTCTGGGTACTTTGAAGTGGATCAGTTACACAGCAAAACAGGAACTGTCATCATAAAGAAACTTAAGAGACATTTTGTCACACATGGAACATCTAATAAATTGCTCAGTGGCAATGAACCACCCTTTAACTCTGCAGAATTTGAGAAATTTTTGCAATCACCTGGGACTGAACATGTAACCAGCTCCCTGGGCTACCACCAAAACAATGAACGAGTAGAAAACACAGTCAAGACTGCAAAGAGCTTAATCAAGTAAACCAAAGCATCAGGAGCCGATTATTTTCTTTCTCTACTAACCTAGAGAAACACCCCAACATAGGGGCTGAGCACCTCGCCAGCTCAGCATATGTTTGGGTGACGTACGCGAACCCACCTTAAAGGAGATCTGGCCATTGGTGAAATGTGAGACAGTCAAAGGTGAGACAAAGGTGAGACAAAGGTGAGACAGTCAAAGATATCTTGTGTATGCGTGACCTTGGCATTAGCTGAAAACCGTGGTAAACGGGTCCATACTCTTTTCAACATCAATAGCACAGCATAAAGGGAAATCAAATTTTCTCCGTTAAGTTAAGGGCAGCAATATTGCGGTACGCCAATTTGACTAAAGCGGGATCCAACCTAGAGAGTGGTAGCGACGGAATTATAGGATGTCGCAGTTTGAAAGTATCAAAAAATGATGACTTTAAAACTGGTGTTCTCTGGAAAGAATTTCTTTTTTTTGACTTGACCGAGCATTTAGGAGTATTTTGAAGGCAATGAACTGCTTACAAAGCTATCTTCTCGATTTTCCTAAAAAAATAATGTCGACGAGAATTCACCTTATTTACATTCAAAAGTAGCAAGTTTTTAGGCTAAACTGTGAAAGATCTATTTCCTTTAAAGCTCCTTTTTTATTAAGGGGAAAGGCTTTTCGTGGCGCGGTACATAGAGTCCCATTTTTGACCTTCTTTTACCATTCATCATACTATTCTCAGGTTAGCATTTATTGTATTATTCTTTAGAACTTTAATTTTTAGCTCGTATTTGTTGCTATAACTTAACAGTTATCTTTTACATGTGTGATCCTGGTATCCGCTGAAAGCCGTGGTTAACGGGTCCACACTCTGTCCAACGTCATTAGCACAGCATAAAGTTATTAAAGTGTTTCCGTTAGGTTGAGGACGCCGCTTTGACTAAAGCGGGATCCACCCTAGAGAGTACTAGCAACGAATTACAGCATGTAGTAGTTTGAAAGTGTCCAAAAATGATGCCTTTAAAAACGGTTTTCTCTTGAAAGAATTTTTTTTGAAATGACCGAGTATGTTGAAGTCAATGATTTAGAAAACTAACATTTTGGAAAGCAACCTTTTTACCACCAGAGTTTTGCTCTGTAACTAGAGTATAATACCATCAACTGACGTGATACAACTTACCTTGACTCTGAAGATGACCGCACAGGTTGTCGAAACATTAGTCAATGTCAACAACAACAGTTCTATTCAGAAACTCAACCTACTTTTGAAATGACTCCTGGATTTAAACCTTTCACATGATAATTATTGGTAGAAAAGAATACAGTCGAATCTCTCGGTAAGGACACCTCTCTAATACGGACTCCTCTATATTACGGACAGCCTCCAATGCATGTCCCGAGAAATTCTCATATATTTTCTTAAAAAAACCTCCATAATAGCGACTCTCTCTAATACGGACAACGGACACGAAATCTCGGCCTCAGAGATTAATTTCATATAAACTTAATCTCTTTATTACGGATACTACTGTGATCAGGCGCCGATCCCGAATCGAATCTGCACAGGTTGAATCTCGTTTTTAACCCTCTTTTACCTTTCTTTGTATTATTCTTTAAAACAATGTTTGTCAGCTTTTTAAACTTAAAAATCATCTTGTACATTTGTGACCTTGGTACCCACTTAAAATCGTTCCGTAAAAAAATAACAACATTCTTTCCAACATCAATAAAAGGAAATTAAATTGTATTTTATCAGTTTGATTACAGTAACAAGCAATATTGTACGTCGATTCGACTTAAGCAGGACCCATTTTCTTTTCGAAGAATTATAGCATGTCTCATTTTGTTAGTATTAAAAGTTCATGTCTTTTAAAAAAGTGTTTTTTTTTTTAAAGAAAATCTATTTTTTGACATGATAGAGTAGGTTTAAGTCAATAATTAAGCACAACTAACGTTTTAGAAACCTGTTCACCACCGGAGTTTAGCTTTCTAAAGAGCTTTAACAGAACCGACTATCGATTGCATCGGTGATAACAAAATTCAAAACACCCTTCATAGAAGAGGGGTGGCTTCGGAGAAGAGTAAGTCCTGCCGAAGATGATAACTGGTAGTAAAAAAGATTATAATAAGATTCCAACACTCTTTTATTTTTCATTTTTTGATTAACTTTTACAAATATTTGCCTGAACCTTTTTTATCACATAAAACGAGAAGGTAAGACGTCCTTTTTGGGCTTCATAAGCCATTGCAAAAGTTGTTTTGGTCAGTTTGCCATCGGCAAGAAAATCTACATCGACTCAAGTTTGCACCCAAATCAGATATTCATCATTTGAAAAAGGTTCTTTTGAAGGAAAGACTCCATCCATGACATCTACTAGATCCGAGCCAACAGGCGGCGCAGTGAGTAGAAGGAGTCTTTATACCATCAGTGCCTTTCTTACCAGTGACTGCAAATAAAACCGTACAGAGATGGTGAAGACTGCTTAGGGTACGTTTTGGTTACCTTTTTCTTTGGCCGAAAGTCGAGACAGCTGACTAAAACTGAAGATAAAGCGTAACAATTAAAATTAGCCCAGGTAATACTGAAAGCATCAACAGCTGCGGCACCAGGTTCTCGATGCCATGGAACTAAACTATCAGACTTGGCATTAAGCCTTGGTGCATGAACGAACGAACGAAGGTCAAGCCTGTCTTAGGTCATTAACTTTTGAGACCACTCCAAGTTAGATGGATCAAGTAAGGTCTACGGCCAATGGTCTCAATCATCGATAAACCCGTCATAAAACCACTTTCTGAAAAAAACGATGGGACCAAGAGGCAATTCTAAAGGATAAATCCAGATTGGTAACGGGAAAATGATTTTAGCCATTGCTGCACAATGGTGGTTCGGTGACAGTTTTGCACGATAACTATACCACGGACATGAAATACTGCAAAATCGCCATTGAGAAACTAAAAGAACAGCTCATATCACTAAAAATTTTAGGTTTTTTCGTGTAATGCGTGATGAAATAGTTCGTGGGTCCTAGAGAGTCCATTATATACGATTTTAAAACGTGGTATTCTACAGTGCTATGAATTGTCGTCTATTACAACGTTCCCCATGGTATTGTACCCTATTTTTGACTGTTTTCTTAAGTGGAAAACGAAACGAACAAATCTCATACTACAGCCCTCCCCTAGTTGGGAAGTCAAATGGTGAAGACACGATCACGACGCACTTTGATTGGAAGAAACAAAAACCTATTCTATTGGTTGATAGGTGAGAGGACCAAACTGCAACAGAGGACACAACTGCAACGCTACACACATTGACTGTTTCTCGCCCATTTTAGGAAAAAAGGCAGCTTGATTGTACCCATTTTGATTTACCATATAACACTTAAAGTCTGCTATTTATCTAAATTAATAGCGGAGCTCCTCGCGCGTGGGCGGAGCGCCATAGGTAAGATAATCTACCCATCCCAAAAGATTTGGTAATCACGTGACCGTACACCGACCGCCGACCGCCGTCCGTCCGCACCACAGGACAACGAATGTTTACTTTCACACTTTCTAACTACTTTGGGAGCCCAGGAGGAAACTGATTGTACATCAATGTTGTGATCAATTGACAGCTGTCAAAACAAGGTATCCGCTGACCATTATCACCTGACCGTATCGCGGGCTCAGGTGTCGACTCATCGAGGTCGAGTACTTTTTTGAAGTTATCCGCTGACAAGTTACTGGTTTTCAAATGATCGCAGGCTCAAGTTTATTATTTTTTTAAATTTATATGAAATATGCTGTGTTTATATCATGATGGCCCCGCACTATAAAGAGTTTGATTTCAAACTAACCATGGACGCGAAAATTCAGCAAGTTATTTAAAAATACAGGCGGGGAAGACCTTTTTTTACCTAGGTTACGCGTTGGTCACGCTCTACGCCCAATTTTTATGCTTTGATTGGTCAAAATTTGATAGGTGAGTTCATGCGGAAAATTTATGCGGCATCTTGAAACTTGTTTTACTTTGACAGCTGAAGCTGACAAAGTTTTGTGTCAACTTGTGATGTTTTTAACTGTCTTTTTCCACTGGATGTACAAAATGAAATACAGCTGCTCTCAAGTCTGTTATTCATGGCTAGTTTGTTCATTGGTTTTTTGGTTGAGAGATGCGTCGCTTGTCAAAGTTGGAAATCCGATTTCGGATGGCATCGTTTTGGTTTTTCACCTTGCTTGATGCGTATTAATTAAAGAGGATTCAAAATTCTCAAGCGATTCTCGCGTTACTTGATAGCTTTCAGGAGCTGCATCTCGAATGGTAAGCCGGAGTAATGATTGCATTTGATGTTTGTTTTTTTTTTAATATCTAATTTCATGTAGTCGAGCACAATTTATGTGGCAAGTTTATCCACGTTTGTAAGATTTGAGACAATGAACCGACCGAACCGACCTAATATCAGGTTTGATATAAGCTTACAGAACTTTAAAAAGCCTTTAGATATATTTTCTCACCGCAAATAGAAAGAAAACGTTCCGAAGAATATTTAGTTATAAATTTGGCTGTAGAAAGAAAACTTTGAGCGATTTTCTTGCCTCGAGTTCATCTTTGAGAAAAGCAAACACCGCGAGGCCGGCTTAAAACATAAACTTATTAAGCTTTAAGACTCAGGATTTTTCGAAACGCTTTAATACTTATCTTCGTGAATGAAAATTGTTTTCCCTGTAAATGTTTAACCGAATTATATTTCTTTTAGTGATTGTTAGTAGTCTCTCTTGCAATTTTAATCGCTATGCTGTTTGTTTTCAGTCGTTCATGAACATCGCTTGCGGGAGTTATCTTTTTGCCGCGCGTATCAAACGCTTTTCAAGATTACACATCGTTATAAAACCCTTAAATAATAAAAAAAACAAACAATAAATTATTTATGTTGAAGCATAACTCTATTAATCGGTTCACTGCAAATTTGGCGCTCGTTAAAGGTGAGAACTGGCTGGCCGTATAGGTGATTTTGGAAATTTTTTTAACGGTTTCGCTAAAAGCCGACAATTGATCGTCCTGAATATTGAATGAGTGCAATTTGTCTTGAAAAATTGTGAAATACTGCATTCTGTCCGAGGTCTGTATGATAAATAGTACTGTTTCACCTCAGATGTGATGTGTAAAAAGTATAAAAGGTTGGTTTACACATCCCTGGATTTGTTTTGCAAGATTTTGTAAAGTATACTTGTCGACAACAAAAAATTCGGCCTGATTTGTTTTCCAGGTATATTTCACTGTGATCAAGAGCCATTACGGCTCTTGAATGTGATCGAAGATGATTGCTATTTTTGGGTGTTTTATATGGCTATCAACTCGATGTAAGATGTTTCACTCTAAAATCACTTAGCCTTTCCTCCAAACGTCATATGAATTTCCCCTTAAGTTAACTGATTTGTGGATTACAAGTTTATTGTTTGATTTAAATAATAAATTTATTAATGGGAGCTTCGCTTTTTAGCCCTGGCTAAATCTATATATTTACGCTGGCCAGGGATTTCAGCAAGCTCTCTTGAGCTTCTCTCTGGGGATTTGTACTTAACCGCTATTTACAGCTAGCGAGATGGGTTTTTAACACATTAAAGGCCCGTTTACACGTTAAAAGAGAAGGAACGGCTCGGTTAGAAACAAGTACCGGTTCCAGACGAAATCTCCTGTTTACACGTACAAATTTTGTAATGTGCCCGGCAGAAAAAGGCACGGTACTTGAGAGCCCCCTGGAACGGGTACTAGACTGTTTACACGTTGTTTTCTTCGAGACCGGTAACGATAGAGCCAGCGATAATTAAATAAAACTGCTTCGATTCGTTGTTCATATGCGCGTACACATACAGTAGAATGTGCGTATCTCCGACAATCATGGATGCACATTACACGAAATTCACGTGTGACAGCGCGTGCGATTCTTCAAAAGAAGTGCTTCTGAGATAATGTACCAAATTAGGAGAAAAACAAGGCTTACAGTTCTCCTATTAACAGCCCTTGTATTGCACTTCACATTCGAAAGGCTGCTTCGCCTCGTCATGTGTATTGTGATGCGTTTTTCTTCGTTTTTTTTTTTTTAGAAAAAACGTAACAGAACGGTACCGAAAAAAGGGCAAGCGTTTACACATTGAAAAGAAAACAAAAATGTGGGTACGGAACCGTTTTTTATCGGTTCCGTTCCGAAAGGGGTCCATAGCTGCCTATGGACCTTTTTAGGAACGGAACGGATAAAGCTGGAACGGGTCAAGTACCGTTTACACGTCAAATTTTGTCAGAGCCGTTCGTCTTTTTATCCGAGCCGTTCCAATTTTTTCGGTCGTGTAAACGGGCCTTTAGTAACTAACAGGTAAAGCCTGGTTCTCATATACCACCGAAGTACCTGCGACATAGTCACCGGTAGTGCCTGCGATACTTCTCCGACAAATGAGAACACAACGCCAGCGGCAACAAGAAACATCGTAGTCGTTACAGCCGGAATGCCTGCGAAGTTGAACTCGAGTCAACTGCGCAGGCGTGCCGGTGGTAAAGACTGACATGGCCTCTGTTGCCGGCGACTTCTGTTCTCATATCGGAACGGTGTCAAGGGCAGCACCGGCAGCTATGTCGCAGGTAGCTCGGCGGCATGTGAGAACCAAGCTAACTGAGAACTAACTACTAACAGTAATAATGTTGATAGGTTTAAAACCAATGATTGTGAAAAATAGGAGAATTTCTAGTACTCACGTAATAGCGACTACGCCACGAGAAAGGTCTTCAAATTGTAGGATTTGACGAACGGGTACGGGCTTAAGGGTACGGCGAAAGGTTTTTTCCAAGCATACACACTGCATCATTTTTGGGCTTTTTCACTTCCGACAGCCGTTACGGTAGTAGAGGTCGGTCGCCGTAGCGATTTGCGCTAAGTCCCTAATAACAGGGTACTACCTTTTTGTTTGTTTGTTTGTTTTGACATTTTGATTTTTTTTACGACAAAGGGCCAATCAGAACCAGCAATAAGTCACTAATTTAATCACAGACCACGCTGCTTCAATATAAATAACCTTTATTTTTAAGAGGGTGACACCTATTACTATAAAGTATTCTCCCTAGTGGCCCTCTGTGTTTTACGTTTCCAACTGAAGACGGGACCGCCATTTTACGTGGTCATTCGAGCCACGCGAAGGTCTCGGCGCTTGCACTGCAAAGGGAGTGACTTCACTTCTCAGTTATTTTAAGACCATGAGTATTGGTCCGGCCCCGGGAATCGAACCCGCGACCTCCCGCTCTGCAGTCAACACGCTCTACCGACTGAGCTAACACTGCCACGGTAAAGTATCCCTGGGAGTAGTCAAAGGAAGTTTGGGAAGAGATGTGCCGCCAAGACACGGAAACCACAGGTACGTGGCCCAAACTCACGTTACGAGGAAAGGGTTGTAAAGTAATTCACAAGCCGTAGGTAGTCTTGCCAGCCTCCTAGCCCACGTAATACAAGACGTTCTTTTGGCTCGTCAGTCCAGTCATCAACCATGGCCTAAACAGGCATGTGTCGCTTCCTCACGAGAAAATACGCATTCATTAGCGTGAATCGTCGTCCCCAGGGCGCTCTTCCCCGACTTTGGAGCCCAGGAAAAGCGCCCTGGGGACGACGTTGACCCGATTTCAGACTAAAATCGGCAAAGTCTATACCCGTTTTCAGACCAAAACGACGCAAAACCCTATCCTTTGGGGCGGCACATGCCTATATGGCTTATATAAGGGAAGACCCCCCCCCCCCCCCCGAGAAATTACTTTACACCTTTTCTTCATAACGTGAGTTTGTTTGAGCTAGGCTTGATAGATTGCGCTAACATAATTTTTAGCATAATTCGTCATTACTGGCATAATTTTCATCTATTTTCCAGAAAAAGCACTGCTAGCATAATTTGATCTTTTGGGCTTTGGGCCGCCTATGGAAAGAGGGAAACATATAAAGCCAAAGGATGATCAGGCATCGCTTAGTGCTCCTTTCGCATTTGCGAGGAATTATATGATGTGTCTATGGATACGGATGTATCTTTATTGGGGCAACCGGTTAAATCAGGAAGGACAAAGACTAGTTTCGCGCTTAGATCTCTTGTCGACGAAGCCGAAGGGAGATCTGGGGAGTAACTCAGGGAAAAGATTCCAGCTTGGACAAATTGGGCAAACTTGGACCCGCGAGACTTCTGCAGACTCGTACCCAGTCACTTCTCTGTATTCAAGCTGTGATTATCGGTAATGGGAAGGATTTAGGACACCCCCATTTAGTGAGTTCGCAAGAGTTCGCGCTCCATCAAGGGAAAGAAGGAAGAATATATTACCAGTCACATGGGGGGGGGGGAAGAGACGAGGTCTGGGACCGAGAAACGATATTCTCACAACTTGCAAGGCGATCACCCTGCGTGATGGTCAGCAGATAATTGCAGCATTTTCCCCACAGTAAATATTTTTAGACTTTTTAGAAGCAAGAAGCGAACCGGCAGAGGAAATCAGAAATGTTAAAAATTGAAAAAAATAATATCATTCATCTTTGTTTTTCTTGCATATCGTATTTGTCTTTCGGTACTGAAATTTCGGGGGAAACTAACACGCAACCGCGTTAGAACTTAACCAACAACAACGCGCTCGATCGATTTATAGGTTACATCGTTTTTGCCCGGCAAGGATACTGACAAAAATTACTGGAGAAAGTGTCAAATTTATCGGAAGCAAGTATACTCAGAAAGCTTTATAAATATGAGCTTACAGCTCTACATATCATAACTGAATAAACATCAGATAAACATTCACACTTCATAACATTTCACTTCGTTTATTACGATCAGTCAACACCTTGAATCCAAAGTTAAAATTCAAAACGACCCTAATAAACAAATCACAACTACTACTGAACGCTCTGTACCTTGAGGCGACTTTAACTTTCCTAAGGTTTGCTGCAAAACACTGCTCGATAGCTCAACTCTTCGGCGGTTCTTATCAGTACGGAGCTATATGTTGCATATTCCAAACTCTGCAGAGGGAAATTGTTTAACAGAAAAAGAAAACCACACAATATGTCTGAAAAGCGACATCAAATCAATAAATTTGCGAATTACCAAAATATAATAGTGCGAAACAGTCCCGCCTTCGACCGCCATGTTTTTGTTTCTTCTCAAGACCGTTGATCTATGGATTTTGACGTAATGCGCATGATCAGTACCAAATCCGCTGGCAAGACCTTTGCTGATCGCTTTGCAAGTTGTGAGAACATCGTTTGGATTTCATTTAAGAGAATGTATGGGAAGTAGCTTCCCCCCCCCCCCCCTGACCAGTCAGTTTGTCAATTTGTTAACATTTAGATTGGTAAACAAAAGTCAAAAACTACAGATTGGGAAATGGGAGGGAGGGGGGGGGGGGGTAATCCAGTGCTGATCGTAGGATAAATTCTGAAGAACTTAGAATCTCCTTCACTGAAAAGCAGTCTGACTTCCATCCTATTCTTGTAAATGGTAACCAACTTGAAGTAGTTAGAAGTGCAAAGCTGCTGGGTGTGATAATTACAAGCGATTTATCACGGAATGAGCACATTAACGAAACTGTAAAGAAGGCGTCTAAACGTGCATAAGATAAATCCTAGTTTTTGCGCAGCGCCTGTTTTCTGCTCTGCCCAAGTATTTACATTGTGAGCTGGAGCGGGTCTAAGAAAAAAGACATTATCAATCATTTGCCCCTGTCTGTATTATGACGAGGCACTTGATAATCTGGCGACCGTGATTTTACGGTATTGTTGACGAAGTTTGCGTTTCGATTACTGTGTCAACATAAATTGATATATCAAAAAATCTTCAAACCCTCGTGCCTGTGTAAACTTCAGTCCATGTTTCCTGGAAAAATGTATCACTGACATCACATATTGTTAGTGTATGTGGAGCACACTTGACAAATCTTTTTCATGATAAAGAAGCTTGCCTTGAGCTCCCAAACAAGTATACCATTGTTTTGTACTTGTTGGTGGAGCGCCGGACAGCTGTACGGAAGGTCTCGGGTTCGAGCCCCACTCGCGGACCAACACTCAGCGTCTTAAAATAACTGAGGAGAACATGCTGTCTTTGCAATGACATCTGCAAATGGTTAGATGTTCTAGTTTTGTCGGATAAGGACGATAAACCGTAGGCCCCGTCTTCTGCATCTTCAGTGTTTAGTCCGCAGGGGACGTTAAAGAACTCACGCACTTGTCGTAAAGAGTAGGGCACGGAGTTCCCGGTGTAGTGGTCTGGCCTTGTTTCAAGGACTGGTGCTTCGCATAGGGTTAACCTCATTGCATCTTTCCCCGCTTGGACAGATTTGCCCAAGGAAAATGAGTATATATATATGGCAGTTAAAGGATCGTAAACAGGAATACGACATCACCTGGAAAATTCTAGCTAAAGCTAAGGCATATTCGAATCAAACGAAACGATGCAACCTGTGTATTGCAGAAAAATATTTCATATTAACTAAACCGCAAATGGCTTCGCTTAATAGAAGAAATGAACTCATTTCGACATGTAGGCACAGACGTAAATACATTTTAAGATATAGCCTAAAATAAGTTCTTTCGAAACAAGTAGCGCGCGCAAATGTTCTTTAGGCGCGCGCACAATTTTAACAGTTGGATAGTTTTGTGCGTCTTACGAAGTCATACATATAACGTAGCCAAACAAGGGACCAACCATTGTAAGTTTAACTGAGGAGTGGGTGGTAACACCTACGAAACAAGTTTGTATTAAACTTATGGTCATCAGAGTTGAGTGATTTTACTTTATGGATTATACCGCTCCTACACTGTACAGCACTTTATTGGATCACCGGTGAATCTTCAACTTGGATATATATATATATATATATATATATATAAGGGCTCCTTTAGCTGTCAGTTTTCACCGCGCTTGGGCCGCCATATTGGATGATTTGCCCGAATCGGAAACTCGTTCCTAGTACTCCTCTGCTGTCCTTTTTTACGGTATGATTTAGACACAACCCAAGCTTCTTTGAAAATTGAACCCCCCATTGGGACGTAATAAAGGATCGGTCCCTAATAAACATTATTGATTTTGGGGGGTCAATTAAGAAAATGCGCAGAATGTGAGAATGTGAGGGGAGTCGAAATATTAAGACAGAGGACTGGCCTTCCATACAAAAGTATACCCTCCAACATGGAGGCCAATACAAATCATTCTACTTTGTTGAAATATCAAAGCGCCATAAAATATCTCCCTGGTATCCCTGAAAGCGTTTCCTCACAAATTTCGGGTGTAAGATAATTTTATGTGCTCTGTCTGAATTTTTGGATCAGCAAGATTTAGGGCGCTTTCCATTCAACAAAAATCCCGGTTTGAAATTTCGGAAATTTTACGTGTTCAATGGAACGGTACATTCCGGTTGCACAGACCCAACCCAAGCCACCGCGCGCTTGGTTATTAGGGACCTTAAGCAAACGCTTGAGGCGGTTAGGTGGAGGCGGCGATGGCCGCGCGGGAGTGGGTTGAGGCCGCCTCCTCTTGGCGCGAAATTAGAATATTTAAGCTGGCGTGGAAGCGGCGACGAGCTACGGCTGTTTTACCTTCACTTTAAGTGGTCCAATTTGACTTTGTTCGTGAATTTGACATGTCAAATGGCAACTTTTCGAGAAGTCCGAGACCTTCTAGTTTTCGCATGCTTTGAGGACATCATAGACGAGGACGAATTTCTGTTGTTGTGGGAACTTAACACGTCGAAAAATCTTGACTTTCCTTACGAAGACTACGGCCGATTTGACCTGGACGAGATGGACGACTCAGAGTGTGTAGCAGAGTTTAGAGTCAAGAAACACGACCTCCCGGACCTAGCTGCTGCCTTACAAATACCGAATCAGTTTGTGTGCCATCAGCGGTCAGTAGCCGATGGAATGGAGGGACTTTGTATGCTGCTCCGACGACTTTCATATCCCTGCAGATACTCAGACATGATAGCGCGCTTTGGTCGGCCGGTTCCTGTTATGAGCATGGTTACAAATACTGTGCTGGATTATATCTTTACCACCCACAGTCACAGGATACTACAATGGAACCAAGCTATTTTGCAACCCGCACAGCTTCAAACATATGCTGACACAGTCTCCTTAAAGGGAGCCGCATTGAATAATTGCTTCGGATTTATCGATGGAACTGTCCGGCCAATTTGCAGGCCCGGAGAGCACCAACGCGTGGTGTATAACGGCCATAAACGTGTCCATGCGCTTAAGTTTCAGTCAATTGCTCTTCCAAATGGACTTATCGCTAACATGTACGGCCCTGTTGGTAAGTAGATTTGGTACTCCAGTATCTTGTTTTTGAAAAGGCATATCCCCCTCTTTGTACAAAAAAATGCAGTAAATATATAATTGGTAACAGAGGGAGCCCCCTGAAGCAAATCCTGGCTACATGATTGTTTTGAATGTCAGTCAACCAACTACTTTATTGTCATTTTTTTAAGTCACATTTTTGCTCACCATTTTTTATGAAATAGTTTACAGCAAAACTTGGGTGTAGGTCATAACTTTTTCACCATGATTACAAAATCAAAACACTGTAAAATGTTCTCTTTTTTTGCAGAGGGAAGGCGGCATGACTCTGGGATTTTAGCCGACTCACAGTTACTGCCTCTCTTGAATCGCCATGCATTATCACCAGGGGGACAGCTTATGTGCATCTATGGCGACCCTGCCTATCCCATGAGGGCTCATCTGATCCAGCCATTTAGAGACAGGGTGTTGACCCCTCAGATGCAAGCATTCAATGTGTCCATGAGCAAAGTTAGAGAATCTGTAGAATGGTTGTTTAACGATGTAGCCACATCCTGGAAGTTTATAGATTTCAAGAAGAATTTAAAGATAGGACTTAGCAGTGTAGGGAGAATGTACTTGGTATGTGCCATTCTACGAAATGCTTTGACTTGTCTCTATGGAAACATGACATCAGAGTACTTTGATCTAGACCCACCAACTCTGCAGGACTATTTTATTTAGACCGACATGGATAAGAGATGTAATCTGATAAGAGTTGAACTGAAACAGACATTTAATAAATGCTTAGATAGCTCAGTGTAACAAGAAAAGAAATTCACATCTTATGACCACTCCCTCATTTTGAAGTGAAGCAGGGGCTGGTAGACTTGATGCATGCAAAATTAAACGACAATTCCCTGGTATAGACTAGAAAAACCAGTAAAATGTAACACAATACGAATCCCTTCGATTTAAACATGTGCATAGGTAAAACTTAGAAACATCAACATCAGACCAACCCTAAATGACATTCAAAATAAAATAAGTTGGAACAAGCTCAGTTTGCATGTATAATCTGAACAACAGCCGATGAAGACAAGAAAAAACGCATTTCAAAGGATTGTTCCGTTACTTGTCAGCAATTTTGTTCAAAATCTGTAGTATGGCTGCATTCTGGTTTTGCATCATGCTGAGCATATCTTGTTGAATCTTTGCCTGACGCTCTGCTTCAGCTGATCGAGCACCAATCTTCTCCCTGAGAAAATCAAGAGTTTCACTTCCACTTCTTCTCGACTTCTTAGCTACAGGCTCGGCCTTTTCTCCCGCGTTTCTTTTACTCGTTTCTCCGAGCTTTTCACAAGCTTTCCGCCTTATTTCTTCACCAATCGCTCGATCTGAATCAGCCTTTTCTTTGCTGGTGCAACCAAGGTCACTGGCCTCTGCCTCCTCCCATTTTTCTGATATCTCTTCCATCAGGATATCCATCTCGCTATCTTCGATTTCAACTCCACTCAGTTTCGCCTGATGTTTTCGTTTCGCCTTGAATTTGTCCAGCAGTAGTTTGAAATGTTCCTGTACTTGTTTCTTCTTCACCTGAAATTTCACAGAGGTTTCGTCATTCAGATGATCCGTGATGGCATTCCATACTTTTCCTCGATCTACAGTCCTTGGTTTAAACATCCATGGTTCTGAAGCTCTGACTTCCTTCGCTAGGATCAAATCGTGAGCTTCTGTCCATTCCATGATCGAGCTAGAAGAGAAAAAACAAAACCTTATTAAAAACAGGCTCACCTTTCGGGAATATTCCAAAGTTTAAGAGACAAATTAATCGGAAGAACAAAATAGCATTTTGTACAAGCGAGTACTTGCAATCTAAAGATTTTAATTCTACAGGACGTAAACATCGCTGGAAACAATGTGAATCCCAGGAAACTCACCCATTTCTTTTGCTTTTTTCTCCTTCGCTGCGGGCTTCGCTCGCCATCGTTCTTCACTCTATAAATGTGAAGCGTGATTTTCGCTGTAAAGCAAAAGAAATATCAAATATTTTCAATTAAAATACAAGTATGATAATCAAAAAAACATTTCTTTGACTATATAGAGGAGTTTCCATGTCTGTTAGGTACTAAAAATCGGAAAATAAAGTGACCGTCTCTCGAGGCGGCCAAACTTACCTTTCTCGCCGCCGCCACTGTGAGTGGACGCGGGCAACACTCGACGTGATTATGCTAATTAGCTCGAGGGCGGGAAATTTTACTTCCGGTTGACCTCCACCTAGCCGCCTCCAGTCTTTGCTTAAGGTCTCTATTGTTCTTTCTAGCGGAGCTCCTCGCGCGCGCGAAGCGCGCGCGTGGACGTAGCCCCATAGCTAAGGTAATCTACCCATCCCAGAAAATTTGGTAATCACGTGACCGTACACCGCCCGCCCGCCCGGGAAGACCTTAGATAACAACGACCTAAACCAGATTGGACACCTTATGAATTTTACACAACGCATTATTCCGTAATGGAACGAATGAGGCTATAATAGCTGAAGAAACCAAAACTACAGAGCTCCAGTTATGGAGAGAACACAGTAGACAGTTAAGCACTGATCTACAGTGATTGGGGTTAAGTACTGAACTGAAAACGGTTAGCTTTCGAATATTGTAATGGGGTACGGCATATATAAGAACATGACTGTATATTTTAAAAATTACTGGATTTGGCAGCTAGTCCTCGATGGTGTAGTGGATATGGATGTAGGCTATAAAGCAAGTTACCCGGGTTCAAAGCATCACAGTGGAGTTTTTCTATTTCACTTTTATATTACACAGTAAAGTTGGACTTAAGTTGTTCTTCATGTAATTTTACTGAAAGAAACAATCTGGTTTAGGTCGTTGTTATCTAGGGTCTTCCGCCCGCCCGCCGTCCGTCCGCACCACAGGGCAACCAGTGTTCAATCCTTACACTTTCTACCTAGTTTGGGAGCACAGGAAGACTGATATTGCACACATATATTGCACATCAATGTTGTGATCAATTGACAGCTGTCATAACAGGGTATCCGCTGACCAGTATCACCTGACCGTATCGCGGGCTCAAGTGTCGACCCATCAAGGTCGAGTATCTTTTTGAAGTTATCCGCTGACACGTTGCTAGTTTTCAAATGATCGCAGGCTCAAGTTTCATTTTTTTAATCCATATAAAATAGGTAGTGTTTTTTATGTGCCGCAAGTTAAAATTTTGATTTCAAACTGACCTCGGAAGCTAAAATTCAGCAAGTTTTTACAGGCAGTGAAGACATGCCAGTTGCTTTTGACTTTTCTCACCAAGGTCACGCGTTGGTTACGCTCTACATTTTATTTTTATGCTCTGATTGGTCAAAATTTGACACGTGAGTTTATGCGGAAAATTTATGCAGCATCTTGAAACCTGTTTACTTTGACCGTTGAAGCTGACAGTGTTTTGTGTCGACTTGTAATGTTTCTGTCTTTGTCCACTGAATGTACAAAATGGAATTTCATCTGCTTTCAAGAGTCTTCTGTTATTCATGGCTAGTTTGTTTATTTGGTTTATGGTTGAGAAATACATCGCTTGTTAAAGTTGGAAAGCCGATTTCAGATGGCATCGTTTTCGTTTTTCACCTTGCTTGATGCGTGAGAGAGTTGAAAAGTCTGAAGCGATTCTGGCTTTACTTGATAGTTTTCAGTGCATCTCGAATGGTAAGCCTGAGTAATTATTGTATTTGACGTTTGTTTTTTTATATCTAATTTAATGAAGTCGAGCGTAGTTTATGCGGCTATTTAGTTGATACACGTTTTAAATTGTAAGAAGACAATGATCTGACCGAGTATCAGGTTTGATTATAAGCTTATAAAACTGTAAAAAGCCTTAAGTCATTTTCTTATCGCGAATAAAAAGAAAACGTTCCAAAAAATATTTCGTTATAATTCTGGCTGTAAAAGAAAGCTTTGAGCCATTTTCTTGCGTCGAGTTCATCTTTGAAAAAGCAAACACGGGAAGTCGGCTTACAAAATAAAAAACATAAACAAGAATTTTCGGAGACACTTTAATACTTGTCTTCATGAATGAAAATTGTTGTCTCTGTATATGTTTCACCTAATTATTGTCCTTTTATTGATTGTTGGTAGTCTCTTGCAATTTTTATCTCTGTGGCGTTTGTTTTCACTCGCTCATGAACATTGCTTGCATGCAGGAGTAGTCAAATTAAAATGCCGCGCGTATTAACGCTTTTGAAGATCTATTACGGTCCTTGGTCCGCGTCTTTTCCAAAAATGATAAAATATTTCGTCAAGAAAAAAAATACGTTGAATTATGAAAGATATCGTGATTTACTGATTAGCATTCTTTCATATGACGAAGTTTCAGCCTTCTTGCTGCGGGCGAAGACGCGAAATTAAAGTTTGTTGACAGGTAGGTTAATTTGTCTCTCTTGAAGTTTGGATTTTTGCGGCACCGTAAATTACGGGCTATCTTTAAAACAAGGAACGGGGAATCGGGGAATGGGAATGGGGAACGGGGAACGGGGAACGGGGAATCTTTAAAATGGGGAATCTTTAAAAGCGGGAATCTTTAAAACGGGGAATCTTTAAAAGCGGGAATCTTTAAAATGGGGAATCTTTAAAAGCGGGAATCTTTAAAACGGGGAATCTTTAAAAGCGGGAATCTTTAAAACGGGGAATCTTTAAAATGGGGAATCTTTAAAAACGGGAATCTTTAAAACGGGGAATCTTTAAAAGCGGGAATCTTTAAAACGGGGAATCTTTAAAAGCGGGAATCTTTAAAATGGGGAATCTTTAAAACGGGGAATCTTTAACTTAAAAGTGGGAATCTTTAACAGTTGCGTTCCTCTTGTTCTTGTTCCGGTTGACGGTTCTCACAATGTGTGTAATTATGGTTTTCGATACTAGTGTTTAAATCACCTAAAACTGGATTTATCTTTGGGACAATTTAATGTAGAAAAAGGAAGACATATATCGCTGTTGTTCGTCTTACTGTTGCTGTTATTGAAGGTGGCCCGAAACATAGGATACATCATTATTATATTATTATATTTTTTACATGTTATTGCTGGTTTTCAGTGTCACGCCATTTAAAATAGATTAAAATAAAAATCAAAACCATTCGACAGATAAAGTCCAGAATCGTGGAAATGAAAGGAGGTAAATATACAAAGACCCTTGCCAAGATTTGGGTCGAAGGAATAATTCGTATACGAGATATCCGAAGAAATGTTTTAGCCAAATTTATAGAGCTTTGTATGGAGACACCATGCTGGAGCTCATCCGGATGAGCTCCAACATGGCGGACGGAAACCAACAGAAACATCTGTTACCGAGTTTTGCTACTAAAGCGTGAATTTATTCTTCGAGAAACTCAAAAACATTAAAGTAATAATTTTTCTAATACATGAACAGTTTAGATAGCAAAATTTCCTAAAATAAGTCATTTTTTTAACCTACATGACAGCTAGCTTGGCCGTCATGTAAATGCCGCGTCACGCAAAAGCTTAGAAATTCAAGCGTACTCTATCACAAAACCAAGAATCCTTTTGAAGCGAAAATTTGTATGAAAATTAGTTTTCTGCTGCTCTAATGCATCGTGAAAGTAAAATCTCGGTAGGATCGATAGTTTTTTAGTTTGCATTTTGGTGACGTCATGTGAAAACCAACAATAGATGATATTTGAAATAATATTTATGTCGTCGTTGTTTCAAATTTGTAATTCACTTCCTTTCATGTTGTCGTGGTTTTAAAATTCCCAGGGGAATAAAATGGGTCTTATCGAATTAAATAAAATGTGCTAAAAGTGCTGGAATATTTGGCTTATTCGAATGATTTATAAAGCCGACATCAGTCGAACTTAACAAACAGTGTCCCTTTGTTCTAAATATTTAAAGATTCCCCGTTTTAAAGATTCCCGCTTTTAAAGATTCCCCGTTTTAAAGATTCCCGCTTTTAAAGATTCCCCGTTCCCCGTTCCCCGTTCCCCGTTCCCATTCCCCGATTCCCCGTTCCTTGTTTTAAAGATAGCCGTAAATTACGTGGTCATGTTTACTTAGCCTGCGAATAACTAAAACGCAACGGGAAGACTAGCCTTTTTGCAGAACAGGTTTTCAGATCAACTTATTTCTGCTGTTGGAAGCATATTGCCGTAGACGCTAATTTTTTTGTTTTAGCGACTCTTGAAAAAATATCACCAAATTTCGCTTAGCGGTCCTTGGTCCGCGTCCTATGACCTTGGTTGAATAATACTTTCCAAAGTAAAAAGCGACGGCCTTTATTCTCGAAGAATGTTTTGAAAGTCGCCCCTATACATTTCTACAAGTTCTCTTTTTTAATACCTCGAGTACATACAAAGTTTTAGGTAATTATTTTCGACCGCGCTAAAAAACCGCTTGTCGACGCTCGTGTGGGAGACTCGAGGAGACTGTTGTCTGAAGTCTTTGAAAGAAAAGCAGATTATTTTACGCTCACAACATCTTCCGAAAAAAACTTTTGCTTAATAGCATCAAGAAAAGAAAAAAAACAAGAAATACTGTGAAAATCACGTTTTCGTGTGGAAACTATAACATTTTTACGTTTTTATCGTGCTGCTTACCAAGGACCATCGAAAACAGGGCTACAATGTTAAATAGATAAATTTGTTTCGTAACAATATCAATAAACAGTTCCATATGTTTGTGTCTGTATGCCTATACGTTAAACTTGTTGGTCGTATAATGCCAAAATTTGAGTTTATTTTGAAAGTGTTGAATACCTCCTCCTTTCAATAAATATCACCTAATCGTCTTTCGCCGTTTCGTTTGGAAAAGCACTTGAGGCACTTCTTAGCCTCAATTTTTACATATGTTAAAAGGGGATACATTTTGTATAACATAACAAAAAATTAGATTGATATATTTTGATATAGTGGCGTTGTGCTGCTTCAAACTTTGCTTCTCGGGAGCAAAGCGCCATGGCGATTCGCCCAATGCGTCGCAAATTCGGCAACCGCATGTAAACGAAATTTATTGAGGTTACTTTTAACGTTTTTTCTCCGTTTGTCTCTCTAAAACAAAACAAGGTAAACAGTAAAAACTGAGAGGAAACTAATTTTGAAGTTTCGAAGAAACAGAAAGACGTATGAGATGTTTTTTTCAAAATTAAAAAGAAGGATGATAGTGATTGAAATTTGCATAATTTCACCTTGCACGAGCTGCATGCACGCATTTTTAAAATACACGTCATCTGAAACACAATCTGTTGTCTTTAGTTTTGCCATGGATGAGATTTTCCTTCGTGTTTTCGACAGTACTTAGTTGTTTTTGTTTTTGAATAACACCGACATTGGCGAGTAGTAAAAAGTAGCAACATTTGCCTCTTGGAGACAGCGTACCAGCACAAAGGAACGAGGAAGAAGTGCAAGAAAACAAATCAAGCCGCCATAATCCAGTGACAGCGGCAGTGTCTAATGGACAAACCACATTGCAAGCCCTGACCGAAGTCGCAAACAAGCGAAAACAAGTGACATTTGGAAGCAGAGTCCCAGTCTACTGCATCACACCTTTTTGCTCGGACGCGCTCGTTTCACCGCCCAACCTTTATCCGCCCTGATCGAAAACGATCGCCTTTTTGCGAATTCCAAGCAAAATATTCATGTCTGGAACTTGAAACTTCAGGATTATCGACAGGAACATAAAAGCTATCTTCAGGGAGTATTTAAGCTCGTTGTGTGAAGATTAGGGTAAGATAATCAAGTTAATGACTTTTACACGCGGACCAAGGACCACATACTGTACACATCGTTATAAAACCATTACATAAAAAATAAATATAATAAATTCTTTATTATGTTGAAGCGTATAACTCTATTAATCATAATTTAATTATTTTTTGGCTGTAGATATAAGGCTATCAACTCGATGTAAGGTTTAAGTTCACTCTTAGCTTGGAGCTGTTTGCAAATTACTGTTCTCTAAAATCACTTAACCTTTCCCTCAAAAGTCATTCTCGTCCCCAGAGCCCGTCGTTTCTTGGTCACGTGGTAGGGAAACGAGGGGAGCCACTGGTCGGTTACAAATTAAGCCGAGTGGCTCTGGGGACGAGAATGCTCAAAAGTCACATGAATGTGTTCTAAAGTTAACTGAATTGTGGAATACAAGTTTATTCTTTGATTTTAAATCATAAATTCGAGTTAACAGGAGCTTCGCTTTTAGCCCTGGCTAAATCTATATATTATCAGGATACAGAACATTTCGGTCCGACCGACCGAAATGACCAGACCAGTCAAAGAGGACCACGTTCAAAGCTGGTCCCGAATATTCCGGTCGGACCAAACCGAAATGGTCCGTTCCATTTGATGTAGCAACCGAAATTACCGGAATTTTGGGTTGAATGGAAAGCGCCCTTCTATGACCTGTTCAATTTAGTGTACTTAATAGTCTCGAAGCTAATTTACAGAAACATTTCACACTTAATGGAAAGGCTAGGACTGTAGGAGACAGCAGATCATCGCCAAGTTTATTTTCAGTTATTATCCTAACCTTCTCGGAAAGCCAAATTGAGGAAACTTGAATGTAAACATGGATTATTTTTATTCAAATAGGGTACGATGACGTGGGTTAACTTGTTCCTGTACCGCCCACAGTTATTGTGATTGTTTTAAAATATTAGCCCATCTAGATTGTTAGGCAGACCAGAGATTTGATGCCGTCACGAACAGAAAGGGAAAGTGAAGTACTCTGCTTCGGTTGAATGGACATGCTGCTTCCTGTAGCAGATATCTACATTCGCCATAACTGTCGAAGCAATGGCCGCTTATGATATTTGTGTCTTCAGTCTCAGATTTTTACTATTTGCCTTTGTGACATGGAAAATCATAAGTCTGGGAGCCGGTTTGTCGCCCGGTGAAGGGGTAAGTAGTTTTTTTTTCTTTTTCATAATTAAGCTTGCGCTTTCATGAACGTACGCATAAGTTAGCCCTGTTCAATGAATATTTTTGTGAATTTGCTTATTTTAGATATCTTATACCCTCAAGTTTATTACTATTACTTGAACTTTAAATTACAGGAGCTGGTTTGTCGCACGTTGACGTCTGTTAAGTCGTTGATTTGTCATTTTAAGCCTTACCTACGTTTAATAGACTACAAGCAGTCTTTTCTAGTTCCTCGAGCGAAACGGTCATACTCAAGAATGTTAAATTGCATGAACGCCAGATGAGATATCTCTTACATTTTCGCTTAGTTCACGTAGTTTAAACTAAACTTAATTATTACTACTTTGAAAACTACATTATACTTTAGTAAGTTTAAGCTAACACAATTGCCAGGAGAGTAAGCTTAAGGTTAAATTAAATATGCATGCTGCCGGTAACTGTGCACGATTTGCGAAAGTGAAAGCATATTCTGGCTAACTTTAGGTCAAGGTTTCTTTAAAAAACCTGTCAAATGTGAGGGAAATTGTCGCCTGTCGTCGCCTATGGCTACAACTTGTGTGAAAATTCTACTTTTCACCTCTGAGAAATAAGTTTTAAATCCTTCTTAAGGCATTTTGATAACCCCTTTGAAGCCAATATATTTCACCGTGTTTGCTAGCGAGTCATCAGCTACCATTAATTTGAAATCTCAAATTTTGAGTTGAATTGTATATATAGCAAGTTTGCATTTACTCAGATTGCACGCCCTCCCTTTTACTAAGGTAAAGTTTATTGAATTTTTCTTTCTTTTATGATGGGATATGATATGTAAAATGTGTTTTAAGAATACATGCCCCTATTTTTTGTCATTTTGTTTACTTCAGTCCAGAGATTATTGACTATATTTCGTGTCACTAATTACTGTGGGCAACGGAAACAAAACAGTCAATATCAGCTGGCTGTTGAACATAAATATCAATTATCGAACATTACTCTTGATGCACGACAGGAAATATATTTTCTTTTATTGTTCATTTCAGAGGAAATATAATTGTCCATAATGTATTTTTCATGTTCCTTTTTTAAATGCTCTCGAAAAGTTCTTTCCCCTAGGAGGGACTGTACTTTTTATTGACATAAATCTCTTTTAGAGTAAAATAAAATTTGATTAAGTACTCGTGCATTCATGGTTTGTTCATCACCTGCTTTAATGCATTTAGCAGTTTTTAAAATGTTGATCTAGCTGTCTAGGAAAAAAAATAGGATGCTGAAGTTAAAGTAATTTTTCTTCTTTGAAGTCTTAATTGTTGAAAATTTGAAAGTGAGAATCTTTTTCAGCTATCAACTACTTTTTTTTTGATGACCAAAACAAGTCTTGCAGAGTTGTGAGATCTATTAAGTTTATAAGTCTTGTTGCACTTGCCACCTTAGATTTACTGGATGAACAATCCACAGCTGATTGTGAAATAATGTGCGTTTAAGGCAAAATCTATTGTTTTGGGCACATGCAGAATGCTCAACATGCAGGAGGTAGAATACAACCATAGCATACTAAGTTTCTTACATGGTAATGGCTCAAGCAGAGTGAAGCAGAATGGCATTACCATTATTTTAAGGACCATTTTTGGCATATTTTTAGGACCATGATTTTGACTTATTTTGGCAGTTATTAAAGGACGAAGGGTTCATATTAATTTTTTGCACTTTGACTAGGCTTTTGTTATAACTGCAGGCTTTAGACTTCACAAACCAGGTTCAGCTAATCAAATATTGACCAAAACCCTGAAACATTCATAGATCCACCCAAGTTATAATTGGGGGATGTTGCCAGTACAGTGAGTCAAGTTTGAGAAAAAATAGCCAAATATAAAGAAAAATCCTTCTATGTTTATTTTGCTTTCTATGTGCTTTTCATTATAATAATCTGTTGATCATGTTACCAAAATGAGTCAATGCTGAATACAGAATATAAGGTCATAACACTCTCCTGATAGAAAATAATTTTTTTTCCTAAGTCTACACAAGTCAAGTCAAAACTAATTTCTTTTAGGGGTATAAAATGGTGGATAAAAAATGATGTGTCTCCAAAAATTTCGTAGGTATGTGTGAGCCACATTTGCTTAAATCTGTTTCCATTAAATTAAAATTTGAACTGTGCATGCTTTTATACATGTATGTCAATTAAGCTAATTTTACCGTAGTTTGACAAATCACAAGATCACTCATTGTTTTACAGTACGTGTCTCAATTCTATCCACACAATTTGCCACTAAAACAAGTTTATTTATAATATTTTTAGCAGGATAGCACGTACATCTATTTTACATGTCAGCATGCAAAGAAAGTCGTGCCTGATAGCCTGGAGCAAGTGGACTTTGCTATCAGGCTAGTGGTTTTTGTTCTTAACTTGCCCGATGGGCAAGTGCTGTTTTTTGGGGAAATTCATTAATTACAGAAGTTCTGTAATCAATCCTGCTAATCAAAAAGGGTTTTGGGGCTTATATAGTTGAAATGACTAAATTTGTGGGCGAGTATAGCTAGCTACAGCTTTAAGCCTGAATGGCAGGCTGTAAAACTGACTTTATTTGCACCCCTGCATGTTTCAGCTGTTAAACTTAAAAACCTGAGTTGCTTGTTTTGCAGGCAAGCACCACTCATGTCACTTTTACAGCTGGAGAAAAAGCAAAGATGGTTTACAAGGCAAGAACTAAAGAACTTACTCTGACTGCCCTGGAATTTGGTCAGTGGACATACAATGAAGTAGTTATAGTGTCAAACAGTTACTTTCTCATTGGAAATAACACAACAACAAGAAAGTTCTGGTTGAAAATAAGGGAGGTAGATGTCAGTAAATCAGGGAGTTATTCGTTTGTGGTCAATGGAACTGCTGTACGACGATGGGAGCTCCAAGTCAAATCAGGTATTGAGAATCATAATACATGCATGTAAGATCACCACTCTTTTCATGTACTTAATATCACCGAGATGTCTTTGAGAATTTTGAAGTTTTCAAAAGGTTGCTTAACTTTTACCAAAGAAACCTAGGTGCAGAGTAGAAATTTATAAAGTAATGGAGCAGTCCCTAGTGGTATTTCCAATTTTGGTGAAATCTTTTTTTTCTCACATCTTACTTGTGATTATGGACATCCAAAGTTTTAAATCTGAGCCTAAAGGGTAAGGCCCATGCTTCTTTTATATAGCATCCAGATGTTTTAGTTTTTTCCCATATATATTTTTTTCATATAATTAATTTCTTTAATAATTGAGAAGATCTATAACTGAAAAAAATGTTAACATTTGTAAAATCCTTGGGCGATTCCAAAAAATATCAACACCACACCACGGACAGCATCTATATTTTAAAATTAATGTGTTATCCCTCATCTCCTTTGAATCCCATTGTTATTCCCCCCCCCCCCCCTTCCATTCAGATATCTTGTATGATATGGATATTTTCTGCAATTGCCCAGTTCAAACTTGCAACATTTAGAGGGTGTTTAGGATTGCATACATATTTTGTTTTGCATTTTGATAAGCCTTTAATTTTTTTTATAACATATCTAATGATAAATATAAAATAATTAAGAAAGGCTATAGCATTAAACAATCCCAAGTGATGATTTTGCTGCAAAAAAAGTTGCAAAACAACGTTTTGACTGATCTTCGGTCATTTTCAAGTACATAAAAAAAAGTTAAAAGACTTAGCTTGTTTGATAATATGTGTAAGATGTAAAAATATGTTAAGAACTATGAAAAATGTTTGAAAATGATAAAAGAATGAAATAAAGCATGCAGAAAAACAACAACAATAGATTTAGCATTTTAAAGAAGTGTAAAAGCAAATTTGACTGCCTGGTGTTTGAAATGAGTTTAAATGGCTGTTTCAATTAGATTCTATTACAGTTGTTGTTTTTTCTGTAAGCCTTATTTATGAAATTCTGTATTAAACAGCAAAACCTGTGAGGAAGTTTGTTGTAGATCTTTTTGTCATTCAAGTTTATTTAATTTAAGGTCTAAACATTTTGATTCCTCTGGATCCTTTCTATTCTCACAAGTGGCATCCTCATTGGTTAGCTTGGCATTTTTCATCCACTATACATATATAACATATATATATGGACCATTAGGTGAACTACTCAAATCCTCAGTGCATGGGTGTTTAATACAAGCTTGTTTTGTAGGCCACCGAAAAGGTGACCGTGACCAGTTATAAAGATCCTTTACAAGTTAGAAAAGAGTTAGACCAAAAGTGGACAACGTGGACTTTAGTAATACACTTTGGTCACAAGACCTTCATCAGTTGCAAATATTAATACTTCAAACAAGACTTATATACTCGGTACAACAATTACTAAATTAACACTAAATATACAAAGGTTATACATCACAAGTTGAACAGAAAACAAAGGATAATAGTGAACAAGGGGTGCGTAGTGAATTAAAATACAAAATACACAGCATAGAATAAAAACTAAAGATACTATTGAATGGAGGTTATATAACATACAGGAGTTTAAATCAAAAGATACTAAAAAGCTGAGAGTAAACAATGACATAATAAAGCTGCCAAAGTGCAATAGGTTCCCAATTCATGGCCCTTGAACATTCATGTAGGTAAACACTAAAAACTAAAACACGATCCTGAAGCAAAGCCTTTAAACTAGACGTAATAAAATCCTCACCAGAGGCCTATGAGTAGCAAACCCAGCACAAAAATAACAGGATCCCTGAAAAGGGCCCCCAAGCGCTCCGGCATCAACCGACTACAACTATGAATACAGCTAGTAAAAGACTAAAAGGATCAGAAATTTTTTAAAGCCATCGAAAGAGATGTCTACAAGAAACCCACCCAGCACAACAAATCCACAGAGCTTTATGTATAGTGAATGCGACTTTTGGACTGAAGTTCTTGTCGTTTATTTAATCCAAAAGGCGCAAGAGAAAATAATTGCACGCTCCAGTAGGCTTCTTTGCTGATTAGTAGTAATTGTCTGTGTCATGATTTGAGCTAATACGGAGTTGGTCTATGCAATGAAAAGTAAAGTCAGAGAAAGTGTATGGCAATTTCGCCAGTTTTCTTGTTGGTTTTCATGGATGATTTGTGGTTCCTGAATCTAACTTTGAATTCAGTAGAAGTACACAGCGGACGTTCTGGAGATTGCATTTAATGCAGGATTTTTCATGACAGCGGCTGTTGTACGAAGTAGGTTTTGCCAGTTTGGGCGCGAGAAAACATGTTGGAGTTCACAAAGATTTTCTTACAAAGATCACATCTAGTTTTTCCACATTTGAAAGAACCTGAAGCTGGTGCCAAAAATCCGTGTTTGGCAAGGAGCTTTTTCTTCCTTTAGAAGGTGCTAGAATTTCTTTAAGATTTTTGTGGTCTGCGAAAAGATGAAATAATGGAATTTTGTTGGAAAAGCTCTTTTAATTTGGGAGACGACTGCAAAACGGGAAAATGTTTCTTAATCACCCGGCTAATTGATGGTGAGAGCACGAAAGGAAAAATTTTCTTGGAATTCTTAGTTTAAGGCTTAAGTATAATTCAATTCTAGGGATTTGGGCTGCTCTCGAAAATTCCCGGGAAACTAAGCTAGCTGAATAACCCTGGTTCGTTAAGTAACCACTATATTCTTGTAATCTCTTAGTAAGGAAAGTGTCCTCAGAACAATTTCTACGTAGTCTTAAGGCTACCCCGAAAGGGGTGGCCCTAAAAACATTCTTAGGATGGGCACTGCAGGGGGAAAGATATAAATGGCTATAATCAGTAGGCTTAGAGTAACCATCGGTTTGAATGTATGGTTCCAGAAAATATCCATACTACCCCACGGAAGGGATCGGATTTTCCAAGGGGAGGGGGTGGGGGTGGGGAAATTTGCCTAATTTTCCAGTGGGGAGAAGGGGTGCACCTTAGGGAAATATTTTCAGAGGGTTCTCGTGACGCGTAAGAGAGTAACAAAGAAAACACAAAAGTTTATCCGACGAAAGTTAAAGAGCTATACTAAACATAAGGATTAATGAACATAGCAAAGATGATACTTTGTCAGTCCCTTGGAGTGACCTCTCACGCGAAAACGTTCCTTCTGGTCTGCTGTTTTCGAACGGATTCCTCGACAGGTATTCGTTTGAACGGCTCGGGCTATCCGTTCCAAAAAAAAATTGTCATCCGTTCGAATGGCTTAGGCTATCTGTTTGAAAAAAAATGTCATCTGTTTGAACGGCTTGGGCTATCCGTTTGAAAAAAATTGTTATCCGACCATTTGAGCCACTGAAGGTATCTGTTCAAAGATAAATTTTAGCCGAGTTTCCATCCCAAAACAATTTCGTCGCTAGCCATTCGCGTTGAACGATATGTTATTCTTAATTGTCACGTTACGAAGTTTGTTTACAAACGCATCATGCATGAATCTCTGCTCCTTTGTAGCCATCTTCGCTTTCATATTATCATTTGGTTATCGACAGTACGTATCGACATACGTTTTATTCAATACTTAAGGGTTTTTTACACAAGTTTCCCGAAAATAATATTTTTTATCTTTTATGCTTTTGTAGTTTATGTCAGCCAGCGGAACGAAACTTTCATATTCCTTGCATGTCGAGAACACAAACACGAAAAAAAGTCCTTTTAATTGGTTACATTCCTTCTTTACTTGACTGTTTCTCTATCACACAGAAGTTACAAAGTCTTTTCCAGCACGTTTCACTTTGCGTGACAATTTCTTGCAAATGAAATCGGCAACGTGCAATTTACTGCAAACTCAAATAATACATCGACCAATTAGTGATCACTCGGTCGTCTTTGTTAAACTTAAAATACATTAACACGCGAACTTACAGGAATTATAGTGCAGAGCTTTTCACTCTTGACCTAGCCAAAGAGGCAGACACCTTGCTCTTTTAAAAGTGCAAAATGACGTCCTAATGAACTTGGATTCTCAACGTGTTACCATTCTCGTGTAACTGGATTTGAGTGCTGCGTTTGACACAGTTGACCATGGAGTGTTATTGAATCGCCTCAATACGAGCTTTGGAGTTAGGGGATCGGCATTGCGGTGGTTTACCTCCTACCTTCTCAACAGATCGCAGCGCGTGTCTTTCGACCAAAATTTATCGGAGAAGTTCAATTGCAATGCGGCGTTCCTCAAGGATCATGCCTAGGTCCATTTCTGTTCACTATCTATGCGAGTAAGCTTTTTGAGGTTATTAAGAACTATCTACCACAATCGCACGCATTTGCAGACGATACTCAGCTGTATCTATCATTCAATTCTGACACGGCTTGTTCGCAAAAAGATGTAGTTGAAGCAATGGAGCAATGCATACAGGCTATGCGATCGTGGATGATCAAGGATAAACTACGCCTGAATGATAATAAGACGGAGTTCATGATTATAGGCACCAGAAAGCAACTGGCTAAAGTGAACATTGATGGTCTTAATGCCGGTGAGAGCATTATAGCTCCCGTAACTTCAGCTGCGTCTTTTCATATTTACAATGTAAGGCGGATCAGAAAGTACCTCACCAATGATGCCACACAAACGCTTGTTCACTCCATTGTCATGGGCCGCTTAGATTACTGTAATAGTCTTCTTTATAAAGTTCCCACGGTACACATGAGTAAGTTACAGCGCATTCAATATAGTGCTGCCCGGCTCGTATGCTCAACTCCGAGGTTTAATCACATTACACCCGTCTTATTTTCTTTGCATTGGCTACCCGTTGCCTACCGTATCGAGTTTAAAATCTTAGTTTTAACGTTTAAAGCAATATATCAACTTGCGCGGTCCTATATTTGTAATCTAGTTATATTAAAGGAGAAATGTAAATACCAGCTTCGTTCCTCTGAAGACCTGCTATTGCACTTGCCCATGGGAACAACAAAGAAAACTCTGGGTGACAGATCATTCCAAATAGCTGTCCCTACACTGTGGAACAGTCTGTCTGCAAATGTCAGAGACATCGATAACTTTTTTGGTTTTTAACGAACAATGACTTACTTATTTAGGAAGGCTTTTGCCTGTTATAGTTAGATTGATAAATTTTAGGTATTCTTAAGTATACTTTATTGCAATTATTACAGGTAGTTATAGTTGTAAGGCGCATTTGATCATATTCAGATGTTAATTTGCGCCTAATATTATAAGAAATAAATTATTATTATTATTATTGTTATTATTGCTCAGTATTTTTGAAGAAAGTGACGTAGACTCCAAACTTAACATCTTGGATGACGTTCTGCGCTCTGTTTTGACTTCACACGCTTCCATTAAATCAATTAAAATACGGGGTAGCCCTTGCCCTTTTGTCAACCTTCCTGGTTGACAAGGACCTTGTGAAATCTAGAGACCTCCTCCTGAAGCAATTCCTTTGGACGCGTCAAAACTCCGACTGGCAGAATTTCAAAGAATCACGCAACGTTGTCAAGAAAATGTTACTCAAAGCTGAAAGGAGACACACTTTTGAAGAGGTTAGACTTCATAAGACCAATTCTAGCTCGCTTTGGAAGATTATTAATCACGCCATTCCTTCTAAAGACAAAGAAAGAGCCGCTTATACCAAAAACCTGACAGTTGTAGCCAACGAATTCAATCTGTGTTTCTCCAAGGTTGGCATCTGTAAGAAGAAAATAACATCACAATTCGAGAACTTTCAACCGATACGAATACTAGCCCCACCCCAGATGAGCTATACAGTCTAAAAACAGTGACATGTGAGGAGGTTCGTCGAGTTGTAGCATATCTACTGCTGAGTAAATCACCTGGACCTGACAAATTAAAGTTAGTGCTCGCATACTAAAGGACTGCTTGCCTGTCATACTCGGCCCTTTGACTGAGATTATTAATTGCTCTATGCTTACCAGTACATTTCCTGCTAAATGGAAAGAGGCCGAGGTGATACCCATTCTCAAAGATGGCGATCACGAAGAAGCAGCCAATAACAGACCATTATCTCTTCTAGCTGTAGCATCCAAAGTATGTGAGAAGATTATTTTGAATCAATTCAACACTACCTCATAGACAACAAACGCTTTACGTCCCACCAAAGCGGTAATAAAATGTGCACTCTACAGAGACCTTAAATATCCAGCTCACGGATAGTGTACTTGTAGCAATGGACAAAAAGCAGATTATCGCTCTACATGTAGTCTTTCTAGGCCTCTCGAAAGCTTTCGACAGCATTGACCATGCAAGACTGCTTCACTGTCAGCTGGTTCAAGAGCTACTTATCTAGTGGCTACCAATACGTGAAAATTGGCTCCACCCACTTGGACGCTCTGCCAATCACCCATGGTGTTCCTCAAGGAGCGATTTTATCACCATTGCTATTCTGTATTTATCTGAATGATCTACCCTTAGCACCTAGCTCTTGTAACCTGGAATCATATGTTGATGATTCGAAGTTATTCCTGGCTTTTCCGCCGATAGAACTGGATGCAGCTATTGATAAGCTGGAACAAGATCTTCTCAGTGTAGCCCAGTGGTGCTCAGTGAGAATCACTTACTCATAAACTCAGATAAAACCAAGCTCCTCTTCCTTGGAACCAAACAGATGTTAAACAGGCTACCACAGAACGTCAGCATGTCATTTCTCGGCACGACATTAAAACCTGTCACCTCAGCCAAGGACTTGGGAGTCATTTTAGATCCCTACTTGACTTACGACCATCATATTTCAAAAACAGTCTCTTCCTGCTTTCCAAGCTATATCAAATAGATAGAGTTAAAGAAAGCTTTGACAAAGAGAGACTTTAGCTGTTAATTACATCATTAGTTTTTAGCAAACTGCTTTATTGTTCAACCGTCTGGTCCAGTGCTTCAACTCAGAACATGAACAAATTACAGTCAATTCAGAACTTTGCAAGCAAAATTGTAACGAATTCTAGGTAATTTAACCACGTGACCCCTTTACTTCGCCACCTTAACCGGCTTCCTGACAAACAATACATGAAACTCACAAAATTTGCATCCTAGTGAACAAAACTACTCATTTGTTCACTTCAATAAGAGATAGCAATAACTCCAGGGGGTGTGCGAAAACTTTGGAAATTCCGGAGGGGAGGGGGGTCATACAGCGAATCCCTTCCGTGGGAGTGGTATGGGTATTTTCTGGAACCACACAATAAAACCATCAACTAAATAAAGTGTGACATCCAAAACATAAAGTTTGTTCTCGGAGTAAACTAGTTCAAATTTAATAGTGGGATATAATGAATTCTATAGCATCGTGACCCTGCTGCCAGAGATCAAAGATATCATCACGGTACCTCTACCATTGTGCAGGTTTAATGGGGCCACAGAATTTAGCTTTGTGATCTGTTTCACCCATTGCTAAGTCGGCGTAACTACAAGCATTTTGAGGTCCCATAGCTGTGCCACTTTCCTTACTAAGAGATTACAAGAATACAGTGGTTACTTAACGAACCAGGGTTATTCAGCTAGCTTAGTTTCCCGGGAATTTTTGAGAGCAGCCCAAATCCCTAGAATTGAATTATACTTAAGCCTTAAACTAAGAATTCCAAGAAAATTTTTCCTTTCGTGCTCTCACCATCAATTAGCCGGATGATTAAGAAACATTTTCCCGTTTTGCAGTCGTCTCCCAAATTAGAAGAGCTTTCCAACCAAATTCCATTATTTCATCTTTTCGCAGACCACAAAAATCTTAAAGAAATTCTAGCGCCTTCTAAAGGAAGAAAAAGCTCCTTGCCAAACACGGATTTTTGGCACCAGCTTCAGGTTCTTTCAAATGTGGAAAAACTAGATGTGATCTTTGTAAGAAAATCTTTGTGAACTCCAACATGTTTTCTCGCGCCCAAACTGGCAAAACCTACTTCGTACAACAGCCGCTGTCATGAAAAATCCTGCATTAAATGCAATCTCCAGAACGTCCGCTGTGTACTTCTACTGAATTCAAAGTTAGATTCAGGAACCACAAATCATCCATGAAAACCAACAAGAAAACTGGCGAAATTGCCATACACTTTCTCTGACTTTACTTTTCATTGCATAGACCAACTCCGTATTAGCTCAAATCATGACACAGACAATTACTACTAATCAGCAAAGAAGCCTACTGGAGCGTGCAATTATTTTCTCTTGCGCCTTTTGGATTAAATAAACGACAAGAACTTCAGTCCAAAAGTCGCATTCACTATACATAAAGCTCTGTGGATTTGTTGTGCTGGGTGGGTTTCTTGTAGACATCTCTTTCGATGGCTTTAAAAAATTTCTGATCCTTTTAGTCTTTTACTAGCTGTATTCATAGTTGTAGTCGGTTGATGCCGGAGCGCTTGGGGGCCCTTTTCAGGGATCCTGTTATTTTTGTGCTGGGTTTGCTACTCATAGGCCTTTGGTGAGGATTTTATTACGTCTAGTTTAAAGGCTTTGCTTCAGGATCGTGTTTTAGTTTTTAGTGTTTACCTACATGAATGTTCAAGGGCCATGAATTGGGAACCTATTGCACTTTGGCAGCTTTATTATGTCATTGTTTACTCTAAGCTTTTTAGTATCTTTTGATTTAAACTCCTGTATGTTACATAACCTCCATTCAATAGTATCTTTAGTTTTTATTCTATGCTGTGTATTTTGTATTTTAATTCACTACGCACCCCTTGTTCACTATTATCCTTTGTTTTCGATCTGTTCAACTTGTTAAGAAACCTTTGTATATTTAGTGTTAATTTAGTAATTGTTGTACCGATTACATAGGTCTTGTTTGAAGTATTATTATTTGCAACTGATGAAGGTCTTGTGCCCGAAACGTTTTAGTAAATTCTATTTTTTATCTCTTTTTATCATCCAAATGTTGTCCACTTCTTGTCTTTTTAAACTTTTTTATCATTCGCATACTGTGAATCTTTCTTGATCCATTTGGATAGACATCTCGTTGGCCCAGGCAGCTACGTTTCAACCGGTCTATAATATATATTCTATACTCTACATTTATGTCTATATTTCCATGTTTTGACAATTGTATTGAATTTCTCATACGACGTCTTTAAATCGTTCGTAATATGCAAAATAGTATCGAAACTCGCGGTAATTTATGCAGCGAGCTTGGGCCACCTGTGATTGCATCTATCCAAATGTTGCTGCTCTGGCAACTCTTGTTATCAGGATCTTAACATTATTCACAATATTTAATAATATGCCAATGTGGTCATTTTGATAATAATAACCTTAATTGATTATTATCGATAGCCAACTATGCAACAGAGCTCCTCCAAATTGCTAATATTGTATTAATGGGCCATTCTATTTCATACCAGGTTTATCTCCTCGAAGAAATCAGTTGCCTTGTGGGGAAGCTCTAGGCGAATTAGGTAAGCATCATACTTGCATTAACTTGCATAATCGTTTTTTTATTTCATGTGGCTAATAATGTCTGTTAGAATTTAAAGATTTTGGGGTAGAATGTGGCTCAATGAAAAACCAATAAAACGCCAAATTTGTGACCACATACATAGTCGATTTTTAATATGGTAGATAAATAATGGTATTATTATTCATAATATTTTTAAATATTTTACTGTGTCTGATTGGCACCACTTGTAATTGCTGAAATTCTGGAGGTCACGAACAATCCAAATCTCAACAAAAACAGGGGTAGCACGGTGCAAAGCGACAGATGATTCGAGTTCCACGTGATAGAATATTGTAAAAAGCATATTTAATGACAGATCCTTGAAGTTCATAACAATAGCAGTCACGTGTATAACAATTCCATGTAATAGCAATGTTCGTAACCTAGTTATGACGTAACAGACAGCAGTGGTAGCGAATAGTAATACACGCAGTAGACAAAGTATGACAATAGCAGACGTAGTCGACGTAGCAAACGTAGACGTAGGTTCGAACTGAAAGCGATAATTAACGTACGAAGTACTTAGGTTAACTATAAAACGAAGCCTAAAAGGTGGAATAATCGAAACGACATAAACCTATGATGCAAGAAACAGACAACTGAAAAATCCGATAATTGATACTTGAGCTAATTGACCAAGATAATAACATTTACCTCTCAGCATGAATAAAACAATAAAAAAAAAAATGAAATGAAGAAACGATCGTCGCAGTGAACGCAATTTATGCAATTGCGTAAAGAAGCCTGAAAAAAAAAAAATTCAGGACTTCAACGGGGTTTCTTTCTTTACGCAATTGCATAAATTGCGTTCACTACGACGATCATTTCTTCATTTCATTTCATTTCCGCAGTTCATATATGATTTATTTCATATATCATTAACAAAAAACTATTGTTACAGTAGCGATTCCGCTTGAACAGATTTTGTCTGAATAACACTAAACTAGATTATATAAAATACTTTGGTAATGGTAATCCTGTTTGATTACCGGAAGATTTGTCCTCAAATCAACGTCCTCGTCATGAAATATCGTAAGACCCTATAGTTCCGCGAATTACATTACTAAATGACTATAAGAAAATAAAAGACTTACTTTAGTCGACGACTCGCACCAAAAGTAGCAAAAAATAGTAATCTAGCAGCAGCAAAGTACCTTGTCATAGCAACTCCAATGATAGCGGGATAACTTATAATTTTTACTATTGCGTTACCTCTTTTATAATAGAGTATACGTGTGTTATGCTTAGGGCGGTAACTATAAGTAAATCGGTTCCAATGCCTTACACGTTTCCCAGCGGAAAGTACCGTACCATGACATAAACGTGAAAACCTACAAAATGTTTCTAGAAAGACTGATATAATCACTTTCTATAACTAAAAATAAAACTGTCTTAAAGCAACTAAAAATATTATAAGACAAATGAACAAAAGGGCGTTTCAAAACTTACGTTCCGGCCTCTTAAAGGCGATAAATTAGCCTTTGAGACTCTTAACCTAACAAACTATAGATTGTAAAATATAATGTTTATAGTATAAATGTTATAAATGTCCATTATAATAACATCTTACTGATCCTTGTTTGCATCAATTGCGTCATCTGCACTTGACTCCAGTAAAATAATCTTCTCCACTAGTCGCACCAGCTCCGTTGATCTGCATGGTCTTGACTTTAATTAGCTGAACGTACTAATCCATCCCTACGATTGCTTTAGACTTCAATTACTTGTCCTAATGGCCAGATACTGCGGGACGTGTTCTCGTACAGAAGCAGCACAATATCATTCGCAGCGACATTTCTCTGTGGCTTGTGCCACTTTTGGCGTTGCTGTAACAAAGTAAATATTCTCGCTTCCATCGTCGCCAAAACAGATTGCTGACATACTATGCTTGGCGCCATTCGGCGGCCGCTGTAGTTATCCTCTCTTGAAAATGCTCCGGGTGGCATTGCTGGTCCTCCTCGAAGTAGCAGCAAATGATTGGGTGTGAGTGCGTTGCAATCTCTTGGATCATCAGACACCTTTGTAATTGGTCTTCCATTCACGATTGATTCCACTTCAAACATCAGCGTGCATAGACCTTCATCGTCAAGAACTTGTTCCTTTTTAAGTGGCGCCTTCTTGACCTTTGTTACAGTTCTTATACATCTTTCCCATACTCCTCTGTTGAGAAGCAGTGGGTTTATAATGTTGACCCAATCTATAATCTGTATGTAGCCTGTGTATCATGTGTGTACAGATGCCCCCCTCGCTCAGAAAAAATCTGGAGAAGAAACGTCTGTGAATCGCCGTCGTTAATCATGTTCCGGTGTACATTTGCATAAATTATTTTTTGTTGTTTTTTTCCTCTGGCAGTTGAAAAGGTGTTGACACACCAACATGACTCTGGACTCTTTTAGAGCACGTACGCAGTTATTCTGTCGGATGTTTTCAAGTTTAACAGCTAAGCTAGTAAGCTCTAACTAGAATATCTAGCTAAAATGTCATTTATAATGAGTACATTATGCTTTGGAAAATTCTAACACATTCTTCGGTCTTCTTTTAGCTCATTAAGTCGGTCTGTTTACTGTGCATCGATTTCCTGTGGTTTTTGCTATGACAGAATTTGGATCTCGGAAGCACTGTTTACATTTCCAGTCAGTCGTTCAATGATTTCCAGTAGGTTTCACGTAAAGGATTGTTCACTTTTCTTCAGCAAGCAGTTATAATAGAAATAGCTCTACTTTTGCCTAATTCTGCGAGTCATGACAGGCACGTGTAGGCTGAATGAACCTTGTACAGACGCCAGGGGCCGTCTGTAGCAGGCTAGCCGAACATTTTCACGCAACCGCTGTAGCAAAGATTGGTGGTCGATTAACTTGACATGGCTATTCCAGCGAAGTGAAATACAAGTAAACAAATATAAATGCGGTGAGCTGTTCACAAAAGCTGAGGTTTTCCCCTAGGAATCTTTTCTGAGATTCATTCACCAATCATAACACCACAAATTATTTGCGTCATGGCGTTAACATTACAACCAATCGGGGGCTTTCCTCAAAATTCCGGAGAAACTGGCGGGAACACGATTAACGACAGCGATTCACAGACGTCTCTTCTCCCGATTTTTTCTGAGGGAGGGGGGACGTCTGTACACAGGCTAATCTGTATGCTGAGTAGAATAGAATAATTCTTTATTTAAACACGGTAAAATTCTTCAGGAGTATAAAGAAATTATAAATAGACCTAACTACCCTAAACAATATGCAAACTGTCTACAAGTAACCTAACTAAGACCTTTTTTTCATGAATGCCGTGTACACATTACTTTAAAAATCGGAAATTTAGATCAGCCAATCGTTTAAATTGACTTAAAGATTTAGCCTCCATCATATCACTGGGCAGGCTGTTCCGGAGAACTGCTCCGCTATAACTGAAGCTGTTCTTCATGAAGTTAGTTCGCGGGAACGGGACAATTACTTTGTTAACAGAGTTCCTTAGGGAGTAGCGCGTTTCATATCGTTTAACAAATTTAGAGGATAAATATGCTGGAACAAGATCATTTAAAGCTTGTAAACCATGAGGGCTTCTTGCATTTGAAACTGAGTGCTCAAGTCTTTCCAATTAAGTTGTCTAAATAAGCGGTTAGCATCAGCATCATATCTATCATCATATCTGCTTCTGAAGATGGGCAGATAATTCATATTAGTAAACTCCAACTAGTGGTCTATTATCAATGCTGCGTTTTGATTGGTTGAGCTACTACTAGGCTATATGTTATAGCCTACTAGTAGCGAAAAGCGCTGACTTGTTGGTGGCAATAAAGGATTTTTTAACCAGCTAAAGTTGTTTTGTCTCGGTATTTTGACCAACTAGTTGGATTTTACTAAAACAATTATTCCTCTCGTCCGCATGGTCTCTGAGTCAATAGCCCATTCGGCCTTGGCCTCATCGGCTAATGACTCAGAGACCATTCGGGCTTAATTATCATTCGATGCAAATGTTTCTCCCTCTTCATTGGCCGACAGCCCTCCACGTGACCTGCAAATAACTGCCTGCAAATAATGGTGTGTTCATGCGCAATGTCGTTCAACTGTTTTTGGCTTCACCGGCGAAAAATGTCTACGCATGCTGTGCAAAAAATGACACGTGATCGATTTCGGGTAATGTCATTGGCTCCGTGGCGAAAATGCCCGCGAAATGTTGTTCAGATGAAAGAAGCGATGGCAGCTTTTTTGGGCAGAGGCAGTGTTGTAATTTCTTGCCACTGTAAGAGATCAAAAATTATTTTGGTCAAAGTTTTGACGGGAGTGTGTTCTCTAGAGAATATAGCGTCCTGAAACCGGCGAAAAATCCCATTGCCATGGTCTGATTCAGTGTTATTGACGTTGAGATCGCTGGTTTGCATCTGGAAGACATACCGAAAAGGTGGGTAATTTTTACTCTCTTTGTTTACTGCATGTTCCGTGCAACTCGGTACAAAAAGAAATTATAAAGTAGTGGAAGAAAAATTATTGGGCCTTGTTTTGGTATATAAATTAGCTTGTACCGAGTTGCACGGAAGCGACAGTTTTGTCAAATGTATACCCCGTTTTTGTGTCAAAATTCGACTTTGATTGTGAATCTAACATTCGATAACATTCGACTGTTGATCGAAGAGCGTCTTACAATGCTATCCAAAATGTTTTTGTTGTTTAATTCAAGTTTCTTATCGCGGATTCAACAAAAAAGTAGAGGGACAGACAATCCTGGGCTTTGTTTTGTTAATATGACTTAGCGTGTACTTTGGTGCTGGAAAACTATATTTAGATGCTTAATCTCCTCATGTTTGCACTGTGTATGGCAGAAAAATAAGCTCACGCTTGGCTCAACTTAATCTCGTGTCACTCGGTACAAAGGGAAATTATGAAGAAGGTCAAGAATTATTCTTAGCCATTGTCTTGGTGTGTAAATTGTCTTGTAGCTAGTGGATCGAAAGCGGTAGGACTTCGGGAGTTTTCTAAAGTGCGTAGTTGGAAACGTGATTTTGTCCATCGATTTACATTTCATTGTTGTTGTACATTATTACAGCTTTGTATGTTATAGAAATTTGAGTTTTATCCGAACTGTCCAATGAGAAAACGTGAGTGTTTTCATTAAAAAGCCAAGACCGTCTTGGAGCTACAGTTCGATAGGTCCAGCAACATTTGATTTGTTTACAATGTGTACAGCTGCTGTAACATTAGGCGTGCAATTTTATAATTGAAGGATCGAAGTTTAGATTGTTTTGCTCATAAATTTGGCTTGGGATTATCCACAACGAGGTTACTTTCCGCGTTAGGAACTGCACTTACGGACATGATTTCCCCCGTGTACAATTTTTAGCACTAAATTTTTCACACAAGTTTTTCTGTGGGGGGTGCTTCTTTGCTTGAAAATTGGATCCTGGAAGGAGATGAACGGGTGATTTTTCTGTGAATGCTTTTGTTTTTATATGCATCGTTTTTGGCTTACATTTTTTGGGAGCCAAGTTATAAAATGAGTGACAGGGTCAACTTGCTACTAAGTATTCAAAAGTTCTTTCCAAGAAAAAAAATCATCACAAACTAAACTTACAGGAGTTTAAAGTTTGGAGTAAACTTTGAGTCTTAATGAAATTTTAGTTGGATCATGTTGACAAGTGCAGTTCCAATTTTGATCTTCTGTCAGAATTATGAGAGGACACTCACAGATCTCATTTAAAAATTATAGTTTATTATTTATTGTAATTATTGTTTGTTTCCATTCCTATAAACTTCTCATCAGGTCTACATTTTGCATGAATTTAATGTGATATATTTGAAGTTGTTGTTGTTTCACAGTGAAGTAGTTTTTACTTTGTTTTTGGATTTGAAGTTCAGTTTCTTCTTAGTTGTTGGCTAAGGCAGTATTGAAGTATCTGACATGTTAACATACTTTACTTTTCATTTCTCTTCAGAAAAGATTGATTGATCCTGCATCAAACAAAGTGCAACCTCACAAACAATATTTTTTAACGAACAAATGTGTACTCTAGGAAAGCACATGTCCTTGACAGTGTCAATAAAATTTATTTATGGGAATATCTGGGTTTTTACTCCCTTGTAGCACTTTAGACTATATGCATCACTTTTTTAACCTTTATGTACTAAAAAAGTGTAATCAGTATTTTTTCCAACTAACACTTGAATCAAAGTTCTCTTCTTGTATTTAAAGTATAGTACGTAGTATTCCCCTAATTGTAAAAATTCCCGATTATTTTTCAGATCAAACACAATAACCAGTGAAAAGAAAAAAAACCTTGCTCGGTCAAAGAGGGCTTTAAAGTTTTGATATTAAAATTGCACCCGTTCTCAATGAAAAGACTGAGTACAGACACTGAAGTTCATTTAGCTCATGTTCAAGCTTTTTTGGTAAATTGGAAAGTGTTGCTGGAGAAAATA
This sequence comes from Porites divaricata, assembly GCA_038088405.1. Lineage (NCBI taxonomy): Eukaryota > Metazoa > Cnidaria > Anthozoa > Scleractinia > Poritidae > Porites > Porites divaricata. The sequence continues at coordinate 13,784,419 of JBBMOI010000005.1, read as the reverse complement.
TTTTTGCTTTACCTTTTAGGGAAAAAAATAATAACTATAAAATAACTACCAGGTGCCTAAGCAATTTCAAAGGACCCATAGCGTCTTATTTATCTGCTGCATTGCGCTGTGAACAAAGGCCGTTCTTTCTAGTGACCCTGCTTTTTGCAGAAACATTCTTGTCCTTCGTGATCCAAAGTTGAATCCCGAAAACCGGCCAAGAATCGCAGGAAACGAATCCCATAGCAATAGGCTATTCTAAAAATATCCGATGTGCATTTGCAACTCATATTAAGCCGCAATTAACGTTCTTTCCACTGGAATAAACAAACTATGGAGGTATTGCCGTCATTTTGAATTTGGCAATGTCACGTGGTCGCGTGACGACCAATCAGACATTTTTCGCCGGTGAAGTTTTTGGCTGCAAATACTATTCTGCTCATGCGTAAATGAAACCACGCTTGCTCCTTGCTCGTTTATGTGATCTCAACCTCGTTCCCAGGGTTCTCTCCTACCCGTCCCTACGGAGCGAGAGAGAGAGAGAGACCCTGGTTGGGTCTGGTCACGTGGTCCCAGAACAAAATTAATTCCGAGGGAGGAGTCCTTCGTCTCTCAATTTTTTGTCTGGTTCGTTTTCACCGTTCACGCAATGATCGAAAGGGCAAGACAGATTTGCTAAGCCTCCAACTATAACTGAAATTCGGGAAATTTCTGCCTAAACAGAGCTATCACCAGATAAACAAGCGAATTACCAGCGGAGAAATAAAAAACTCGTGTTATCGCAGTTAAACCGATGACAACAATTAGATACTAAAATCTACGATCCTGAGTAAGACACAAGCGCGTGTTTATCCGCATTGAACGGAAAATCCCTGTTCGTTGAACTTGCATTGAAAGAATCAATGTTTGTCGGTGACAGCGGCTTGTATAATCGGCCCGAATCAGTACATGCAAAAACTAAACCATTAGCGGTGACAAAGCAAAGCAGTTACGTTGAGAGCAGAGGATTCATTTTTCATTCACGGTCAAAATAATATTTTAGCTCTAATGACTTAACGGAAAGCTGTAGTCTGCAATGTCAGCTTTCTCCTACCCCTAACCTTTTTTATGATGATGCGGCAACAGAAAAAACGTATCGCTTTTAGTGGTAAATAGAGGGAAAAAAATATAATATACACGTCTACACGTAGTACGTGCATAAGCAAGGGATGACCAAACGCGACACTGAAGACAGAGGAGTAAACAGACAACATAACCCAGTGATAACCTTTCAAAGCGAAAGGATTTCTTGTATATGGTCCAAATGAAAGCTTTATTAAAAAAACAAATGTAGCTCTGTGATTTTTTTGAATCCCCTAAAGCATATACCTAACCCTCCAGAAAATTAAACAAAGAACAATAAACGGTTGGCAGTCGTGCAAGCCATATTTTTTAACAAAGAAACTTATACGGCTATTCTGTTGATTTTAAACGACGACAAAAATACAACACAGAGCCGTTGGCTAAAAATATACTCTTCTAAGATTCTGTTTACCTCTTTTCATTTGAACAATCAAACTGAGTCCGGGCGGCGTATTCTCTCTTCCAGTTGCTTCTGTTTGATTCTAATATTTTCGAGGTCGGTGAAGACGGCAACGCTTGATCGACTAAATTTTTATGTCTACTACACTGACGTACATATTTTCGGCCTCCCTTCGAACTGTATAATCATAGTTTTGAAAATACATACGTTTGCTTTCCAAAGGTGGCCTCCATAACAGAAATGGCAATTTAAGCCTACTGCGTTTCGGTATGAATACAACCGCCTAAAATATTTTTGACAGCACAAGTGGTGAATCCGTGATTTCCTTTGCAACATCCGATAAACATCCAGATATTCTGCAGGAAGTTACGCTTTCGCTGTCAAAGGATTCGGCGTTCGAGGTTTTGTCTTGACTAGTCCGGGAACTATAAAAAACAGGACCGTTTAGACAAGGTCGGATACGCAGTTTCCACTGATCTCGACGTCTACCCTTTGTAGAGACAAATCTCACACTTACCCGCCCCTCCCGCAAGTCGTTTGTTTGTAATCTCCCAGATTCTGGGAGACACGTGACCAGACCCAACCAGGGTCTCTCGACGGGTAGGAGAGAGAACCTGGGAACGAGGTTGATGTGATCTTTGTCATTATTCCTGGAAGGTAGCGCGCGCTAACCGCTTTCCGAAGATATTATTTATTAAAACACAAACTCAGTGATCGAATGATAAAACAATTATTGAACTCGGTTATCGCAAAATATCGTGATTTGTCAGTGTCTCGCCGATCAATTATTTGCGAACTCGAAGGCTGAGGCAAATAATTGATCTGCACGCCACTGACAAATCACAATAATTTGCTCAACCTCGTCCAATTATATAATTGCTAATTGTTAAACAAATTCCCAATATAGGCCTCAAACATTAATGGCATATTAATGACAACAAGGAAGATAACCGTTTATGCAATTTGCAGATTGTAACCCAACAGCAAAACTGTAAGAAGGCTGCCAAAAAATGTGATTATGCATTTTCAGCCAATAATCATCAAAATAGGAGGTGCGTAAAAGCAATCAACCAGACTACACAAGAAGTGCTCTATTTTAATAATATGTACGCCACACCGCAGCATCTTGGTATTACGTAATGCTGGTAATTTGCTAAAATGGTTTGTGAAGGGATCAATAATTGTAAAACTAGCATTTCCAAAAAAGATGGTCATCACTATAAATTTGAGTATGTACAAAACGAAGATATGCCTGATGACTATAAAATATTAGCCAATAAGCGCCCAAGGAAAGTATCTGATGAAAATAAAAAGAGACGTCATATGGAAATAACTAAAATGTGCCAAAAAAGAAAATACATTTGTCTGAGGTGCCATAAAACCATGACAAATGGAGGTAAATATCTTCACAACAAAATTTGTAAATTATATCATATTTATTTCTTATGGAAACTTTTAAGATGTGTCTTATATGTTTTCTTTGACCAGAACTGAATAGAGCAGTATCTGCACGGAATTCTGACTCCCCACATGTGTTTATTTAGATAGGCGACAATCTCATCATAATTATTGGAAATGACAAATGTATATCTATTTTGTTTATACCGTTCACGCATCTCCAATTGCTGTTGACTGATTTTATAATTATTGGTTTGACTTTTAAACTCAATGCAGAGGCCGTTGTACTCTTTATGATGACAATATCTGGCTGGCCTTTCATATAACCCTTTTTCATGAAGCAATATCTTTTGGCGGCAGTGTGTTGGTTTTCACCCAGTCCAGCAATTATGATGTCATCGGGATAGAATCGCCTGATGTATTGCACTACTTTGCAATGCAAGTCAGTTTCATTTTCTATTTTTAACATATTATTTTGTTATAAAACTTAACGCTAAAAGGTCACGACGTTTCGACCTCTCCGAGGTCGTTTTCAAGTGCGAGAAAGATATAAAATTAACATAAGTATATTGAAATAGTAAAATCAGGAAAAAATGTCACGAACGCTGAAAATGCGATAAAATATGTAAAAATGTAAAAATAAGTGACAAAATATTCATGAAGTTAAAAGTTAAAAAGACTTAAAAATACAACGGAAACAATTAAAAACAGTTAGAGTAATTAATAAACAATAATTTTGTCACTTATTTTTATACATTTACATATTTTATCGCATTTTCAGCGTTCGTGACATTTTTGCCTGATTTTACTATTTCAATATATTTATGTTAATTTTACATTTTACTCGCACTTGAAAATTACCTCGGAGAGGTCGAAACGTCGTGACCTTTTAGCGTTAAGTTTTATAACAAAATAATATGTTAAAAATAGAAAATGAAACTGACTTGCATTGCAAAGTAGTGCAATACATCAGGCGATTCTATCCCGATGACATCATAATTGCTGGACTGGGTGAAAACCAACACACTGCCGCCAAAAGATATTGCTTCATGAAAAAGGGTTATATGAAAGGCCAGCCAGATATTGTCATCATAAAGAGTACAACGGCCTCTGCATTGAGTTTAAAAGTCAAACCAATAATTATAAAATCAGTCAATAATTATAAAATTACTCAAGATATTATTATTTGGATTATCAAATAGTTTGTAATAACCATATTTTCTGATAGATGGAAGCACAACACTTGTAACCCATCTTTTAATTTTTTAGCTGATTTATATCTTTTGAAGATAACACACGTGAGTAAAAACCGGATTTATTAACCAAAACTGCCTTTTGTTTGCCCCCAGGCGTGTCTAATAAAGGGGAGGCTGGTTTGACCCCCCACCCCCCTTAAGGTCAATATGGCATCTCACAGCTCTGCTCGGATCTCCATATCCAAGAATTTTAGCAATCTCTTTTCACTTGAACCATATATTTTGCTTGTTATCGATGTATGAAATCAGCTTAATTTCCAACTCATTAGTCGTGAATTTTTTTTTTAAATGAATGCCATCCTACAATAGTATGACATAACTTACTTTCAAATGTGTTTGGGTGCGTTTTGACCCGGTGAATCACCGGGGTAGGTTTTCATTGACCCAAACCACTTTTTGTTTGCTCCCAGGTGTGTTTATAAAGGGAAGGCTAATTTTACCCCCAGCCCCACCTCCCCTTTGAAATAGCCTGAAGCAAAGAATTTTTTTGGCCATTTTAGTAAATGCGGGTGGTTATCTGAGTACTCTTACTAAACAGGGGTCCTTTTTGCATGAGCATTCGCAACCGCTGAACAAGCGATGTGCTTGGAGGCTCACCACAGGGTCTGCCTTCATCAAAGTGGCGCGTCTCAAAGCTATCATCGCGATTATTTTGCACGTTGGTCTTGGCGAATGTGCTCGTGATTTAACAAAATGTGTAGTTTGCAAAAAAGACCTAACACGGTTTAACAAAAGCGAAGTAGACTGGCTTTAACATACACGAGCTACTATCAAATTTCATCTCCCCACTTGACCTGGACAACAGTGCACGTATATGTAGTGCCTGTAGGATTGCGCTGACCTCATCAAAGTCTAAACAAAGTGCCGAAACGTTTGTTGATGCAAGTAAACACTTTCAATTTTCTTTGTTTTGAAATGGGAAAGGAACAGAAATATTAAAAAAAAATAGCAAATTTCAGCGAGCGGGTTCGAAGAGCGAAAAAGCCGGTGTTCAGTTCAGCAGTGAAATAATATATGTTCTACAATTTTCCCAGCACTTTAAAGTTACAAAATTAAGAGGACACGAGACGTAGATTAGTCACCTGGTGAGATGTTGGTGGTAGTCACTCTGTATGTCTCGAAAAATAAAAAGAAATGAATATCAATGAGACACAGTCAAAACTGCATTCAATAAAGTCGAATCTTGTGACTGATTTTGATGAAACAAACGGTTAGGTTTCCCAAGAAGTACAGTAAACATGTGATGCCGAGCAAAAGTTAAAAATTATTACAGCACTTAAGTTCTGGCTAAAAGAAAATTCCTGTAAAAGATGCGTTTCAATGTTAGTCCACGCAAAAACAAGAAGTTCTACAATTTTCCGATAAACAAACTTTCCATCGCTAAAATATTTAAGGGAACAACTTTCTATTCCAAGGGATAACGGCGTGGTAGTCGCCCGCTGATTGTTATTAATCCACTCCCGAAATATGGCTAAATCAGCTATCAACAAATTATTGACAGAAATCCTCTACGGCATCGAGAAACTAATTTACATCCGATTTATAGACAAACACTAAATAAAGAACATTTTGCTCAATAACTACGCATCAGCAATGCATTCTATGCCAAAATTTGCGGTTCTTGAAGGGGAATCAAGACACGAGTCGAGCGCCAAACAATAACAAGTGGCCATGTTCGTGTCAGACATCCTTGAGAAACTTGCTCTTTCACTTCGTTTAGCGCATCAGTGTCCACTTTAAATCACCAGATCTTTACTTATTTTGTACAACGAAGGTCTTTCCTAAGTTCCTGCTGCCATTTCAATCTCAAGCAAGCTTTCAAAGTGAACAATTTGGTTCCTATTTGGTTCGCTCTTTGTCAAGTCAGCGGTCGCGCATGCTCATGCAAAAAAGACCCTAGTTCTCTTACTATAGGTTATAGGTTTTTATCAGAGACCGTTTATGCCTCATTGCAGCAAGATCTTCCTTCACTTCATGGACTTTATCATATAGCTCATCAACTTCATCTTCTTTATTGCAAATATCTGAATACAGTTTTTCAACACATTTTGGAATATAATCAGCTGGTATTCTATCAGTCATTTATATATTAGTTAGGTAAATCGTGTAAATCACTCACCGAATCAACTCGGACCGCCAGTCCGGGTCGGATCAACTCGGATCTACTCGGACCAACTCGGATAAAAATAGAAAAAAATTAAAATAAAATAAAATTGGACTCGGATCATAAAAAAATTAAAACAACTCGGACCGTAAAAAGAAAAATAAAATCAGTCGGCATCACTTACCTTTCACCCGCCATTTTGTTTTTTTTTTTCTCGCGAACTCGTGGTTGCGTAAATTAATTATATTTTTATTTTTTTATTAATTTTAATGATACACTAGTGAGCAGCACACATACACTTCCAGTGAACATTTTCAACTTGGACTCATGACCCTCCGAATACTATATCGGACGTTCCAACCACTGAACTGGAGGGTCGCGAGTTCGATTCCCGCTCGGGGCGTGGAAATTTCCTTTGTCCCGGACGGGCATGATTTCTCCTCCTTCCAAGTTGAAAATGTTCACTGGAAATGTATGTGTGCTGCTCACTAGTGTATCATTAAAATTAAGTTTCAGAAGTCCTGCATAAAAGACAAACCAATTTACAAACACTCTTCGGTAACTATCTAAATGCGATCAACAGACCAGGCTTTTGATGCTTTTCTCATAAATAATCCAGTACACTAAATAATAAGCAAATATATACATTCTAGGCGACTGAAACTATCATTTTCTTTGCAATGAAGCAAATGGTCGAGATTTTACCTTCCTCGAGGACACCCATATCTGTGTCCTTGTAGCCTGCGTAGCAAGCGTTTCGAATCGAGTTATTGCGCGAAAGATAGAGCGAAAAAAAAAGGTGGGAGGGGAGAAGAGGAAACGCTTGCCCGAAAACCCCACGGTTCTGGAAAACGCCCCTTGGTATTTCACGGTTCGGTTGATTTGTAAATTGACAGCTGGTCAAAATATATTACCCCTGGATTACCAGATTTGTAAAATTACTTTGTTCTCTAATAGAACACGTTCCAGGCGATTGCAAAAGCGGTAATAAAAAAGGTTTACGATAAAAGAAGGTTAAAACTCTGAGTGATTGCTGCGGAATTTCTTGTTTTTTATTGTGTGGCTTTATCTCGTCTGAAACCTTGTGGAAACGTCAAAAATGATTTGTCCGGAACAATTCACTCAGCCGGCCTTTGTGAAAACGTTCTGTATAATACGTGCCGCTGAATTTCCAATAAACAAAAAGAATCTTTTCATTTCAAAAAGCTGATAAACCGCTTGTCCATGGCGGCTCTAGTTAGTGTCGAGTACCGATGTTCTGATTTACGTTGATGTTATCTCCAACAAACAGTCCATTTTTTCCAGTCAGATTCGTACGCCGTCATTCCCAATAAATTGGCCTTACCTAGTCTCCACTGCTCAATCTTCAATTATACTTTGAAGACTCTGATCTCTTAAACCTTCGCACAAACACGATTCAAATAAATATCAGTCCAAAGCATTTGTGATCTGCGACCACAAATCAGATGAGACCAGATCTGTGACCGACGTATACAAAGCATACCTGGTTTGATTGATGTTTCGAGTGCTAAGTAATCAACACTACCATCACCGCGCCAATCAGAAGCTGCGTTCGTGGGCGAACGCAGTTTTTCAAAATCGTGGGGTTTGCGGGCAAGCGTTTCCTTCTTTCCCATCCCCCGTCATTCCTTTTTTTTTTGCTCTCGTCCCAACTTTCTCGACGAACTTGCGCCTGACTCGTACCCATTCGACTCTCATTATTAGTATTTGGCGTGGAAGACAAGAAGGGGCTCTTTAACGAAGGGGATGACGGGAAGGGAGAAGGGAGAGACGACTGGCAGATCTCCCCCCTCTCGGCCTCCAATTTTCCCCGCGCGTATACCCTAAGCTCTTCCCTAGTAAATAATTAATGAGTAGAGACAACTTAGAGACGACTGGGGACGAGTCAGAACTTGCGCGGAAACGCTTGCTACGCAGGCTAGTGTCCTTGAAGCAGAACGCGCGCGTCGTGTAACGCAAACACGAGTTTGTAACATGATCCGAGAGGAATTGGCAATAGTAAAACAAAGTGGCGGCTGAAAGCCACGGAGAAAAAAAAAAAAGGATTATCTGGCCTTTTTACCCTCCAAATGGGTTAAATTTTCAGTTTTGCTAATTCAATTTATTTATTTTTTGCTCATCCGAGTTGATCCGAGTCCAATTTTATTTTATTTTTATTTTTTTCATTCGATCCGAGTTGATCCGACCCGGACTGGCGGTCCGAGTTGATTCGGTCCGACTATTGTACCTGCCTCTTTAAATCTTTGATTTTAAGTTCTTCTTTCCAAAATGCAGTTTAAATTCTGTATTTAAAAAAAAATTAGCAACGCACCAGTACTCTCTTCCCGAAAATATAGTTTAAATACTGTATTTAAAATGTAGTTTTGATAGCAAATATGTTTTAAATACAAGGAAAACCTGGGAAAATGTTATAAATATTATTCAAATAGATGTCAAATACAATTCAAGCTTATAACGCTATTTTGGTTTGAATTTACATCAGATTAGAACTGATCATTTTGGTATACGTTCCACGACAATGGCCCTAAGGGAGGATCCTTGCGCGCAGTCTCGATTAACTGCACCCCATTCACTTGTGCAGTTGCCAACTCTTGTCCTATTTTCTCTGTTCCTAAAGTAGGATCGCATTAGCATCAGACCAGAATCGGATAGGCCATACGTTTCAGCTTTATTAGTAGTAGCTTTGGGTGCAGGAAAAACACCTGCTTATATCCTGAAACCATGCCGAGAAACAAGCAGTATCACATGTACATTGGTATCTTTGTACTGATTGTCTGTTTTTATGTCGTGTTGGAAGGTTGATGGTACTATAGTGCATACGCTATACAAGGGACAAATGAGATTTTGATATCTAAAGATTTCATTGCTTTAAGAGCGGCCGTCCGTAAATATCGCCTGGGGGTGTGCAAAATGAAAAAATCGAAAATCCCCAAACTTTGTCAGAATATAGGTATAGGTAAACTATTTTTAGAAAAATAACTTTTAGTTCGATTGGATTTTTATTTTACGCGTACGGCGACCGAGTCGGTTCGGAGGCTCTCAGATCAGTTTTCACGGGTTCAAGACCATATATTACTTAAAAATCGTTTAAAAATTAAAGAAGTAAAAAACTCTGCCTCTGAGAATCTTAATAGAGAGAGTACAACTTAACCAATAGCTTCGATGTGAAATTTTCCTATTCGACAGCAAATCTAATATATTTCGGATTTTTAATAATTTTACTTATTTTACCGATTTTTGACAGACATAAAATTGGCAACTTTCAGACACAAAAATCACTACTTGGTATACAGCTTTGAGCCACAACGCACCTACCCATAGAAAGAGCAAGGTGTCTTCCTCAAATAACTGCAATAAAATTCTTGGGCAATCCTGCAGGGGAAATTTTTGAAAGCCAAACAAAAGCGACCCTTGAGGTCAAAACACGCCATTTTGTCACGACATTCGAAGGCGGTTAAATCAATAAAAATGCTCTATTAGCCAGATTCCTCCAAAAGCTCTATGCTCTTGAGCAATATTGATTAGACTTGACTTATCTGCACTCCTTTTGCCTAATTATTTCACTTGTAATGCGCCCGTTGGCAGTCGAAAGCCTAATTTTAACCGGCGGTCAATGTTTGACAGCATTCGGATCACATCAGGTTCAAAACTTACTACCAATTGGATTCATGCACATAAAAGAACAGATTTACCGACGTTGGCTTACATAACGATGTATAAAGACTAAATATAATACTTATCTCAGATGTTTTGGAAATATTTAACCGGCTATTGCGGTCTCCTCACATCACTGATCAGTTTACGGAAGGCGAATGCGTTACTCACTTATGTCTTGGGGTAGGTTGATGCTCCAGAGCGGGGAGGCGGGGGGGGGGGGGGGGGGGTAGGGGAATGTCAGCAGCACTGTGTCGGAAAAGAGGTAAGATTTGTCCTGCAAAATGCACTAAATCCTTCCTGAAACTAAAATCTAAAAGTAAAAAAGATATGTCAGTTGGCTGGTTGAAATATTTAAAATGTCAGCAAAACCACAGCAACAAACCAATGAGTGGTGCCGGATCTCCCAGTTGTAGACCTGGATCAATACAATTAAACTTGTAGAAAAATATAAAAAGGCAAACTGATCCTTACGGCAAGGCGATGAAGAAGTAAACAAAAGGATAAAACAAAGTACGACGAACTATTTACGAAACTTTTGAGAAACAAAAAATTATGCCACATGCGTTATCTATTATTTTGGGATATCTGGTCTGCTCTGCTGATCCCAGCATGCTTATTTTAGGCCAAAAGATCATCAGATTATACATAGGCGTACGGGCCGGGGGGGCGAGGGGGGGCTGCAGCCCCCCCCAAATTTTGGGCAGCAAGGTGGTTGCCTAGCACGTGATGAGTTTCTGGTTATCAGGGAAGCGTATCATTATGTCTATTTACATATTTGTAGTTTTTTATTGTTGGGCACTGTACTGCACTGCACTAGCTGGAATTGGCTATTTCCAGTCGTGAATTGACCAGAATAAACTTCTAGAATCATCTCCGTTTGTAGAACAGTGTATGGCAGATGCCATGATTAGTTCACTATAATGTGCCCTTCTCCATTCTAATTTTCTTCTTTTATTATTATTATTATGTGCACGTCGTTTAAGCAACTATTGTATTATTGAATACAATTACTGTATTACTGTACAATTAATGTATTATTATTGTACAACTAATGTATTAAAGGATGGAGTAAAAAAATAAAAATTAAAAAAATAAAAAAATAAATGGGTCCGAAAATAAAGAAGTGGTTGACTAATTCTCGGTTTAAATCACGAGAAGAATCTTAAAGTTTTTTTAAAAAATCCATCGAGCTGTTTAAAAATTATTCGCTAGTTTGTTAAGCTAGACCGAAATGTCTACAAAACTAACAAGAGCGCCTTGATACATACTAATCAAATCCTTCTTTCTAGCAATCGGCCGGAGCTATCTCCATGATCTTTCACACACGTTTTTAAAAAGATTAAAACTCCTATGAGGTGAAATTGCATGGTCAAAAGCGCTTTGTTTTCTCTAGATAAAGGCCAAACACAAAGATTTTCTAATGATAAAAACTTCATCCCAAAATATCTCTATAGTGCTCTTACAGATTCCGCTTTAAATTCACCAACATCGAGGAAAACTTAAAGCTCCCATGAAGTAAAATAGGTAATGGCGTCATTTCGTTGCTATGACAACTGTAATGTTATTGCAACCCTGATCGTGACAAATTTTCATCTTTCTCTAAGGGTGCATTCAGGGGGGGGGGGGGGTGCGTTCCTTTAGGATGATCCGGATCAGGATCAGTGATCCAAGATCACTCAGATGAATCCTTCCAAATGTTTGGGTTTATGGCGACGTTGTTTATGCTCAATGATCTTGGGAGGTATTGATCTGTATCTAGTCAAGTTCATAAGCCAGTACGACGTATGTTGTTGTGTCGTATGGGCCTCGTTTCGTTTCGAATGTTTCGTAAAAATTTGGGCAACCTGCGAAAATTTTTTTTGGGCAAATGGTTTACCGCCCCCCCTCGCAAAAAATTGCCCGTACGCCTAATGAGATTATAGGGACACCCCATTGAGCTACAATCTTGGACAGGATCATGAAAAATGAAGCGGCAAACCAGACCCCTCCCCCCTCCCCACCCCCCGCCCCAAATCATCGATGAACCGCGCAAAAGCCAAAATGCACCATTTTCCCATCCTGATTTGGAGGGAAGGAGGTATAAATTTCCTATGTAATTCGTACAAACATCGAAGACAACCTGGTGGAATACTTAATATTAACTACTTAAGACTGCGAGATGAAATTCCTGCCCCAGGCAACTCAGTACCACGGACATTTGTGAAGGCAAAACCACAATGACACACTATTGAGGGTCAGCGGGATTTTTAGTAGACCTCGATCAGTAACATCTTTAGTACTGACCAAACTTTAAAATTGAAACAGTAAACTGGTCCTTACGGCAGGAAGAGTGACCGAAAAAAGAAAGAAAGGAAACAAAAATAAAATGGCATTAGAACCCCGTGGTATAAATCAACGTGATGAACTGCATCTGTATTCATTTTTTGTTCTTTTTTATCCCCCGTTGAAGGTTTGTGTTGCAGACCGAAATATTGGCAAATATAATTTATCGTTTCGATGATCAATACTTCCTAACTTCCAAAACTGGGCTTTATTTGAACGACTTATGCACAGCCAGCGATCGGCATTATCAGTATATGCCCCCTGAGCCCCCGGGGGTGTGCCCAACGTAAAGCACTCGAAAGCCAGCTCTTTTTTTGTCCAGTTCAAGGATGCGTAGATAAGCACCTTTCAGCGCCCGGACTTACATAAGAGAAAATATCAGTTTCTCGAGAAGAAGCAAAGACTTTTGGGAAGTTTTCCCCAGCTGAGCGCCCGGGTAACTCTCTATGACAGGAGCCCATAACCCGGAGCGTTCAACTGCCATAAATTCGTGCAACGGCGTTTTTACAAGTGAATTTATTTTTAGATAAGCTTTTTCCGCGGAAAATAACTGTTGCACGAGGTCAATTTCTGCATTTGATCGTCGCTTAGACTGTTAGTAGCTCGCTTGGACCTTTTCAGAGTCGGCTATTTCGAAGATGATTTCGATTTAATTCCCTTTGCCTGAATTATGCGTTGTCGTCGACGAAGTAGACGTCCTGGCTAGGTTTTGCAAATCTTCTTCTGAACTGCTAGTTTCCGTGTAAATACTGAAATTGTCGTTTGAAGTACTGTCAGAAGACTCCTCTGAAGATTCCTCACGTGTGTCCGCTATGTTTTTTTCAATGTGAAGGAGTTGTCTTAGTTACGTATTAAAAGTTTATCTTTGATTCTCAGTAAATTTCACAAAATCGATAGATTCCAGCTAATCTAGAAAAGTCAAGCGATCCTGAAATGCTTTACAGAACTTTGGTCTAGTGTTTGGTTTGCGCTGGGCTCAGAGGAGGAAATCACGTTTTGTGACACTGCCGGCTCGACTGCCGGTCAAGGTTTTCAAAACACTAAATGGCCGGCAGTTCTATATTCTTAGTAAATCTCACATATAGCCACAGCGTTTTTTTACAAAAAAATATATTTTGGGTTCACACACACGCGTCCCCTGAAGTTCATTTCCGTGACAGCATCAAATGTCAGTGCGCGAACTCAGGCATGGCAGGCCAAGTGGGGCGGTTTTCAAAATCCCAGGGTTTGTCTGCAAGCGTTTCCTTCCTTTCTTCCCCACCCCCTCCCAGCTCTTTTATTGGCGCCATTTTAGACTCTCGTTCCTCATTCTTTGCTCCTAAATCGCACGGAAACGCTTGCTACGCAGGCTAGTAATAAGTCAAACATTTTTATTTATTTTATTTTTAGAATTACGATTATTGTAAAGCGCCATTGAGCTCACGGAAATGGCGCTATATAAATTCTTGTATTATTATTATTATTGTCTTATTATTAATAAGAGCATAGCCGTGGCTGCTAAACGAAGTTCAGTACCGCAGTACTGTAACCTTAACTCAGTATCCCAAATATATCAGTGGTGGTGTCATTATTAATATTTTAAAACATTAATTCAACAGTCAGCCACTGTAATCCCTTCAGTGAGACAAATTATCCAAACTGCACTTCATTTCCTGGTCCACCGTTAGAAATGCAAGTTATGAGTTATCTTTATAAGGGAAAACCTGTTGTTCAAGTAACATGGGAAGCACCAAATACAGGTTTGTGCAAAGAATGAATTATTCACTAGTTATTTTACATTAGCAGCCATCATTATATTTGTTGGTTGTGTTTTCACTAGACTGGGTAACTAGCTAACATTCTTCCAGGGTTGTTTACAAACCGACTTTTACTAGTTAAACTTGAAAACTGTTTTCACTGTGAAATTTAACCAGCAATCTAAGCCGCTAACTCAGAGGATTCAAATTGCGAAAGCATACTATAATCAAAAATGGCTGGGGAGGAAGCGCTTGTGATGATTTCGCCTTTGGTTATTCTCGCCGTATTTTTGCGAAGGAAAAGGAGTTATATTCAGCGAATGGGGCTTATGTCCTTACAAATGAGGAGGATGCGACGAAATGTTTTTATTCTGTCATGCAATCCAACAACGAAACAACATTCAGCGATGTAAGCGCAAGACTGTGTGGGTTACCTAAGAGCACAATTCTGGTTTAAGGACCTGTTCGAAGAACCGGGATGGTCGATGGGATTGTAAATCGAAAGCCATGATGATCGTTTGAATCGTTCGCCATGCTGAAGTTCTCAAGCTCAATTACGCGGCGATTGTCTGGCGAATAATGTTACCAGATTATTTGGCAGGCGTCTTTCACTACCCGCGACCAGATTGGCTGCGGGTGAATTTCCGTTCTTAAAGACGAGAAAATCCGTTGTTTTTGGTTGTGAAAATAGCTTGCATTTTTAACTAGCTAAAAACAAGACGAAGTGTTTTCGCTGTATTTCTGGCCTTTTGCGACTTTATCTAGTCAAAATTGTCCTAGTGAAAACACAACCGTTGACTGTACTACCTCAAATTCAGTTTTGTAAAAATAATGTTAGTTAGGCTCTTAGTCGTACCGAAAGATAGAGCTCCTATTGGAGGAGAATGAACATAAAAATGAAACTGATAACAAAATAATTAAGTTTCAACTACACGATAAAGAAATTCATCTGTCTATAAGTAAAATCATTATTAAGGTAAATTATTATTATCAAGGTTTTATTATAGTGGAAAGTGCACATAGTCTATCCAGCTAAATTACAGGCACTCTGCTCAAAAAATTAGAGACAAATAATCAAATAGAACATAACAGGATTATTAATAAACCCCAACTGATAGGAGGCAACGAGTTGGTTATCTACAAGCGTGGTCGAAGTTTTGAACTCGGGACAACCAGAACAAATCCAATAAATATCCAGTGCCGCTGCGCCGGACTTCAACCCGGGACCGCTAGATTGCGAGTAGACGTGCTGACCACGCTGTCGTAATCCATAGTTTATGTGCACCACTATCGGGGGAAATTCAACATTCCGCCATCTTAAGGTGGCTCGACTGGATTTTTTAGGGGGGATACCTCCCAAGTTTGATCATTAACTACGTCGCCGTGAGTAAAGATATGGAAAAAAGATTACCACAACTGTATTATATAAAGATGAAAATTTCTTATGATCTGGGTTTTATTGCAATCGGAGTCGCCATTGCAACGTAACGACGCCATTACGTTTTTTATTTATCTTTGTGTTTCTCTGTACCAGGAGTTTTTTTAAAAATCGCTTAAGGGAGTTTGTACCTGCCATAATTGCCTCAATTATGGCAAAGTTTGAACAAATTCTATGAGAGCGTTTTCGAAATATTTTGAAACGGAAGTTTTAAGCATCATAAAAACAGTGAAATAGCATGCTATCAACAAATTAGCCAATTTTTTAAGAAAATGATAAGCATTGGAAACGCGGCTTCACCTCATAGTGGTTTGATTCCATTGAAAGCCTCCTACAAAATAAGAGGGGAATTGCTCTGGGCGATCGTGAGAAGGAAGAATTTTATTAACTTGCATTAAGCTGCTTTTGCTACAGTTTTTGCACGTAATTTGGTCCATGCCTACAAATTTCGCATTTTTCAAAAAACCCGCTCGATAAATTTTTTTATATATTTGAAATCCCGAGATCAATCGTCAATAAATATACCCTGCAAGTTTCAAGAACATTGAAAACAGGGAAGGCTTTTAAATAGGGCCTCAAATATAACCAATTTTTCCCCCAGATTTTGTGTTTACAAGTGAGCGTCCACATTATTCACTGGCCTTGTTTTCAAGTTTCAAAATATTTCGAAAACGCTCTCATAGAAAATTCCTGGTACAGAAAAACACCAAGATAGATAAAAAATGTAATAGCGTCGTTGCGTTGCCACGGCGACTCCGATTGCGATAAAACCCAAATCATAAGAAATTTTCATCTTTATTCAATACAGTTGACGTATTTAATGCTCAAATTTGGAAGGTATTCCCCCAAGAAAATCCAGTCGAGCCACCTTAAATGGCGGAGAGACTTTTTATACTCAATTGGGAAAAGCTTACAGATTAGGAAGAAGTACTCTTAGTTTTTCGGTAGATGCCTGCCCGTTGGTATACAAGATGACTTACCAAGCAATGGTTTGTGAGCTAATCCTGGTTTTATCATTATTTTATTCTTACTGGAGGCAATTATATATACTTGAAAAAAGTAGTGACCCCCAAAGAATTTTTTGCATTTATTTTAGTTTAAGCGGCTTCTTTAATTCTTACAATTTTTTCTAGCAACAAAATGTCGATTAATTTTTGGTATTAAAAAAATCATTCCCTTAGAAAATTGGCCAACCTTTATAAATAGGGCAAATAAACTGTTAATTTTCATGCACTATTCATTATCATTTTACATTAATACCAGTTGACGTTTTGTCTTTTTTTTAAATATTTAAAGGCCGTCATGATTTGTGGGGATATCACGTGTATATTGCTGGCAAAAACGGGCATCCTGGTCATTACCAATGTTTCCAAATAAACTCTAAGGTAAAACATTTATTATCAATCTTCTTACAGAGAAATGTCAATTGACTCTTGAGTTTAATCATGGACAGTCTTCTAGGCATGTTTAAATACGACCTTTTAGCCTTTTCGGTAACTGTATTTCGCTAACCCCGACGTTTCTTCTCTTTCAAGAATAAACGTCGTCGCTCATGAGTTTCTTGCTTTTTGGTTTTGTTTCTTTATTTTTTTATGACCTGTTTTCCTTTGAGGTATATAAAAAATAACTTTTAAACCAACTACCAAACTGAAGCATATGATACAATTGGCATTTGCAGGCTTAAAAACACATGTTGAAAAGTTTTGAACACCAGTCTGAATGTTTACTATCACAACATGTCAGACGGTAGTAGGCGCTTGCTTCTAGATGAGAATTTTTCGGTGAGCCATGCAACACGCAGGCTCCTTTAATGTTGAAACTCTCGTTTTTCACATCACTCTTCTGCTGTGGTGACGTGACCTTGATCCTCTCTAAGTTGTGATCTTCCCACCCATACGGCTAACCGATGGATAGAATATCTTAGGGTTCGTTCCTTCGGTATGATCTGGATCAGGATTTATACCCAATATCTTTGGATTGTGTGCTTTAAATGTACCGATGGATCTTTAATAGATGGGATTTAGCAGTTACTTTGATGCACCATTTGCACCATGATCCGAGCGATCTTGCATCGTAAATCCTAATACAGATCATCCCCAAGGAACGCACCTTTAGAGACGGGAGATGTTAGTAACTTGGAATGCAATGGGCATCCATCGTCCGTCTATATGGCACCTCGTTGGTTTTCCGTATCGTCTGACGCCGGCTGACAATTGCATGGCCGTTTTTATACTAGAGGACGCATTATCCGTCTGGAGGAACTTTAGTTCGTCTGGTTATGCGTCTCAAGTATAAAGACAGGCACAAGACACATTATGCGTCTGGTCGAACTTTCCTTCGAAACACGTCTTGATTGAGGCACTACGAAAGGTAGTCTGATCTGCTACGCAAGACTCGCGCAATGCTATAAACCGGTCAAGAACAAGAAAAAACCCTTTTTTAATTTATTCGTCCACATTTCTGGACGGATTTGAACGGTTGTCGGCAACCTCGTTCCCAGGGTTCTGTCCTACCCGTCCCTACGGAGCGAGAGAGAGAGAGAGACCCTGGTTGGGTCTGGTCACGTGGTTCTAGAACAAAATTAATTTCGAGGGAGGGGTCCTTTGTCTCTCAATTTTTTTGTCTGGTTCGTTTTCATCGTTCACTCAATGATCGCTAGAGCAAGATAGATTTGCTAAGCCTACAACTATAACTGAAATTCGGGAAATTTCTGCCTAAACAGAACTATCATCAGTAAACAAGCGAATTACCAGCGGAGAAATAAAAAACTCGCGTTATTGCAGTTAAACCGATGCCAACAATTACTAAAAATCTACGATCTTGAGTAAGACAAAAGCGCGTGTTTATTTCTTGATGGAAAATCCCTGTTCGTTTAACTTACATTGAAAGAATCAATGTTTGTGGTTGACAGCGGCTGGTAATTGGCCCGATTCAGTACATGCAAAACATTGACCTAAACCATTAGCGGCGACAAAACATAGCAGTTACGTTGAGAGCAGAGGATTCATTTTACAAAATAATATTTCAGCTCTAATGACTTTACGGAAAGCTCTAGGCTGAAATGTCAGCTTTCTCCAACCACTAACCTTTTTTATTATGCGGCAACAGAAAAAACGTATCGCTTTTAGTGGTAAATAGAGGTAAAAAATATAATATAGTACGTGCATAACCAAAGGGTGAACAAAACGCGACACTAAAGACAACAGGAAATTGTATAAACAGAGACAAAACAGACAACATAACTCAATGATAACCTTCCAAAGCGAAAGGCTTTCTTGTGTATGGTCCAAATGAAAACTTTAATTAAAAAAACAAATGTAGCTCAGTAATTTCTTGGAATCCTCTAAAGGGTCATTCCACGGTAGTGTGAAACTAGACATTGGTTTTTAAAAAGTACCAAACTTGTCTAATATTACCTAAAAACTAAAAGCGAAATGTCCAAAGTTGACATTTTTTAAAGCACTATCATACGATTTCCAGGTCATATTTTTGCAAAAATTACAATTTATTCTGCATGTGTTGCCAAAAGCCGTTGCGGAGAAGACAAATTTATTTTTGACTTATTTGAAGACCTAAAAACTTTTTTAAAAAATCCGCTCTGGGTCTTCAATATTTTGAACATGGTCTATACGATATACGTACCTAGCTTGAGTAATTAAAAACGAGTGCAAAGAATAACACTTTCCAAAGTCAAAATGTCTTCTCCGCAACGATTTCACTCCTAAGAGTTTTGATTGCAATAAGGAAAACGGGCCAAAATGTTTAAATTTTTTAAATGTTCTGATTCATAGTCAGTGTAACCTTTCTATATTGAACATTCATCAAAATACATAAAACTTCAACTGAAATTTAGTGTTTTATTTTTGTTGCGGAGAAGACAGCTACGAAAGCAGGCTTGTTTTAATTGGTCAGATTTATGGGTCTTGCCCTCAGGGACAAGCAGAAAACATTGAGTATGAGCAAAGTAAACCTTTGCACTATGGGTGCAATATATCCATTCCGCCACCTTGGACACTGCGTCCAGTCCTCTACTGTCATTTAGTACTATCTGATCTTCGTTTTACCCTTAACAAGACAGTATTTTTTTGCAGCGAACCCTTTTGTCTTCTCTGCAACGTCTTCTCCACAACGGGACCGCATCAAATCATTGCAAAATTTCGAGTTCATTAAAAAGGAAGAACGAAATATTTTTTGTTTGACAATTAATTATAAAGAACTCTTCCTTTGCAAGGAAAGAGTCATTTTAAAAGATGCCCGAATTCGAAAGAATCTAACCTTGAAGTGAAAGAATAATAATTCGCGCTTCTTGCGAGTCTTCTCCGCAACGGGAAATCATTCGTTGATTGTATCTCTCCGTAAAGAGCAAGAGTAGATTTATCTTGTGTTATAGATACGCTTAGCTCACATCTACCTAAAAAAGATGTAAAAGGTGTACTTCTTTTTTTAGTAGTTTACAGACGATCAATTTTTTGTTTCCAAAGCGTCTTCTCCGCAACGACAGATTACCGTGGAATGACCCTAAAGCATACCTAACCCTCTAGAAAATTAAACAAAGAACAATAAACACTTGGCAGTCGTGCAAGCCATATTTTTTAACTAAGAAGCTTATGCGGCTGTCCTGTTGATTTTAAACGACAACAATAATACAACACAGCCGTAGCTAAAAATATGCTCTTCCAAGATTCTCCGTTGACCTCTTTTCATTTGAACAATCAAACTGAGTCCAGGCGGCGTATTCTCTCTTCCTGCTGCTTCTGTTTGCTTTTAATATTTTCGAGGTCGGTGAGGACGGCAACGCTTGATACATCTTTTTTGCCCCCTTCGAACTGCATAATCATAGTTTTGAAAATAAGTGGCCCCCATAACATAAAAACGCCGAGAAATGGCAATTCAAGTCTAGTGCGTTTCGGTATGAATACAACCGCCTAAAATATTTTTGACTGAACAAGTGGTGAATCCGCGATTTCCTTTGCAACGTCCGATAAACATCCAGATATTCTGCAGGCCCCGGTTGTTCGAAAGCTGGATAGCGCTATCCACCTTTCGAACAACTGGGGCCAGGAAGTTACGCTTTCGCTGTCAAAAGATTCTGCGTTCGAAGTTTTGTCTCGACTAGTCCGGGAACTATAAAAAACATGACCTTTTAGAGAAGGTCAGATACACAGTTTCCACTGACCTCGACGTCTATTTGTAGAGACAAATCTCACACTTATCCCCCCTCCCCCAAATCGTTTGTTTGTAATCTCCCAGATTCTGGGAGACACGTGACCAGACCCAACCAGGGTCTCTCGACGGATAGGAGAGAGAACCTGGGAACGAGGTTGGGTTGTCGGCAGAGGCTACTTTTGCACGACAGCTCACACAGCAGGGTAACGAAATACCGGATCTAAACGATAGTAATGCAGCATGTTTTGTAAAGAAGCGCAAGCCAAAAGTAATACTACCAAAATTTAAACGTGCTAGGTAATTAATCAGTAAAAACTGCATGTCTTTATTTGGCGTCTTTAGACAATGATTTCTCAAACTCATAATAATTTTTGAAGGAAAACAAGGAAATCACTACTGTAACCGTGGTCACTTGAATATCGGATCTTAATAGACATACAATTGTGCGAACTATAACTTCTAATTTCTTCGAATACATCAAATTTCTTCAATCAATTTCCTTGTACCCTGTTATTGGATGAAACACTGTATGTCTTGTTGGATAAATTCTTCGAAACCACTTTTTAAGATGCCCTGTGATCAATTATGTGACTCCCAGAATTTTTAATATGTGGTAACATCTGATTTTAGACTGATCGTCTTCACTGGATATTTCGTGAACAAATTCGGTATGGAGCAACTTATCAGATTATTGTACAGAGCATGCCAGCACATCACAGAAATGATAGAAATGAAGTGTTTAAGGATGTAACAGTTTCAGGTAATGTATAAAAAAATAGACTTTTTTGGTTTCCGCTGTATTTGGATCAGCGACTTCTTCACTTATATAAAGAAACTGTCTGTAAAAATGCATATATGTAGACAACTCTCAAGGACATGAAGACAGCAATTAGTCTTTCTGGCCCATTGTAATGGTAAGAAACATGATCTTCATATTGCAAAAAGGTCTGTGGGAATTATAATTAGTTTCAGTATTGCAGATTGGAAAAGTGGGTTTGACATGTCTAAGGCCCTGTTCAGACGCCGCTCCACTCACGTGCGGAACCTAACTGGTGAATTAAGGACGGGAAAAGAGCGCTCTACTCACGTTTGCAGCAACAGTCAACAATTATTAAGTAATTTTTCACATTTAATTGGTTGGTATATTGAACGGCTTGGAAAATAAAATTTGGTAGCATTTTGTTTTGAATGAGGGTATGGGCATGACTTTCAATTGAACATGCCTAGCGAGCGTAAAAATCGCATTCAGTGTAAGGATTAGTGAAAGAGGCGAAATTTTGTATATTTAGGCATGACAAAATTCAAGGGACCATCGGTACTTAGAAATAACATCTCATAGGCATGGAAAAATGGATTCATAGCCTCGCAGCCCAAAATTGACCTAGCTAAACTTAGGTCCCAGATCTCTCGCCCGGCTGATGATTCATTGACAGTTTTTGCTTGTCCGGTTTGGCATGCTGGACATGCCGATCGTCAAACCAGTTGGGTTTGGCATGCCCGGCATGCCCAGCTTGACTTATGTAAATGTTCGCTGCAGCACCATATCATGAGATTCATACAGTCTCCAAATATATTCATGCCTGGCAATAAATGCAGATTTTAACAAAAAAAAAGTTATGTTTGTCATAATGTATGTCACGGGATCGACTGGCAAAACGAAAGACAGAAGTTCTTGAACAAGCTGGATTTATTTAAAAAGCACGGCCTGACAACAAAACAACATTATTCATGCATAAAAATAGAATACTTCACTTGCATTCAAAGATCAATTAATCCTTATCTTTCAAACCGACAACATTTCTGGGTCTAGTTTTAATTTGATCTCGGAAAAGTGAGAAAAGCGTTTAAACAATGAGATATATAACAAATCTTCTCAGTATAAACATATCCATAAGCGTTACGTTTTATCGCGTCGGAAATGTTTCTCGGTCAACAGCATTAAATGGCTGGTGAAAATTAAGCTTACCAGGTCGGTCAAGTCAGTACGAGAGTACGACGTGAATGCTGCAAAGACGTTCTGATTTGGTGAATGTGGACTGCCTTCGCAGATAGATTCTGCTTCGATTTTCAGTGCGCTTCTTGTCAGCTATGCGATTCTCGCAAATCTGTTTTACTCCTTGCTGACGATGGTCCTTTCAGCAACTTCATCTGCTTCATCCGAAGATAACCCTAGTAGGCACAGATACCAGGCGAAATCGGCCTAATTTCCAGCGAAGTGTTCTCGGATTACGATGAATCTATTAATTTTTGTTGTAGCGTGGCAGTTGTGGCGTCACGATGTTGTGATGTCTTTTCGCCCTTTTTTGTTTGTTTTTTTTTTCCTGCGGTGCCTTTTTGAAATGTTGGTGAATGTGGACGTAAAATGGATTCTGCGAGAGGCTGTAAGTACAAATTTAGTATTTGGCAATGAGAAAGCCTGAATATCGAACAAATCCCGTGAATTATCCCTTTGGCATTCAGTTTATCTTACTGTTGAGCATGCTTAGAACTCTCAGGCGTGAGTGGTTGTCAACTTGTTGACTTCAGATTGTTTCTCTTTGTCCGTCTTCTAGTCTTCTTCTGCTGTTAAGAAGACTACAGAAAACTTAAAAAAAATATACAAACCAACGCTAAAATAGTCAGATCTAATTTTATAGCTTGAGCATAATTATTTTTGGCACCTTCGGTCATATTTTTCTCTACTGGGTAAGGGAAAGCTTACTTGGCCACAGGCGGCCCAAACTCTGTGAACACATCAGCTTCCGGAAACTTAAATCTTTGGATCTGACTGCATTCAAAGATGACATTGACATTGCTCGTTTTGATTTGTCTAATGATGCTGATCCTGATAAACTTGTTGATCTGTACAACAACACACTGCGCCTCCTTTTGGATCGTCATGCTCCGATCATGTCTAAGAAAGTCTTATTTCGACCCAAGGTTCCTTGGATCAATAGCTATATCATCAAAGCTAAACGCCAACGTAGGAAAGCAGAGAGAAAATGGAGAACCACGAGATGTCAGTTTGACGTCATTCTGTTCAAGAAAAGTAGGAACTTTGTGACCTTCCTAATGAACAAGGCTAGGCGGGAATACTACAGTGATGTCATTTCTAATAATAGTAATGATCTCAAACATCTCTTCAAAGTAAGCAAGAATCTCTTGAACATTGCAAAGACTCCCGTTTTGCCACCGCATGAGGACAAACAGCTACTCGCTAACGAGATGGGCGCCTTCTTCATTAGGAAGATTGCTAATATTCGTTCCGATCTCGATAATCATTTACCACAAGTCTGCAGAGTTGGCTCCAATGACTCCAATGATTGCAAAATCGATCTCCCTATCTCCAAGTTTAATTTGCTATCCCAGGAGGAGGTGCGAGACTTAATTCTTGCATCCAATAAGAAGACCTGTTGCTTGGATCCGATTCCTACAAAATTAGTTCTCGATTGCCTGGATATTCTTCTTCCTGTAATTACCAAGATTATCAACTACTCTCTCGAGCATGGTGTCTTTCCGTCAGTGTGGAAAAATGCCCTGTTTTTTCCTCTACTTAAGAAAGATGGCTTAGAACCGATATTCAAAAACTATCGACCTGTCAGTAACTTACAATTCATCTCCAGATTGACTGAGAGTGCGGTAGCCAGGCAACTTCAGTACCACATCAACATGAATAATTTATTTCCCTTGCTGCAATCATCATATCGTAAGTTTCACAGCACGGAATCCGCTCTCTTGAAAGTTAAAAATGACATTTTATTAAACATGAACAGACAGCATGTCACCTTGCTTGTTTTGTTGGATCTGAGCGCGGCTTTTGATACCATTGATCATGGTATCTTACTTGAGAGGCTTAGGTCGGCATTTGGAGTTCGGGATATGGCACTGTCCTGGTTTGCATCATATTTAAGTGGTAGAACTCAGCAAGTTTCAATCGACGGCACACTCTCGACGAAGTTTGAATTGGAATGCGGCGTACCTCAAGGTTCGTGCCTCGGGCCTTTATTGTTTGTTGTCTATGCTAGCAAGATATTTGAAATTGTCGGCAATCATAATTTAGAGATCCATTGCTATGCGGACGATAGCCAACTCTATTTATCATTCTGTCCTAATGATAATGCTAATCAAGAGGCCGCCTTGGCTAGGGTCGAAAGGTGTATCGAAGACATTCGTAACTGGATGCTTAACGACAAATTAAAACTGAACGATGAGAAAACTGAATTTTTGATCATTGGCACATCGCAGCAACTGGCTAAAGTATCTATTAACAGCCTTCGTGTTGGCACTGCAACTATCACTCCTGTGTCGTCTGCAAGGAACTTGGGTTCGTGGTTTGATTCCAAGCTGACGATGGCAATTCATATTTCAAAAATATGTAACTCTGCCTTCTATTATTTGTATAATCTGAGACGCATAAGAAAATATCTATCTAAAGACAACACCAAAACTCTGATTCATGCCTTTATTACAAGCAGAATCGATTACTGCAACAGTCTTTTATATGGCCTCCCGGAGTATCAACTCAATAAGCTGCAGCGTGTGCAGAACATGTGTGCTAGATTAATATGCAATGAAAGTAAATATTGTCACATTACTCCTTTATTAGTAGATTTAC
Organism: Porites divaricata; assembly: GCA_038088405.1. Taxonomy (NCBI): domain Eukaryota; kingdom Metazoa; phylum Cnidaria; class Anthozoa; order Scleractinia; family Poritidae; genus Porites; species Porites divaricata. The sequence goes on along the minus strand of JBBMOI010000005.1, from coordinate 13,759,226 downwards.
ATTGGCTGCCTGTAAAGTTCAGAATTGAATTTAAAATCCTGTTGATTGTTTTTAAGATTTTTAAGGGCTTAGCACCTTCGTACTTAAGTTTTTTAATTACTCCTAAGCTTGTATCTAAATATAATTTAAGAAGTTCTAGCGACAGTACCCTACTTAGTTATCCGAATGTTAAGCTTAAGGCAACTCTCGGTGAACGGGCCTTTCTGTTTGCCGCACCTAAGTTATGGAATGCCGTGCCAAGAATTATTAGGGAATCTACTTCAATTGACACTTTTAAGAGAAAATTGAAGACTCACCTTTTTAAAAAAGCATTTTGTGCCACTTAGATTATAAGATTGTATTCTTAGTTTATTAGATTATAAATAATTTTTAGCTTATAATTTTTAGTTTTTGCTAGCAGATTTTATCTTTTTAACTTTTGGTCATTAGTTTCTCTATTCCATATCTATATTATTATCTTATTTATTATTAGTAGTACTATTATAATTATAATTATAATTATGATTATTATATATATATATATATATATTTTTTTGTCCTATGGCGCATTTGAATATATTTATGTAGATATTTGCGCCTTATAAGTTTTGAAATTATTATTATTATTAATTTGAATTTATACTTTTTTGACAAAACAGAAATAAAAAATGATTCAGCTTGCGTTTTTGTTTTGTTATTTACTGTCTCTTTGCTTCTAGAGCCATTTGGAAGCCGTTTCATCGACGTTTAAGATTTTGAGTTGTACTAACAATAAGAAATATGGGAAGGCTTCCCATATTTCTCTCCAAACTCTCACAGAGTCTGGGCCGCTCGTGACTTTGCGAACTGGAGGTGATCTCAATTTTGCTGCATTGTTTGACTGTTGTTTGAAAGACAATCATACGGATATTACAATCACTTTGGAGACAAAATAAAATATCCGTAAATAAAATGCCAAAATCAGATTTAGATTTCGCTTTAAAAAAAGGAACATGCTGCAGATGTCAATGCAAAGTTGTAAACAGCTCAACATAAGCAGTCTGTGAATTTGCGTTTAGGTCCAGAAAACAAATGTTTCTTTTGGACGTCTTATCTAAGCAAAGATTTATGCCTTACATTGCTTGTCTACGAGTGTGCTACAAAATGCTTCGTTTCAAGCGAATCCTTAAATCACGTTCAGAAAACTCCCAAAAGCTGGAAAAAGGTTGGTTCAATTACGATCTTTCATCAGAATCCCGAAAAAACACTCTTACAGGCTTGGAAAACCCTCCAAACTGCCTTTTTTCTTCCCACCTCTTTTTCAGACAATCATGGACAAAAGTCTTGGGACACTTTTGCGTTTCTGGGGTGTTTTTCAATTCACACAGGTCCAACCCCTCCCCTCACCCCACAAACAATGTTGGACGCGTGTATCCAGAATTTTTGTTCTGAGATTCAACTTTGTATAGTTATATCCGTTGCAATATCCATATGCGAGTCGAACCAGGAGCCCAGATTTTTTTGCCGAGTATACGGCAATCACATCAATGTCTCCAACCCTAATACTGCAAACAGACACTTAAGATAGCTGCTTGCTCGTGCCTATCACCAGAAACTCAGTCTTATATCGTCGTTCAACATCAACTTATCAGTAATCATCCATGAACGAAAATCAGCGATGCATTTCTCCATAGCATGTAGCACCTCAGCTTCACACGTACCCTCTAATGGGCGAAACAACGAGTATAATTGAGTATCATCTGCCTATCACCTGCCTGTCCTTTCTAAAGTCATCGAGAGACATGTACATGACTCCTTATACAGTTATCTAACTGAAAACAATGTGATTTATCCTCGCCAGTCTGGTTTTCGGAAGAATCACAGTACAGACACGGCTCTCATACAGATAATTGACGAATTGCTCTTCAATTTAGATAAGAATAGAGTTAGTGGCATGGTGTTAGTAGACTACTGTAAAGCCTTCGACATGGTAGATCATGGTCGTCTTCTGGATAAGCTGAAAGTATATGGTGTTGCTGGCGAAACAATGAAGTGGTTCCAGTCTTATTTGGCGGACAGACACCAGCTTGTCTTTTTGGGTGGTTGCGTCTCAGACGTGGCGCTTATGAAACATGGGGTTCCTCAGGGCAGTATACTCGGCCCCTTGTTTTTCACAGTTTTTATTAATGACCTGCCACTTCATGTCCGCTCCTCTGAAATCGATCTTTATGCAGACGATACTACAATCACATCGTCTGCAGATTGTGGCAGCATGGGAAGACTGCAGGAATCTCTTAATACATCTGTATCAGAAGTTTTTAACTGGGCATTGGCCAACAGGCTTCCACTCAACGAAAAAAAGACCAAGGTCCTCACCGTGAAGGGAAAGTGACTCTCGACCAAAATAAACAATAAGCCTGAAATTACTTGCAATGGCAGTTTATTAACTAACGTTATGAACGTTAAGCTACTAGGTCTTGAGTTGATGAAGAGCTATCTTTCTCTGAGCATATTACGACTGTTTGTAAGAAAGTTTCACAGCGCATCGGCTTGTTAAAGAACATTATAAATTATCTGTCCCTTAAACAAAGATTACTTTATTACAATGCTTTGATCAGGCCAGTGATTAATTATGCAAGTGTCCTCTGGACTAATTGTGATAAGAAAAGCCTTGGGCGGTCCTAATGCTCCAAAAACGAGCAACTAGAGTAATCCTGAATGCCCCTCATCAAGCACCATCAGTTCCCTTGTTTAATCGGTTGAAATGGTTGCCTTTTTATAAAGACGCTTTAATATCTTAATGCTTATAAGCGATTACAAGGTGACGTCCCTGTTTATCTCAATGATCTACTTAAATTGAATAGTAACATCCACAGTAGACAAACCAGGTACTGTAATTTTAACCTAACCTATCCGAGGTATAATCGCGAAACAGAAGGAGGTAGAACTTTTACCGTAACAACTTGCAAAGCATGGAACAGCTTATCTTTGCCTGTAAGGCAAAGGGACTCAGTTGACTCTTTAAAAAAAGCATTGTGGAATGAATTTTTTAAAGAACAGCAGAATCTTGATCATTTTTCTATTTAAGTTACTTGATGAATTGTGAGATGATTGTAATGCTATATTTTATCTTTTAAATAATTTAGTAGATTCTTTAGTATCTGTATTCTTTGGTTTTTACCTTGTATTTTTTATAGCTTAGTATACTCATTTATTATTTTGTTTATTTATTTATTATTTAGAGGGCCACAAGTTTATTAGCCCCGGCTATTTCGTGCTAACCCTCATAAACTAAAGTCTTTACTTACTCACTTACTTACTTACTCTGAGTGTGCAGAAGGCAGGTAATATTTAATAATACTGAAAAGTTTGCTAGCATAGATAGTAAAAAGCAGGGGATCAAGGCATGAACCCTGCGGCACCCCACATTCTACGCCAAACTTTTTGGAAAGAGCACTATTAATTGTAACTTGTTGCGATCGGCCTCTCAGATAGGATCGAAACCATTGAAGAGCTGACCCACGTAGGCCGACTAGTTCGAGTCCAGGTTTCTCAAGCAATGCATGCACCAAGGCATTTTTCCACTCATCAGGGAAGCGACCGCTCTTTAGGGATGAATTAATCATCTTTGTGATGAGAGGGAGTAGATGGTCCAGATGTATAGACAGTATAGAAGATGGAAGTGGATCAAGGTCACACGATTTCCTCCCTTGAGGATCTTATCAAATGAAGAACTATCTCGACCATGTCAATGCACAACATCCAAAACTGTGCGAAATGTTCCCAGTCAGACTGCAGGAATGAAAGAAAGTACTGGAACAGATCAAAGAAGAGAGCAAGAGGTGGATTTTGAAGAATGTTATCAAGGTTTTCCTAGGTGGATGACTGAGCAAGATTGACAAACCGTAAGCGAGTGTCTTCTAACAAGCACTGTTGCTCTGCATCTTGGTTTCTTTGAAGCCAATCAAGAAAACCCTTCCACGCTAGACTCTAAAGTGCTTCGTACAAGAGCTTGTGAAGGCGTACTCCTCGATTGTACTGTTGGCCATTCAAAACTTGGTCTACTGAATCTTCCGTAATGACCTCGGACTCAGCAACCAAATCACGCAGTCCTGCATCCAGAAACTTCTTGCCAATAATTCCTAAGAAGTTGCAAATCGTGTGAAACACTCCCATCCTCAGAGCAATTGACTGGAACTTGTCTGGGTGTTGCCACGTGATGTCTGCTGCCTTCGCGTACAATGCTTGGTCACAAACGCAAACAACAT
>JBBMOI010000005.1:13640000-13752500 GCA_038088405.1 Porites divaricata | reverse complement strand
TTTGTTGTCTTATAAATGCATCAAAGAACATATTTACATGGCAAACAAGTTCAAGGAGGAGGACATGACTAGTCACTGAAGAAAGAGAAGTCTATATCATTCAATTACGCTGACTAATCAGCAAGTGTGCATTTAGAATATCGCTAGTCTGAGTGTTACAATATACGTAAATTACCGATCGAAATTTATATCCAAAAGATTAAACTTAAGTTGGTAAAATATACCATGTACCGTAGGGTTGTATCAGTAAAGCAATGGGTTCTAATCAGACCTCTTTACAGTGTCTGTAATTTCCTGTTTTTTATCGATAATTTGCGCACGTTTTTTCGTGGACAATCTTATATTGTCTAGAAATATTCAACTTGATAAATACTGATTTTATATGTTTGTTATCTTAGAAAAGCATCAAAGAACATATTAACATGACAAACAAGTTCAAAACTTTTTAAAGTAGAACGACATACTTACAGTTCTAGGTTCCTACACTTTCCGCCATCTTGGTTTCCAAGCTTACCGTCACGTAAGACGTAATGAAATATTCTTTCATTATTACTAGAGCATGTGGTCATGCTGGCTAGGACATATTGCCTCTTTTTACGGCTAGCTAGGTTCATTTTTAGGCTCCATGGCCTGAAATGACGCATAATTCATGCCCTAAATGTTAGAAGTCCAAAAAAGTCCTCGAAATTTTAGTTTCCAAGCCGTTTGTAGCCTGACCGGAGTCTACCGACCTTATTAAGATGATGATGAATCATTCTCAGCGTCGTTCAATAATTTTTAAATAGTAAATTCTCAACATATTGTTTAGGATTGTTGTTTGCACGGCATGCTTAATCCACTCCAATTCTATGTATTCACTGTTCTTGTTCCCCACCATCACTTAATCCACCAAAAAAATTTGTTGCTTTTTGTTTGTAGTCAGATGCCAGTTTCCTGAGTATAGAAATTCAACTGAGTGTTGTAAGTTTGCTTATGCTTTTATCTTTGTCATGAAAATTCGCCAATAATTGCTAACTTTGAACTAACGTTAAAGCCCGTAGTCATAATAATTAATTTTAGTGCATAGGAGGGTATGTACGACTAGGCAGAACTGCATGCTGTTTTGTAGCCTGCATAGCAGGCGCCGGTTTTTTTAGGGAGAAAGGAGAAAAATCGTGCGTTCCCCTCACGCGCAGGTAAAAAAAAAAACGATACGGCGCCTATGCAGGCTAGCTGTTTTGTGTTTTTTAGTTTGACCGTAGTAATTGTTTGTGTAATTTTTATACTTTAACTATTTTATTATGCTTATCTTTGAAATGGTCTGATATTCCCCCATAATAATGTTTAATTATGCTGTAGGCTGATCCCAAACTTGTTTCACCTTGTGTTATCCGGTTATCGTAACCTCTATTTTGTGGTCACCCTTGGGAAATAGCCAGGCGAACCGTTTAGTAGAGGTTTTCTTCAGTTTAGCATGTGATACAGGAAAATCGAACTAGTATGCAAAAAAAATCATGAATAAGATGTTAAACACGATTTTATTGCTAGCTGTTGGCAACAACCCAAAGTACCTTAGACATGAAAAAACTTCCGCTATAAGCGTTAACTGTAGACGTTTGTTCGAACAACTTGATTGATTCATTAGCTATGAACTTTTAATAAACATTCCCATGAACCGCGGAAAAGTCCCAGTCTTGAGTTTTGTTGTGGTTGCTAAGTGGGTGGGACCAAATGAATATCTGCCCAAAATAGTACTCATTCATTGACTTTATGTAATGTTTTTTTAGTTGTTTGAAAAAGGTGGACATTTCATGGACAGTTCGTTTACCGTCTTGTCAAAACATCGCACTTTTAACCAACTAGGTGATCATTAAATAGAGCTGAAAAACAATAAAGTTAGCTAATTAGAAAGACTACTGGGTGACCGCATTAATAGACTATCTGCTAGGTAGTGGTCAAAATGGCACAAAAAATGTAAGCCAAGCTTCGGGAATTTGATAATTGACTTCGAAAAAAAGAGATTGACTACTTAGCATACTTCACTGAACAGAGGGTCGCTTAATAGAGCTTTGACTGTATAATTTTATGTTAGTAATATTTTAATTTTGTACAGGTTCACTTGTTAACATCACAGCTGAGTACTTTGACAAGGAAATTTATCTAACCTGGAGGATGTCTTTACAAAAACACTGCAGGGAGATCAAAATGTTTAGCATTAAATGGCTTAATATTCAAAAACCAAGAGATTGTTCTGGAGAAACTTTAATTGAGGTAAATAAAATAGCTAAACTGATTCTGGTGTGCTATTCTTTACTTTTTCGCGAAAATGTAAGAGAACGTTTTCTAGACCCTAATTACGATTTGGGGGGAAATCGGTAAAAAAGGACTAAATTGTATGCATAGCCATATTTTACATTTATCTGAATGATATGGATGTTAAATTAAAACAGAACAAACGTGACTTCCTACTTTATAGGTTGGCAGAATATGCTATTTATACTATTGTTTTCGCGTTCACCTGATGAAATTGTGGCTCTTGCTGTCGACTAATATTTCTAGAAGACTGTAAGAATATTAAAATTTGGCTAGGGAGTGATTTTGTTACAAATAGTTATGGTGAGTCTCGGGACGCATCTTGTGAAAAGTCATGAGTCCCAGTTCAAAAAACAACGGGTCCTAAATTGAAATTGCTTGGGCCGTTATGTAACCAGACAGTTAATCTTAAGACAGACTCCAAAACTGTTTAGTACAGTTTACTGAAATTGAAATATAGTCCTTTTATTTGAAGCACAAAAAAGACTTAAATAAGTATGCGTCGTGTTTATTTTGATATTTGCAGGGTGAATACAACTGTACCATTTTTTTAAGCAAAGAATGTTCCAGATTTAACTACTCCATAAGGGTAAGAGTACTACAGCATAAGTTTTCTTGTCTGGCACTCTTTAATTGTTAGGATTACTTCTTCATGAGAAGTAATATACGTTACGTTTAGGTCCTGGTCCATTTAAGAATGTGATTTTAATTTGTTTTATTAGCCTATTAGCCTGTTAGCGGTGTTTTGATACTGTTTTTAAGAGGCCATACCGATATTTTTCGATCGCTTTAAAAGTGATTTTATCCTTGTCTGTTCGCTATAAAAAATCTAGGTTTTAGTAAAATCGTTTCAGCGATATACAAAAAAAGCGCTAAAAGTCCAAATTTTGAATGAAGTTGGACTTTTACTGGTGGGGGAAAACGGGTTGGTTTTCAAGATCGCAAGAACAAAATACACCAAAATTTCCTAGCATCAAAATATGATATTAAACAGCATTTTAACGATACTTAAGAATAATTTGAGTCATTTATAACGTTTTTTCAAATAATCTATCACGGCTATCGGAAATTTAAGGTTCTTAATATATTTTCGTTTTATTCGAATTCAAACGTACAGAATTTTATACTTGTCACGGATACTGTTTGCTAAACACCAAACGTTAAGTTCCTGGTGTTAGATTTTCAATAGCTGGTCTAGATCGCACAAAATTCAGCTTTTAACAATTTCAAAGTTTTTTTGTTTATTGTTGTCATAGTAATATCGATTTTACTTAAAGCTACATTTTCACAAATTTCAATCCATAGGCAATTACTGGTGAAAATTTTATAGCGATCGGATCGGGAAAAAAACACTTTTAAGGCGATTAAAAAATATCGGTATGGTCTCTGAAAAACTGTATCGAAACACCTTAAGCCATCTCAGCTATCTATCTACCATTTCTTTGCCTCCATCACATAATTGATGATTCTTGCAAATTGGAAATTGGTCAGCGGTCGATAAATAAAAAAATGAGATAAAAATAATAAATAATATTATAAATTTAATTAAAGGTAGTTTGTGAATGCCGTCAGTGAAAGCAAAAGGGACCTCATAAGCTTGGTTGTTCACGTGCCGGCTAACTCGGCCCAGCGGCTTCAGATATTTCCTAGTTTCTATTCCAGCTTGGTCATTGTGGATTTTATATGACTAGCCTATCTTTTTTCCGTCTTTCTTCAAGGGTGTTCCATTGCAATTCCTGTAGCATTTCATCAACACTTGATAAGTAATTGAAACGGTTTAAGACATACCGAGCTGCACGTCTCTGTACCATTTCCAGTTTCTTCACATTCTCCTTGGTATAGGGATCCCATGCTGCTGAGGAGTATTCAAGTAGTGGTCGGACCCAGGTCTTGTAAGCCAAAGATTTTAAATTAGGTGAATTAATTCTCAGATTTCTTCGAAGGAAAGCAAGAGATTGATTTGCCTTGTATACAATGTTTTCAACATGACGATTCCATGAGGTCTGAGGTTAGAGTGACTCCCAGGTACTTTGCTGAGTTCACAGTTTCAAGAACTTTACCATGAAGGGTGTACTCTTGAATTATTGGGTTCTGCTTACGGGTGACCCGTAGAACATGGCATTTATCAGTATTAAATTGCATAAGCCATTTCTCCTCCCAGTGTTCTAGTTTCTTTAAATCATTCTGAAGAATCTCAGTGTTAGCCTGTGACCGTATAGTCATATATAGCAGGGAATCATCTGCAAAAAGACGGACAGTTGAACCCAAAGACTCTGGTAAATCATTGATATAAAGTAAAAATAAACATGGACTTAAAACTGATCCCTGGGGGACTCCTGACGTGACATGTGCATTACATGAATGTTCCCCATTTAAGACAACTCTCTGGGTACGATTCGTAAGGAAGGCTTGTATCCATTTATTTGTCTTTCCTCGAACGCCATAGTGATGTAACTTTAAAAGAAGTCTTTGGTGACCAACTTTGTCAAAAGCTTTAGAGAAATCCATTATGGCTACATCTGTTTGACCTCCATTCTGCATATTGTTTGCTAAGTCATTGATAAACTCCACCAGCTGTGTTTCACAAGATCTACCTCCTCTGAAGCCATATTGTAGACCATATAAGATGTTGTGATCATTTGCATGTTTCATGATATGACTTGTCAGGATGTGTTCCATTAGTTTACAAGCTATACAGGTTAGCGATATTGGTCTGTAGTTTGCTGCATCAGATATCTTTCCTTTCTTGAAGACTGGAGTGATGTTCGCAGTTTTCCAGTCCTCAGGAATAATACCAGAGTCATATGATTTCCTAAATATTGCAGTTAGTATTGGGGCAATCGCATTTGCCATTTCTTTCAATACGCGGGGGCTAATCTGGTCTGGACCCAGCGCCTTATGGGCATTGAGGGATTTCAGCAAATTGTGCACTCCAGATTCCGTTATGTTAATGTCGGCCATGTCAGTGTAAGGTGAGGGTCGACTTAGGAGACCTGGCATCACTGGTGTTTCTGTTGTAAAAATTGCCTGGAAATTGTCATTCAACAAGGTTGCTATTTCCATTGGTTTGGTCACATCTCTACCTTTATCACAAAGAGACATAATCCCAACAGTGTCTGTTTTGCGATGTTTGATGAAAGTCCAAAGACGTTTCCTTCCAGTGTGACTTTCTGGATCATCAGTTGGATTAATTATCGACTCAACATAACACCAGTAAGCTTTCCTTATTTCACTTTGTATTACTTAATTGCTTAACTGTTGTATTGATGTTATCTAATCCCATCTTTTGTTGTTGTTTCTTGCTGATGGACAGCTTATCCCTTTTACGTATCAATTTTGGAATTTTTGGAGTGACCCAAGGTAGATTATCTCCAGATTTTGTCCTTCTATGGGGGATGTGTTTTTCCACTACTTTGCCAATGGCCTCCTTAAATTCTATCCACCTTTCGTTCACAGTCTTATCATCAATGTCGGTTTGTATCTGCATAGATGCTGCCAATAAATCTTCGGAGATATTGTCCCATTTAGCCCTTTTATACAAGGGGATCTCACGCGGTTTTTGTTTATAACGTACTGGTGTTAAATCCAACTCCACAACAGGAATATCATGGTCTGAGATACCTGGTATAACAGAGACATTTTTGACACTGTTTGGGTTGCTTGTAATGACCAGGTCTAAGATGTTTGGTTTCTTGTGGGTAGTTCAACCACCTGGGTTAAATTTTTATCATCCAATATATCCCCAAACTGGTAGTGTAGTGATGGACGGTTACAAGTCTTGACAGTATGTTCTTTCCAGTCCCATCCTGGGAGATTAAAGTCGCCAGCAAGAAGAATGTGATGGTTGATGTTAACTAAAGACAGAGATCTCTCTAGCTCAAATAGAGCTTCTTCGTCATTTTCATGTGGCCTATAATAGGCTCCAATGTGCAATGTCTTTTCACCAGATATTTGTAACTTGCACCACTTGATTTCACAGCCTGTTTCAAGTTTGGGTTCTCTAGTAGCTATTAGCCTTTCTTGACAGCAATAAGCACTCCCCCATGAGGATCAGTTCCTTTGTCTCTCCTCTCTAGTCGCAAAATTCCCGAAAAAGACGTCTGAATCAACAAGCCGCTAATTCCGTCTAGTGACGTCACCATCTGAAACCTCTTAATGTCAAAACAGTCGCTTAATTATGTAGTAATATGCGGGACTATTTATCGGATCGTATGCTTGCATGGATCGAAGTCATTGTGGAGTTCAAAATTTCGACAATCTTTATCGTAAACAGCAAAATGAACTTTTCCAGTTCTTGTCTTCGAAACTGTGACTTGTTTATTTTAACTACGAATGAAGAATCTATGCGGAAAGGCAGTAGGTTTTTAGCGGAGCTCCTCGCGCGCGCGTGGGCGCAGCCCCATAGCTAAGGTAATCTACCCATCCCAGAAAATTTGGTAATCACGTGACCGACCGAGCGACCGACCGTCCGTCCGCACCACAGGGAAACCAATGTTCAATCTCACACTTTCTAGCTAGTTTGGGAGCCCAGGGAGCCTAGGAAAAAACTATCAATGTTGTGATCAATCAATTGACAGCTGTCAAGACAAGGTATCCGCTGACCAGTATCACCTGGCCGTATCGCGGGCTCAGGTGTCGACCCATCCAGGGCGAGTATTTTTGTGAAGTTATCCGCTGACAAGTTACTAGTTTTCAGATGATCGCAGGCTCAATTTTTTTAAAAAATTCATATAAAAAATGCTGTGTTTATGTCATTATGGTCCAGCACTATTAACATTTTGATTTCAAACTGACCTCGAAAGCGAAAATTCAGCCAGTTATTTAAAAATGCAAGAAGGGAAAACAGATGGTTTTCACTTTTCTCAGGATAGTCACGCTTTGGTCACGCTGCACGTCCAATTTTTATGCCCTGATTGGTCAAAATTTGACAGGTGAGTTCATGCGGAAAATTCATACAACATCTTGAAACTTGTTTCCTTCAACAGCTGACGGAAGCTGACAGAGTTTTGTGTCAACTTGTGATGTTTTTAATAACTGTCTTTTTTCACTGGATGTACAAAATGAAATACAGCTGCTACCAAGAGTCTTCTGTTAACGTTATTCATGGCTGGTTTGTTTATTGAATTTTTGGTTGAGAAATGCGCTGCTTGTCAAAATCGGAAATCCGATTTCGGATGGCATCGTTTTTGTTTTTCACCTTGCTGGAGCTGCATCTCGAAATATGGTAAGCCTGAGTTATCATTGCATTTATATCTGTTTTCATGAAGTCGAGCGCAGTTTATGAGGCTAGTTTATGCACGTTTGTATTTAGATTTGAGACACTGAGATGACCTAGTATGAGGTTTGACATAAGCTTACAGAACTTTGAAAAGCCTTTAGTCGATATTTCACCGCACATAACAAGAAAAACCGTTCCGAAGAATATTTAGATATTATTTTGGCTGTAGAAAGAAAACTTTGAGCGATTTACTTGTCGCGAGTTCATCGAGGAAAACAGCAAACACCGGGAAGCCGGCGGCTTAAAATTAAACTTAATTTTTAAGCTTAAAGACTCTAGGATTCTTATAGACACTTAAATACTTGTTTTCGTGAATGAAACTTGTTGTCTCTGTAAATGTTCTACCGAATTATATTTCTGATCTTTTATTTATTGTTAATTGTCTTTCGCAATTTTCACCGCTTTGCCGCCCTTCGCCGTTATTTGTTTACAGTCGTTCATAAACATCGCTTGCAGGAGTACTCAACGTACCGCGCATATTACACATCGCCGTGACAGTCATAAAACTATCAATAAAAAATAAACACAATAAATTCTTTATTATGTTGAACTGTAACTGTTAAAATTTCTTTGCAAACTTGATAGGTGATTTTGGAATTTTTTTGAACGGTTTCGCTAAAAGCCCACGCGTGCTTCGATGGTCCTGAATATTGAATGAATGGAATTAGTATTGAAAAATTGTGAAACTGACTGCTAATTGCCTGAGGTCAGGCGGTCTGTATGATAAAAACAGCGCCTCATAGTTAGGTTTTAGGTTTTATTTAGTTTATGCACGTTTTTAATTGTAAAATTTGAGACAATGATCTGACCGAGTATCAGGTTTGATTATAAGCTTATAAAACTTTAAAAAGCCTTTAGTCATTTTCTTACCGCGAATAAAAAGAAAACGTTCCAAAGAATATTTCGTTATAATTCTGGCTGTAAAAGAAAGCTTTGAGCGATTTTCTTGCCTCGAGTTCATCTTTGAAAAAGCAAACACCGGGAAGCCGGCTTACAAAATGAAAAACATAAACAAGGATTTTCTGTCTTGAGTTCGTGAATGAAAATTGTTGTCTCTGTTTCACCGAAGTATTGTCCTTTTATTGATTGTTGGTAGTCTCTTTTGCAATTTTTTATCGCTGTGCCGTTTGTTTTCAGTCGCTCATCAACATCGCTTGCATGCAGGAGTAGTCAAAATGCCGCGCGTATCAAACGCTTTTGAAGATTACACATCGTTATAAAAACATTAAATAAAAAATAAACATAATAAATTCTTTATTATGTTGAAGCGTATAACTCTATTAATCATAATTTAAACAGTCGACTTTGGCGCTTGTCAAAAGTGAGAACTGGCTAGCCGTATAGGTGATTTTGGAAATTTTTTTAACGGTTTCGCTAAAAGCCCACACGTGCTTCGATCGATCGTCCTGAATATTGAGCGAGTGCAATTTGTATTGCAAAATTATGAAATACTGCATTCTGTCCGAGGTCTGTATGATAAAAACAGCGCCTCATGGTACTGTTTCACCTCAGATGTGATGTATAAAAAGTATAAAAGGTTGGTTTACACATCCCCAGACTTGTTGGCAAGATTTTGTAAAGTAAACTTGTCGAACGCAAAAAATTCCGCCTGATTTGTTTTCCAGGCCTAATCTACTGTGATCAAGAGTCCGCGCTCTTAAATGTGATCGAAGATGATTGCTATTTTTGGGTGTACGTATATAAGGCTATCAACTCGATGTAAGATTAAGTTCACTTTTAGCTTTGACTGTTTGCAAATTACTGTTCTCTAAAATCACTTAACCTTTCCCTCAAATTAGTCACATGAATGTGTTCTAAAGTTAACTGAATTGTGGAATACAAGTTTATTGTTTGATTTAAATCATAAATTCGAGTTAATAGGAGCTTCGCTTTTAGCCTTGGCTAAATCTATATATTAGTTAATACCTCTTTGTGGTTTCGGTAGTGATATCGGATCGATGCTTGTGAGATTATAAACGACTTGCTTGTGTCACGCTAACAAATGTTTCGAGCGTTAATTCTGTCATTTCCACTATCGAGTCTAATGATTTTGTTGGTTTTTGTGGCATCCTTTTTTCAGGAAAAAACCTGTTTGGGGTCACGAAAGAAAATAAATCACAAGAAACAGTTGTTTAGGGGCCTCCTCCAACATGCCAAACAATTAATTCCAATACTAAGAAACACAGTTTGTCAATATAATTTGTTATGAGCCTTATTCACTGTAGATACACAAGCAAGAATTCAAATGTGGTAAAATATGTTTTAAAAAAAAGAACAAAAATTGGCTTCAAGAAAACAAAAACGAATCGACGTATCGCTGAATGCCATGAACAAACTCCTACTGAATTTTCACGCATCAACGTGACAGCTGTCCAGCTCTTCTCTTGCTACTTTGACTTTGCATTCTACCAACCTGAATTGCACATGATTCGAAGTTGCAGCCAATAAAATCGCACAATTTTCGGGCCAAAGGCACGGGATACGGGAAAGTTAAAAAACAAGACGCTGTGGGAGCTTATATTTGGGCGTCAATGTGCAAGGCGTGTGTGAAGTGTTTTATGGGTATTAGGGATATGTGAGTAGTGCGGTAGCGTTGTATATTCGGGGGTTGGTTGAGATGTGTGAAGTGGAAGGCGTGGAGTTACATTGGACGTGGATTGGTAAGACTGGCTGCAGTTTGTTAATCAGTGAAACTGGTTTCTTGTAGAATTTAATATGAAGTAATAGCAAATAATATTTTTGGGGGGGTAAAAGCGATTTTAGGTGTTGCAGTGGGGTAGTTGTGGGAGTGCTAATTTAGTTCTGAAGGGATAGTGTAATTACAGTCAGTTGAAATAAAATAGTGGTTGCGAAAGATCTTATCAATAGTCGAAAACATGCTTGTACTTATATTAAACGTTGTTAGGCTTTCTGTTTTGGACAATAATTGCATGGAAAGAATATGCATTTTGGGAAAGTTCATTTAATATAGAGAAGGGGGTATGAAGATGTTGAGGGGGGCTGAAATTTTGTGCGTGTGTTCGAGGGGCTTCGAAAAATCGGTGAGGCCAAGGAGGTGGGCGTAAAATGTGGCTATAGAATTAAGGGCCTGATTACACGAGCTGGGCTGCCTCGCTTTGCAGAGATCTTGGCACCTTAGTTAAACCCAATAGTAATCAACTTTGAAAAACAAATTGTTTACTGTAATCTTATTCAGTCACAATATGTTGGCGATGCACTGGTCCCTTTGCTTCGAATTGTTACTGTAGAAGGAGAGATCGGTCTGCGAGTCAGTAAATCGTTTGTGCGCCCTCAATATGTACCTGTCAGCAGAGAGCAGTTTGATACCATCGAAGTCAATATAAAGAGAGACACCAGGGAATCTGTGCCATTTGAGTTTGGAAGAGTGTTGTTAACGCCTCATTTTCGTCAGAGTCAACCTCAGTACTTTTAAAAATAAAAAAACTCCACGCCCCTAATCATAAGTTCTACGAACAGGACTATGTAGATCAAGCCAAGCAGAAAGGTGGAATTTACCAGCATTTCACGGAGCTCGATTTCAGCGACGTTATGGCCTCAGTTCGATATTTAAAGGTCTGGGCCGCTAGGTGATGCCTTACCTGCAACAAGGTGCTAATGTGATTGGAAAAAGGCTTGACAAACGGGTGTTAGTGTTGCCCAAGATATTGTTCATGGTTATAATCCTTAAACAGCAGTCCGCAAACAGGCTAGAGTCACAGTCGCAGCAAGCGCAGTCAGGTGCTGGACGGAAGGGTAGAAAAAGGAAAGCGCAGGCATCAAGAATCAGTTAGCCTCCCGGCAAGAAAGCAAAAGCATCTCCGCAAGCGAAGAATACTAAAAAGGGAACTTGATTTACCTTTTTCAATACGAAAAAAATGGCCTTCGTTCATCACAAGTCACCCGAGTGTACTAAATCAGAGTTCGATCTTTTTATCATTCCTGCTACACAAACCTCTATTCGCAAAGAGCAGTGGACTGAATATCATCCTCTCTGCAACATCATGGACACTGGTTCTATTAAATTTGACGTGTCTGGAACCGGAGAAGAATATTAAGATTTAGCGCGGACACAACTTTATGTGAAAGCTAAGATCACGAAAGCAAAGGGAACTGCGCTAGATGCCAATACACCAGTCAGTTCCGTGAACCTGTTTTTACAAGTGGACGACTCATATCTGCATCCACTAATACCTACCCGTGACGCGCTCTCGGAACGAATTTTTGCTGCTGGGAAGAAGCCAAAACAAGTCAACTTTCTATGGCCATGTTTTACAAAGATACTGCTAGAAAGAAGGATGTAGTGAACCTCTTGGCTGCAGACGATGAGGCAAACCTTGCATTAAAGGTTCGCGCTGAGTTTACCAAAGAGAGTAATACGGTAGGCATGATGTTGCCCAGTCACAGTGACGTATTCTTCCAAGACTAGTTGATGCTCAATGGAGGTAATTTAAGAATCAAACTGAACCGAGCCAAGAATGTGTTTTGTCTTGTGTCCTCAGCAGCCGGAGCTTATTTCAAAGTGGTTATCACAGAAGCCATCTTCTTTGTACGCGGAGTCAAGATTGCCTCTTCCACCATTCTAGGTCATGCAGGTGCGCTAAAACACTCCAGCGCCAAGTGCCCTATCCGCAGAATCGACTGTACCCTGCTTTCTATTCCAAGAGGATTTAGCCGTTTTAACCCTGGATCACATTCCCAAGCGCATAGTATTTGGGATTAGTGGACATATATGCATACAATGGGAGTTACTGCACCAACCCCTTCTACTTCAAACACCACAATTTAACTCAAGTAGGGGTGTACGTAGACGGAGAACAAATTCCCCGATACGGGCAACCAGTTAAATAGAAGTGATTACGGCTCTGGTTACACCTTATTCGCATTTGATTTGACCCCAGATCACGGCCCGGGAGATCATTTTGAGCTTACAAAACAAGGAAACCTACCCCTGGAGCTTCACATCCCAGAAACACTCACCAACACGGATAACCTTATCGTCTACGCGGAATTTCAAAACGTGATTGAGATCGACGTAGAAAGAAACGTTCTCTACGACTACACAAACAAAAAATGGACACCATTCAACTGACCCCTACTTTGAGAAAGGATAACTGGCAAGAGGTGCGTTTCAAGGCATGTATCCCTCAGACAAGCTGCCTGCAACCTGCAAGCTGCCTACCCAGCCCTAGTTATCGCCAGTGTGGATACAAGTGACAAGCCAGGCTTGCATTGGGTGGCGTTTTATTTCACCAAGAGGGAGAATTTTTCGATTCTTACGGATCACCTCCCAGCAAATATTCAGGAACATTTGCTACCTTTTTTAAATAACATTTCTAGCTGGTGGATTTTTAATACTGTGACATAACAAAGCATCTATTCCAAAGTCTGCGGACATTACTGTTTGTATTTTGTTTTATTTCGTAATCCCCAAATAAGTATGAGTACAAATGTACATCGTTTTTCTAAAAACACACGTAAAAATGATAATCTTGTCAAAGCAAGCGTTTTATTGAAAAACATTTTCTTTTAAGTCCTCCGAAATATCGCACTGATCGGTCGACGCAGTTCGATCTCTATCGGTATCATTTATATTCCCATCGCTTTTAGTGTTATCAAGATGGCAGGATTTCGTTCTGAGGTTGTAGACATCGAGGAGTCTTTCTCAGTTCACCCCCTAGCTTTAACCTGAATTTGTAGAAATTCAGGGTCGCGGTTAGGAGACGACACATTGTGAATTTTGTAGACACAGGGTGCGTTTTTTTGGGGAGAATCCAAAAACGGATTTGTGATCTCGGATCTATGGATTCTTCCCTACCAAAAAAACGGAAGATTCAAAAAAGGATCATTTACATGTACCATGACAATGGCATGTCCTCGTCCTCCTCGTGATGAGAAAAATAGAGGGAAAAACAACTAACTGATCCTAGCGGAGAAGACAATAAAGAGAAGCAACTTAAGCTAAGTATGAATATACAAAATGTACATATTTCAGTTTGAAAAAAACAAACGTTTCTAGAATTGAATACACTCCTTAAGATAGGAAAATTATTAGAATTTTAAACTGAAACCGATTAATTTTTTTTAATTACTTGGAAAATAAACCGGCGTAAGCAGATACCACATACGTACCAAAAACATGACAAGTAAGGGTTTAAAAACAGTCTACGAATATAAATAGATGACAAGTACCCTTTTTTGTTCGGAAAAGCGCTTGTCAAAGATACTTTTTTCAAATCCTTTCCCAAAAAACGCTCAGAATGTGAATCTCAAAAATCTGGTTTTGGATTTGATCCAAATAATCCACCCAGAGTGTGGATTTTATTGATTGATGATCCGTTTTTGGATTTGCCGCCCAAAAAACGCAAAATCAATTTTTGGGTTCAGAAATCCGGATTTAGATTTTCCCCAAAAAACGCACCCACAGTTAACTTAAGGGCGTCGTCGTCTTCATGATCCTTCCCTTACCAAATCCAAGGGTTTTGAATGTATTTTAAAGCTATTTTTGAAAACTGTTTTTAACCTGTTTTGTGAAATAGGTTTTAAATAGGGTGAAAAGTGTATTTTTAATATATTTTTCGACTGCTTTTAAAGGCGTTTTAACCTGTTTAAAACGCTATTAAAAAAGAATTTTTAAAGTATTTTAAAATTCGTTTAAAATATATAAAAAATTCCAGGGCTTTTGCAAGGCTCAAAACAGCTCTAAAACAGTTTTTAAATACCTTATAAATGGGGAATAAAAACAGGATAAAAATAGTTTCAGAAAAATATTTCAATTTGCTATACTATTTTAATCGTATTTTGAAAAAAAAGAACCAAACAGGTTAAAAATAGGTACAAAAAATATATTTTTAATATATTTTTCGACTGATTTTAAAGGTGTTTTAACCTGTTTAAAACGCTATTAAAAAAGAATTTTTAAAGTATTTTAAAATTCGTTTAAAATATATAAAAAATTC
Organism: Porites divaricata; assembly: GCA_038088405.1. Taxonomy (NCBI): domain Eukaryota; kingdom Metazoa; phylum Cnidaria; class Anthozoa; order Scleractinia; family Poritidae; genus Porites; species Porites divaricata. Next base: position 13,737,974 of record JBBMOI010000005.1, on the reverse strand, counting down.
CAGGGCTTTTGCAAGGCTCAAAACAGCTCTAAAACAGTTTTTAAATACCTTATAAATGGGGAATACAAACAGGATAAAAATAGTTTCAGAAAAATATTTCAATTTGCTATACTATTTTAATCGTATTTTGAAAAAAAAAACCAAACAGGTTAAAAATAGGTTTCGACTGATTTTAAAGGTGTTTTAACCTGTTTAAAACGCTATTTAAATGTTATGCTTCAAAATATATTTTAATAGCTGTTTAATTGGTTTCGAAATTTAGAAAAATGCTCGTATTGGCAAATACAATAAAAATACTTTGAAAATAGTATTAAAATACCGCAGAAGAAGAAAAGCAATAGCACGCATATAATGTGAAAATACATCAAAAATAGGATGCAAAAATGCAAAAACAGTATAAAATTGTAAAAAAATAGCCAATAGAAAAAATACAAAAGTCGGTCGAAAGAACATAAAAACAGTACATGCAAAAACAGGATGGAAATACCATTTAAAATCATGAAATAAAATGAATACAAAACCGTCGAAAATTACCATGAAAAAGCAACATTTACCTCTGCGAAATTTCTCCACACAGTCCTGGGCTAGGATTTCACGAGAATTATCTCTTAGCCGATTACTTCACGTTGATTTCCCTACGAATTCTCGGGAAATTCAGAAATGCTGAAATCAATCGTTAGCCTGTGTGCAGGCCCCCTCCCCTCAATAAAAATCGGAGGGGAGGGGGGTCTGTACACAGGCTTCAAAAGGCTATTGCGTTACTGACGTTTCCGGTAAATAATAATTTGCATACATATAGCTTACATTTTTTATTATATTCACGGCTTTTATACTCAAATATTATCAGAAGCTTGCAGGCTACGCCTGAACATTAATTATTGGCTGATGAAGAACAACATAAGAATAACACCATCAAATTTACGCGGGCATGAAAAGAGTCGTTGATGTTACATCAAGTGACTCAGAACAGCGCGTCTGAGCATGGAACCCTGTAAAAACTAAAACTGCCGTACAGCATGCAGGCGGGAGTATATAAAAATGTTTTCTCCCCTTCATTTGTTTTTCATTTGGCGAATACTTAAGCGTCTTAGTAACATTTTATGCATATAGATGGAACATTGTATTCTATAATACTCACATGAGAGAAGACTCTTTGGATTAATGCACAAGACCGCGTGCTTCGAAGTAGAACCTGAACCAGAACCTTTCAAAGTACATAGCAGTCGCTGAGGAGTCATACCCATTTTTGATTCGTGATAAAAGCAACATCTACGTGTTCAGACAATCCACAGAGTTGAAGTGTACTTTTGTTAGATCGTAAGAAACAGTAAAATCAAGCGCACCCGCAGTCACAACAACCGCCGGTTCAATAATTTGAAATGAGCAAAGGACAAATGACCGTTTGTTTATCACGTGCATTTGTCACATCACCGCGGCGCGAAGTCGTGATTTCAGTCGCGCTTGACATCTCAGAAATAATATGCCATGCTTGTCCGGAATATCTATAAGAGAAAGATAACCATATATCGGAGTTTATTCAGATCTGAGCTTTGTTTCTTGATGCAATATATACGAGGTGAGATCTTAGCTTGGATAATTTATTTATTATGTAATTTCAAGGGCTTATTTGAGATAAACCACTGTTGACCGCGTGCATCCGGTTCTCGGCCCGCGGCTTCGGCTGTTTGTGAAAAATTTCTACTATATGAAATTACAATGCAATTTTAAGAAGTTTCTTTTAAAAAACTTATGGAATGTCCCGTAACTGCATTAAATGAATCGCGCCTAAAATCTACACGGAGATTTTCGCAGAGAGCTTGCAGGTAATCAACATTTAGGAAGGGATTGATCTTTTATCAGCACACTGTCACGCGTCAGTTACGTGTTATCATATTGCAGTCAAAGCTAAAATCTATTCCTAATTTTCTTCTCTTTTTTAATTTAATTTAGATTTAATTTTTTGCTCAGCTTCGAACTTTGTTGAGAGGAGAATCCGGTCACAATGTGTGACAGCTTGTTTTAAGTCGGGATTTTGAGTCATTTTTGTGAGTTCGTGACACGATGAAGGCCTAAAAATTAACTTGGTGCAATTGTTACTTTTATAGTCTCAGTATAAGTATCCCAAAATTCATTACAATTAATATTGCGCCTCAGTCATATTAAGTAATAAGTACCCTACTTTATAGTAGTTAAAATAAGGTCGGCGTTTGATGTCTTTAAGCACACTTTGAATAGTTTATGTATGATCTATTTTTTTAGTCAGAGTGTTGTGTGCCCAAAATACAATTCAAATAGACCTCAAAACAGTGTTTAAGTAACCTATTTAAAAGTATTTAAAATGCGGTCAGTACTTAAGGTTTTAAAACATATTTAAAATAGTATGTTTGTAACTTTGTGAGTGGATGCGTCTCAAAATACATTTTAGATACAACTCAAAACAGTGTTAAAGTACCCTGTTTAAGGATTTAAAATACGGTCAGCATTTAGGCTCTTAAAACATATTTCAAATAGTCTATTTGAACTATGTTTGTAACTTTGTGAGTGGATGCGTCTCAAAATACATTTTAGATACAACTCAAAACAGTGTTAAAGTACCCTGTTTAAAAGGATTTAAAATACGGTCAGCATTTAGGCTCTTAAAACATATTTCAAATAGTGTATTTGAACTATGTTTGTAACTTTGTGAGTGGATGCGTCTCAAAATACATTTTAGATACCATTCAAAACAGTGTTAAAGTACCCTATTTCAAAGTATTTAAAACACAGTCAGCATAAAAGCCCTTAAAACATGTTTCAAATAGTCTATTTGAATTCTGTTTGTAACAGTGTTAGTGGTTCTATGCCCAAAATACATTTTAAATACCCTATTTTAATCATATTTATTAAACAAAATACATTGTAAATTGATGAGAGAGGTTTTCCTTTTGATGAAATACAATTTAACTACACTCAAGATATATTTCAAACAGGGGCGAAAATTTAAATTTTTTTGTCAAATAGGATTAAAATACAGGAAAATAGTGTTCAAATACTGAAAATACATTTTAAACACTTTAAAATCCTTGTTTACAGAACAGCAAGTGATAACGTTGCGAGTATGTGCGAGCCGCTGGGCGGAAGTTTGTGGTGGAATTAGATCGCAGCGCATCAGCAAACAAAAATAGCGCGTGTTTTAAAAATAACCGTTGTCTTAGTTATCTGTTTCTCTGTAGAGTGCAGAAAAGACAAATTTTCCTGTGCCAGAAGGGTCTCAAGGACAAAAGGTCACAGATACGTTCTCAATTTCGCTCGGTTTGTGGTCCATGAGCTCAGACATGTAAAGCTTAGATGGGTTTCTGTTTAGCAGCTGCAAAACTGCTCTATTAATATAGTGGAAAACTGGGAAAAATCTCTTCATGTATTTGTCACCGAACAAAACGTTAACGCGTAAGAATTAAAAAAAAAACACTATGAAAAAAATTCAAATTACTAGCTTGTTATATGGTCATAATTCTTGCAGCGATGTCCTTGCACTGATGCGATTTCACCACAGTTTCAATGTTATGAGATCTGCAAACTCAATTTCTCAGCTGCAGTGCAGTGGTTCTGCCAGTAATTACATTTCAGAGATATCCCACCCCAGCCCCAGTGTCCTCACCAGGTGCAGTGCCCTAGTTTTGTGACTGATGACATTTCAAAGATATTGCACCCAACTCCCAGTGTGCACACCAGCCGCAGTGCCCTGGTTCTGCAAGTGATAACATGTCAGAAATATCCCACCCAGAGCTATGAAAATGTATGTTTCCATTCTTGACTAGAAGCTAGTGCCTGGTGTAGTGGTCTATCCCACCCAGGGCTATGAAAATGTATGTTTCCATTTTTGACTAGAAGCTATATAACTGAAGAACCAAAATAGATATAACATCTACAGCCCTTGCGTATGTAATAAATCTGTGGGACGTTAAAGAACTCACACACTCTTCGAAAAGAGTAGGGCACGTAGTGCCTGGTGTAGTTGTCTATCTCACTTTCACACTCATGCATGGGTGTGCCAGTGTTGTAAATTATCCCTGAAACTCAGGCTCAGAGTGTCAAAAGAATTATCTCTATTGGGGACAGAAAAGTTACCCCTATGGCATTTTGTTGTTTCACACAACTAGCTGTACTGCTTTAGATATTCAGCATTTATAACATGACGTGGATGTGCATTTCTATGCAAGAGTGAAAGAAATCTTTTGGATAGAAAATGAGTGTACAAATATATATCCCATGTGTTAGAGCTGATTTTATGTGGATCCCAATGCAGGGAATCAAATTCAGGGAATTCATGGCTGTTGTCTGTACTTTAAACTGGAATGGCAGTCCAGCAAGTGCAAAGCTGAACAAGGGCAAAAGTTCTTTTGCACTTGCACTTGTGCTGGTGTCTAATTGGGAGTAATGCAGTAATGATCATCCATGCACATCCATGTCTTATATTTTATATTGATTTCAGTCAAGGTCCAGTAATACGGGCAATACGGGCAACTTGTTGCGCAACATTGTTGCATTGCAAGTTTTGAAGCGTTGTTGCCCTTATTACACCTTCGCACTCAACTTGTCACTCGACAAATTTCGATGTTGCAAGTTGTGGCACGTTTAGAAAATCCTGCGTTGTCGTTGGGCAACGGTGTGTTTTGTGTCAGAAAGTGGCTGACGCGCTGGCTTTTCTAAGAAACGGAAAGCCGCCCTTTGTTTAGGATTATCAATGGACGAAGAAGGTCAAAACCACGCAAAAGAAACCGAAAGGTTTACGTAATAGTGTGGATTACTTTGCGGGAGGAGAGGGGGCTTTACCATTAGCCTGTAAAGGAACTTGAGTCGAGAAACGTTGCTTAAATTTTTTGACATAAGTGATAACTCATCCATAGGTCTTGTCTTCCGCTGCTTGTTTTTATTATCTGCTCAACAACTTTCCCACGGACATGGGGGCTTGTCAAGTTCTTTGCATAAATCTTTTCTTTGCGCAGTACTTAAATCACAATTATGCGCTTAAATATGTTTAAGCCCCACAACGTCCACCATCTTCATTTCCTGTCTACATTTGCCCAAGCCCCGAGGTCTAGCGCTCGCTTACTCACCTACTTTCCCACTCTTTTAGTGCGAGAAAATCGATCAATCACACGCCTTGTAACGCAGGGCAAGTTGTGACGCAAGTGATAAAATTGAAAGTTTGTTGCAAAAGGTAGAACTCGGGTCTACTTTGCGTGACAAGTAAAGAGCGTAGGTGGTAACACCCAGCGGCAAAAACGCTTTTCAACTTACAATGCAACAATGTTGCGCAACAAGTTCCGCGTAAATGTTACCCGTATTACTTGACCTTTATGTTTCAAGAAATTATGTAATCATTTAAAGCATAAGATAAAAAATTGGTTATTGTGCAAATTTTGTATATAGAAACAAATTGGCATTGGCAAATTGTCACATTAAAATCATCTTCGAAATTGTGAGGGTTCTTGTTTTACATGTTCACAAAAAATCTGAAAACAAGGTTAAAAAGGACAAGAAGAATTTGTCTATCTTTCACGAAGTTTTAGCAAATAATAGCGGAGCTCTAGCGCGCGAAGCGCGCCGCGGAGCACCATGGGTAAGAAAATGTGGTAAACTACCCATCCGAGGAAATTTGGTAATCACGTGACCGTACACCGACCGCCCGACCGTCCTTGCACTATTAACATTTTGATTTCAAACTGACCTCGGACGCGAAAATTAAGCCAGTTATTTAAAAATGCAAAAGTGAAAACAGATGGTTTTCACTTTTCTCAGGATAGTGACGCTTTGGTCACGCTGCACGTCCAATTTTTATGCCCTGATTGGTCAAAATTTGACAGGTGAGTTCATGCGGAAAATTCATACAACATCTTGAAACTTGTTTGCTTCAACAGCTGAAGCTGACAGAGTTTTGTGTCAACTTGTGATATTTTTAATAACTGTCTTTTTCCACTGGATGTATAAAATGAAATACAGCTGCTATCAAGAGTCTTCTGCTATTCATGGCTGGTTTGTTTATTGAATTTTTGGTTGAGAAATGCGCTGCTTGTTATAGTCGGAAATCCGATTTCGGATGGCATCGTTTTTGTTTTTCACCTTGCTGGATGGGTAAGCGATTCAGGCTTTACTTGATAGCTTTCAGGAGCTGCATCTCGAAATATGGTAAGCCTGAGTTATCATTGTATTGATATCTGTTCTCATGAAGTCGAGCGCAGTTTATGAGGCTAGTTTATGCACGTTTGTATTAAGATTTGAGACACTGATCTGACCTAGTATGAGGTTTAACATAAGCTTACTGAACTTTGAAAAGCCTTTAGTCGATATTTCACCGCAAATAAAAAGAAAAACCGTTCCGAAGAATATTTAGATATTATTTTGGCTGTAGAAAGAAAACTTTGAGCGATTTTCTTGTCGCGAGTTCATCTTTGAAAAAAGCAAACACCGGGAAGCCGGCGGCTTAAATTTAAACTTAATTTTTAAGCTTAAAGACTCAGGTTCTTATAGACACTTAAATACTTGTTTTCGTGAATGAAACTTGTTGTCTCTGTAAATGTTCCACCGAATTATATTTCTGATCTTTTATTTATTGTTAGTTGTCTTTTGCAATTTTCATCGCTTTGCCGTTTGTTTACAGGCGTTCATAAACATCGCTTGCAGGAGTACTCAACGTACCGCACGTATTACACATCGCCGTGACGGTCATAAAACTATAAATAAAAAATAAACTATAAATTCTTTATTATGTTGAAGCGTAACTCTGTTAAAATTTCTTTGCAAACTTAGTAGGTGATTTTGAAATTTTTTTGAACGGTTTCGCTAAAAGTCCCAACCTCGTTCCCAGGTTCTCTCTCCTACCGGTCGAGAGACCCTGGTTGGGTCTGGTCACGTGTCTCCCAGAATCTGGGAGATTGCAAACAAACGACTTGGGGGAGGGGCGGATAAGTGTGAGATTTGTCTCTACAAAGCGTAGACGTCGAGATCAGTGGAAACTGCGTATCCGACCTCGTCTAAAGGGTCCTGTTTTTTATAATAGTTCCTGGACTAGTCAAGACAAAACCTCGAACGCCGAATCCTTTGACAGCAAAAGCGTAACTTCCTGCAGAATATCTGGATGTTTATCGGATGTTGCAAAGGAAATCACGGATTCACCAGTTGTGTAGTCAAAAATATTTTAGGCGGTTGTATTCAAACCGAAACGCAGTAGGCTTAAATTGCCATTTCTATGTTATGGAGGCCACCTTTAGAAAGCAAACGTATGTATTTTCAAAACTATGACTATGCAGTTCGAAGCGGCCCGAAAAGATGTATCAAACGTTGCCGTCCTCACCGACCTCGAAAATATTAAAATCAAACAGAAGCAACAGGAAGAGAGAATACGGCGCCCGGACTCAGTTTGATTGTTCAAATGAAAAGAGTTAAACAGAATCTTAGAAGAGTATATTTTTATCCAACGGCTCTGTGTTGTATTTTTGTCGTCCGTTTAAAATCAACAGAATAGCCGGATAAGGTTGTTTGTTAAAGAATATGGTTTGCACGGCTGTCAACCGTTTATTGTTCTTTGTTTAATTTTCTGGACCGTTAGGTATATGCTTTAGAGGATTCAACAAAGTCACTGAGCTACATTTGTTTTTTTTAATACAGCTTTTATTTGGACCATATACAAGAAATCCTTTCCCTTTGGAAGGTTATTACTGGGTTATGTTGTCTGTTTTGTCTCTGTTTATACCATTTCCTGTTGTCTTCAGTGTCGCGTTTTGGTCATTCTTTGCTTATACATGTACTATATTATATTTTTTTTACCTCTATTTACCACTAAAAGCGATACGTTTTTTCTGTTGCCGCATCAAAAAAGGTTAGGGGTAGGAGAAAGCTAACATTTCAGACTACAGCTTTCCGTTAAGTCATTAGAGCTAAAATATTATTTTGACCGTGAATGTAAAATGAATCCTCTGCTCTCAACGTAACTGCTTTGTTTTGTCACCGCTAATGGTTTAGGTTTTGCATGTACTGATTCGGGCCGATTACCAGCCGCTGTCACCGACAAGCATTGATTTCAACGAACAGGGACTTTCCCTTCAATGCGGATAAACACGCGCTTGTGTCTTACTCAGGATCGTAGATTTTAGTATCTAATTGTTGTCATCGGTTCAACTGCGATAACACGAGTTTTTCTATTTCTCCGCTGGTAATTCGCTTGTTTATCTGGTGATAGCTCTGTCTAGGCAGAAATTTCCCGAATTTCAGTTATAGTTGGAGGCTTAGCAAATCTGTCTTGCCCTTTCGATCATTGCGTGAACGGTGAAAACGAACCAGACAAAAAAATATTGAGAGACAAAGGACTCCTCCCTCGGAATTAATTTTGTTCTGGGACCACGTGACCAGACCCAACCAGGGTCTCTCGACGGGTAGGAGAGAGAACCTGGGAACGAGGTTGTAAAAGCCCACGCGTGCTTCGATGGTCCTGAATATTGAATGAATGGAATTAGTCTTGAAAAATTGTGAAACTGACTGCTAATTGTCTGAGGTCAGGCGGTTTGTATGATAAAAACAGCGCCTCATAGTACTCTTTCACCTCAGATATGATGTATAAAAAGTATAAAAGGTTGATTTGCACGCACACAGATTTGTTGGCGAGATTTTCTAAAGTAAACTTGTCGAACTTAAAAATTCGGCCTGATTTGTTTTCCACGCCTAATCTACCGTGATCAACAGATCAAGAGCCATTGTTGCTCTTAATGTGACCGAAGATGATTGCCAGTGCTATTTTTTGGGTGTACATATAAGGCTATCAACTCGATGCAAGATTTGTTTCACTCTAAAATCACTTAGCCTGTCCCTCAAAAGTCACACGAAAGTGTCCCTTAATTTAACTGATTTGTGGATTACAAGTTTATTGTTTGTTTTAAATTATAAATTTATTAATGGAGCTTCGCTTTTAGCCCTGGCTAAATCTATATATTATTTGACAATCCACCGCCTCAATCTCTAAATCGTTGAGATTAAGTAATCGCCATGGAGCATCAAAGTAAACCAGAAAAGCAAATTTTCCAAAACGGAAGGAAAACTGGTATTTAAAGTACGTTAAATTCTGGCTGCTATAATTATTTTATGTAACCTTCGATGATACTGCTCCACGTTTCACAAAGTAAATAAAGGGGTATTACCTAAATGCTAGGCAGCTCTGCAGATTATGGACGATAACTCAGAAATCCGCTTCCTCTTGAATGTAGACTGAATGTCAACACAGCAACATCTCAAAATAAGCGACTTCGTGAACGCTTTGTTTGCTTTATCAGTGGCTAAACTGAGGAAAATTAACCAGCTAAATGGTCCTTCTACCATATACGAGAATTCAGAATATAATACATGTCTGCTGTTGAGTGGATATGCAAAACAATCTCCCTTGAGAGTGTTTCAAGTCAGCTTGCCGCCATCACGAAATCTCGTCAACAAGTGCTTCCCGGTAGGTCACACGCACGCGCAGATGTTAGCACTTGCTGTTCGTTGACAGCGCTTAACCTGACTTCACTAAAATTCTGAAGATCGTTGACTGTTCCTTCCCATAGGAACGTACTTTTACTTGCATTGTATTCGAGTAACTGATCCAATTCCGATAGGCAATCGTTTTGGAAGAGTGTAGGTGACTTGAAACAGGTTGCGGGACCGGAGCAATCTTTTCCACGTCCGCACGCCATCACGACCACTAAAGGCTGAATTTTTTTAGGCGTTTTCGTTGCCGTCGCCGCTTAGCATTACACGATTTTATATTTTGTTGGAGTAAACTATAAATATAAACGACGAGAGCTCAGCTTTTCTTTATATTTGATTTTGCGTAAGTTTCTATTTATAAATTCACCTGTCAAATTTTGACCAAGCGGGGGGAAGGGAGTCTAGATTGCTTCTGTAGCGTGAAACAGAAGCGTGATCAAGCAAAAAGCAAGGCAAAATTTTGTCGTCAGTCGAGGACAAGAAACATCAATCTATATTTTTCACTCGAGCAACTCGGCTGGTTGCTCCTAAAATATTCAATTTTGCGCCAAAACCAAACGCAAGGTACGCGTTTGGTATTCCCTTCCCCACCCTACTGAGTTTTGCACCCCTACCCTCAGCGTCTGTACGGACGGTCTTTTGGGCGTACGCTGACCTCCTAACCAAATTCACTCGGATCCATAGGTTGCCTTTAGCTATAGGACTCTGCTGCGCGCGCGCTTCCCGCGCGTGGACGTTCCTGTACACATTTGCCAGGTGGTGTTGATGTGCGTTGTTACAGTACGGCAAAAAGCTGCCTGCACTGGAGTGTAATGCAGAAAAGATCGGGTATATTTTTCCGATGACCTACTGAGCAAGAATGTGATCGTGTTTATTTTGAAATTCATTTTTAGCTTAGTGGAAGGACAAACGATACTAAGGGCAAACTATCAAAGGTGACAGTGATAATTCCACCGATGACGCAAAGACCATCACGCAACACCACGTGGACGTCTTATCCAGGTACCGTGTTCTTTAAACTATTTTAAAGTTGTTGACCTTTAATGTGGGCTCAGGTATGCAGTTTTGACTAAAAACATGTGGTTATCAAACTTAATAAATTAGTAAATAGATAATGATAATAATTTGTGGTAGCATATTTACTCCGTGACAGTGAGAGTACCCGAAGGAAAACTGTCTGGAACAAGGACGAGAAGGAACGACAAATTCAACCAGCTTATGGCATCACTCAGGAACAAACAACCCGGGCCGCACTAGACCGCTCCTACCCCTGTACCCCGCATTTCCTGCCTAAAGAACTATGTGTAAATTAGCTGCCTTTACATTTATGTATCACAGGATCTGGTATAAAATTCTCTATAAGGTACCATTTGTTTTCTTTGAGAACAGACTTAGGACATCCTCGGAGACCCAGGGGTGGTCAGTCTTATTGGGATGAACAATTGAGTTACCCAAATAGGTCTTTATATAGTCGAGTTTGCAGGTAAACTCCTTCGTGGAAGAAGATCACGAAAGCAGCGCGATAGATGCCAGACTCCATTTGACAAGTATTCGAATCAGTTGTGAAACTGGTTCGGTAAGAGTAGCATCCCAGGAGCTCTCTCACCCGTTCTTGAAAACTCTCGCCGCCATTTATCCCGACACGGCTGACAACCCCTGGGTCTCCGAGCATGGACGTAGGGCAGCAAACAACTTATTAAAATGTCACAAACTGTACGGTTCGCCTTCAGGCGTGGTGCAGTGCATTCACCGGGAAATGTGCAGTGGACTTTTAATAAATATGGAATACGAATTATCAACGTTTCAACTTAAAACTTTTTTTCAAAAAAGCCAACTAGGGCTGGAAAGCTACGAGTCTGTTGGTAAACGAAACGAGAAATCTTTCATATTTAGATATCTTTGTTGGCGAGGATAAAGAAAGTGTAAACAGACGCGGTATTCAGGGCACAAGTTATGGAAAAAAGTAACATTCAATAAAACATGTTAAACAGCAACAGTTCAGTTTAATTCATTCAAGAAAAGTGTGTCCGAACTGTTTCTAAAAAGCATTTAAAACTGTTTTATATAATTTTGTTTGTTCTGGACGCACCTCGAAGCAAGACTTTCGCTTTTTTCGCTTTCCGCTTTACAACTGAGTTAATTCTCTACAGGGGTGGATCCAGGATTTGACATGAGTGATTTGCCCCAACTTACAATTTGAAATTTAGTGCTCTCAGAATGCAATTTTCCTGCATTCTGAAAGCACCTCAAGCCATCCAGACACATAAACAGCACCTCCTCAGAAAGGCATAATTATGTGCAAAAATTTATTTCTGTTTTTGACTATATAAAGTATTTTTCTTTGGTCTAAAAATTGATTTCTTGAACTACAATAAAGAACCTTAGGAGTAACAAACGCAGGTTTGGAAACATTTGAGTGATTTCTGGAAATCACTTCAACTACCCTGGATCCACCCCTGCTTTAGAACTTGTTCTTTTCATCTGCAAACAGTAGTTCAAGCATTTCGGTCTGAGAACGCTTAATGTAACGCTTCTTGCTGCAAAGATATTTCCGTCCTGCATGCCTGTCCTTCATTTCAGGATCACTGAGCTTATAGCCTTCGTTAGAGGCATCACCTGATTTAAGACTGTGTAAACAAAAATCATCTACTTTTTGTTCTTAAGGATGATGTTACGCGGGACGATTCGTAAGGACAATTTTTAGCGCAGCGCAACGTTGAAATATTGTTCGAAAAGCTGCTATCGAGACTCACTGAACTGACTTTTTTCAAAAGCGAAGAACAGGTTTTTACGTTGACAAAAACTTTAATTTAGTGGTTCTTTTCTGCCGAATAATTCTTCATGTGGTACAGCTCCTCATTCTTCGTTTAATCACACTTGTAGACATTCATGTAAAACACAGCTGAGAATTGGCTTAGGTTCTTGAAGGCAGCCTCCAAACGAAAACACTATATTTCCCAGAAATATAGTTAAACATAACCAAAATAACATATTTAACGGTTCCAAGTTTCCTCGTTTTTTAAAGTAGCAAGGCGAAACATCTTCCTGTTCCGTCATCCTTACTGAATTACCGTTGTCAAAGTCCTTATTTTTTTTAAAAAAGTGAGTACCAGAACTGTAGCGCCTTTGATTTTTTTGTTCTTCAAAACACTGTCGACATCAGAATGTTATTCCAAGAATTGCGTTGCGTTACCAACTTGACTCCTTGACTGTCATTTTGACGGCTTCGTCTCTTCAAACGTACTCTATGTCACGTGCTGCCACGCAACAGAATAGGTACCTTAAGATACCCTGGACGCGGCGGTAAAGAGAACGTGGGTTTCCCGGAGAAAGCCTGGAATGAGGACGCCGCCACCTTGGCGGGAAAAACAAATTAAGATTGAGCAGGTTGCGTTGAGTCAGAGTGCTCGCTTGACAGGAGAGGATAAAGTAATGCTTTCGTATTTTAATTCCATGATGTCTTTTAGAAAAACCCGTGAGGTCTCGTTTGATTGAAAAAACCCACGAATTTCGTCGATGGAAACTTGAGGGTATGATCGGAGTTCAGGTTATCAGCTATTTGTTGGTAGTCTTTTCCCCTTTCCGTTCTTCTTTCTTTAAAACGATATGGTTCTGTTATGAGAACTTCCTGTACTAAAGCGAGATTTTGATCTTCAGACCACTCCATCGCTTAACTGAAAATGAACAAAATAAAATTATAAAAGTTAATAAATCAGAATAAATGCACCATGGCGTCTTGTTCAAGTTCTCAATTTTCTAGATTTTTGTTTTCCAACAATTTTTATTCTCGTATCTTAAATTTTTCAAATACTATCTTAAACCGACAACGTTGTCCCCTTAGAAATAAGTAGTTATAGTGTTACATTTGTGTCGAAAGACTCTGCGCTTTCATTCTCAGTTGGCGCCAAAACACTGAACCCAAAAAGCTTGATAGCAAAAAAATAAGGGTCAATCTTGAGAAAACACCACACTAAAAACACTTAAACGTGTCTCTTGAAGTAAAATGGATCGTGAAAAGCAATTTCTGCACTGAAAACAAGAAAACCAACTCACCGTTTAACGAGGCGGCCAAAGATCTAGTTTTCATCGACGCGTCTTTAACCCTTTGACTCCTGAGTTTTGGTGTCATATTGCTTCAGTTTTGAAAAACATACACTAAATAACATCTCAAAAGTTCCCTTTGAGGTAAAAGTGCCTATAATCGTACATATTTAGAAAGTAGACATATCAGGGTTTCAAAATATATATATGTATTAACTTAACGTTTCTTTGGAGAGCTGTTTGCCTTTAGCAGTCTCTTACAACTGCCACTGTCCATTTTGTGGCCACCGAAGCGCCCGCTTGCTCTCTTTCTTCGATATTTTCTTGACCACCACACTGTGTATCTGCATGCTCAAGCTCTGAATTGTTGCCAGTATCTTCGTCCATTTAATCGGACTAATCTTCACCTAATCTGGATCATCGCTAAAATCCGGTGCTGCGAATATATTTCGATGCACTCCACTCGTGTCTGACGCCATTTTTAAAGGTTATCATTAGCACGGCGAGGAAATATTGCCAAAAAGTTAGTCCAAAATGGCGAAAAACCGATTGAATGGAATCAAACAACTTCATATAAGAATCAGAAAGTGTCATTTGACAAAATATGGAGCCTTTCGGAGCCTTTTTTGGGACAATATGTACACCTTATTTGGAAGCGCGCCTAAAAGCGCGCTCAGGAGTCAAAGGGTTAAGGTCGACGCTGTGGCATTATGCTAATTACTTCCGAGAATTGAACATTTCACTTCTGGTTGACGTCCTCCTCGGCGCGTCCAGAGTATCTTAAGGTCCCTATTGTCACGCAGAGTCGCCGGCTGGTAGAGTTCAGTGTTTCAAAATGGCTAAAATTTACCCAGTTTGACCTTTTACCCCTCTCTTGGTTTTAAGAAAGCAACTTTGCAGTGGGGAAACCTGCAAGAAGTACGAAAAACGAGCCTTGAGGGTTAAAATATCTACCTTTGTAAGTTTCGAAATTACGCCGGCCTACTGTGAACATTTCTGAACTTCAATGGCGTCTTACAGAGACTTCCTTCAATAACCCAAGCCAATTCCCAAGTGTGTTTTAAATGAATGTCTTAGTGTGTGATGTAATTTGGAGTTATACCACATGTTAAACATTGCTTTCGAAAATGAGTAACGAACTCAAGTTTTTGTTATCCTTAAAACCTATCCCTCATTTTTGAATTATTTCAGTACGAAATCTATTTTTTTTCTGTTCATGGTATGTGTCCAAATTTCTCCATGCTGCTTTGCTTGCAAACCCGAGGAAAGTTGATGTTTTCAGGTTGAAAATTAGGACAGTAAGAGACAAGATTCCTCCAGAATCTCTAAGCAGAGCAAGAACTTTGTCCTTGATTGCTACAGGACATGAAGCCTTTCTATAGACCTGGCTGTTACAGATCTATAGCCTTCTCGAGATTGGTCATTCTTTCCCTGAGAAACTGTAATTGTCACGCCAGCACTACTAATCGATATGTCCTTGACCTTTACATTAAATAACTCGGAAGAGTCCAGCATACCCGACTAATAATACACACAGAAAAATCAAATGTCCGCAAGAGAAGCGGAAGCTGTGTTATAAAAATTAACGGTCTTTACGACAGTCTCCAGCTTCAAAGGCTTTTTTGGCTGAACCGGCCTGGATAACTTCTTCTTAGGTCCTTCGGTAGCTGCAACAACCGTGGAATCCTGGGTGGGAGACTCCAATGCTACCTTGTAAGCGAATTCCATAAAGCACCGGATCGATGACGGAACAAACGCAATTCTTTTACAAGGCATTTTCAATTAACTCGAACAGGTACTATGCAACGTGCAAGGGACATGTGGGCTTAATAGGTACCCCTTGCTTCGACTGAGCTCAACGACTCCACCTGTTCCAACCATATGAGTACTTGGTTTTAATACTTGATGCGTTTGAAGTTAGGACTAAATCCAACAGCTGAGGAACTCGTGCAGAAAACTCAGGATTGTACAGCTTATTCGCCTCCTTCGAAGCGCCAACCTGGATTACGTCTAGCAAGAAAAAATACAATACGAAAAGGAGTCTGCAAACAGCGTATCAGTCGTAGCCTGACCAACCACCCATGTGTATCAATAAAAACTGCTAACGTTATCATATTATTATGATCATTGTTATCATTGAACAGAGATGTTCTTCTGGTAAGGCAGCCACTGGGACTCCAAGGATATGTCGAATTTTTAATAAATACTAAAAATGTCAACAGCAATCTCCTGCAAATGAGGCGTAGCACTGCCAACGATAAGAATACGAGAGGAGCGCATGTTATCAACGAAGACTTTGACTCTCTGATGCCTCAACTTTTCGGCATATGACTTCAAAACGTAAAATGCAGCCTTTGACTCGAGATAAGTTGAACTAGTATGAACATCAGCAGAAAAAAATACCCCAAAGGGGCTCACCATTGAAAGTGGCCAATTATAGCCGCCAAAAGCAAAATTACTAGCTTCGGTGAAAACAGTACAAGTGGAATAAAACACGTTCCCTTGATAGAATTGCCGTTAAACGAATCGATATGCTAAGCTCTTGCAGTAAAGCCTCAGGAAAGGTAAACGAGACATCCCAAGCGGGCCTAGACTTGAGAAAAAAAGTTCTTCTGCCACGTGAAAAGACGACCAGTAGGACCAACTGCTGGGGATAGCGAAGTAATGAAACCGACGAGGCGAGCCAACTCCCTGTAGTGTTAATTTGAAATTTCTAAAATCGACGCTGTTATTTTAAGAGTCTTAACGGACGTTTCGGCAATGCTACCTTCGTCAGGGTACAAGAATAAATACCGTTGAAAAGATTGTTAAAATTAGCTCACGTGCCTGATTGCATACTCGCGCGCGTGTCACATGAAATACCGAGAGCCGACGCGCGAGTAAGCAAAAACAGTGTGATTCACGTGAAACTTAACTCTTGATTAGAGCCACTAGTACCCACAGTCCCGTATTTAAACATAGGCACGTTAAACGTGCATGAGCTATTTTGAATGCTTCAGTGTAACTTTAATGCTTCGGTGTAACCTTACCAAGAGTGACGAATCTACCTCTTTCATCCTAAATGTAGATTGGGTTTTTGTGCGAAGTTGCGTATTGCGGTACATAAATGAAAACGCAAAACGCTCAGCTGAATCGATCCTCAAGCTATATATTCACTTTCTTCTGTCTTTCCCTGTTACATCTGGTGCAAGTTAAACAAGTCGTTAAAGTGAAATAAATTTTTACTCACCAAACGTTCATTAGAAGGAAAACTCTAAGGTTTCCTCGGAGTTTCTTAAGCCAAAATGTGACTCATCGAATACTGAATAGTTACGAAATACCAGGATTTTTATCATTGTGGTAGAAGGTTGCATCATCATAATTCGGGCATAATTCACGAGGTTTTCACGTGCGATTCTACTCAGTGAAACAGTCTTTAACTCCGACAACTTATTTCTTCATGTTTTAAAAGCTATTGCTTCTCAGAAGACAGGAGCCTTTTTTAAGGATTTAGTTACAAAAGGAAACAGGTCTTCATACGTCCAAGTTACTATTTATCATTGTGAAAAGCCAATCTGCATGAGATGTACAGTCACACAGCTGGCACGTGAATGTGTTGGACTTGTCCCCTTTCGTGGTTCATACGTGAGGGAATTCGAGTTATCACACAGTAAACTAGTAAACAGAATTATAAAATAACTCACGCACACAATTTGCACCTGAAGATGTTGGTCTTTCGCCCTTTTACAAGTCGTACGTAAAAAAAGGCAAATTGTTCTACTACAAAATTTTCTCAAACGATTTTAAGAAATCACCTCGGCTTCATTATAACACTCTGCAATTAAATTATGTTTCATGCAACGTCAAGGTTGATAACCTAACATTTATTAACATTTGTGAAACAGTCTTTAACTCTGAGCCAGCGAGTCATGCGAGTCATCATGTGAGCCATGCGAGGCAGATGTTAGTTCCCAGTCCATTTTCCTTTCTTCGGCTTTTGTATTTGGCACGAGTTTTCGGTATCCTCGCTCTATATCCTTTCAATATCGTTTTGTTATCTGCTTTCATCTTTTTCAACGTTTGTTAAGGTATGTTTTGTATTGTTTTGTTGTCAATAAATTTTGAGATTTGCTCTTTTATTTATGAGTGTAGTCACAAACGATTGAAAATTCATGCCTATTATTTACATGTTATTACAGATTCATGGCAAATCGACGTCTACAAAGCCTCCTGGAGGCCAATAAGCGGGGATTAACACTATGTTATGACCCGCCTGCTTGGCGAATTTTTCTGAAGCTGAATTTTGAACGACTGTTGTTTTGCTAAGTTGTTAAGCTTGTTAAGACGTGCCATTTGTATTATTATAACTCCGAGGAGTGCAACAATCTTTGGAATAAATACGTTACTTAGTTACCGAGGCTAGTTTTGTATTCTGCATGAAAAAATATTTTATACTGACTCGCATGGCTCGCTTGTTGACTCGCATGACTCGCATGACTTGCTGGCTCGCATATTATACACACTCGAAGATGTTGGTCTTTGGCCCTTTCACAATTCGTACGTAAAAAAGAGACAAATTGTTTTACTACGAAATTTTCCCAAACGATTTTAAGAAATCACCTCGGCTTGATTATAACACTCTGCAATTAAATTATGTTTCATGCAACGTCGAAAATTATCAAACTGCCGAAATATACTTATATGAAAAAAATATACTTATATCATGTTACTCCACTCAATATAACAGTATCTAATTATTGTGTCAAATAGCTTCTTCCAATTTTATTCCCTAACGCTACTGTTTCTACTCAAGTTACGCATCTTTATTAAATAGAACGAAAAAGGTCGGTTGAACTTTGTAAGCGAGAGAATAATATTTTTAAAGCTTGTTTACGGGATTAACAATACTCGATACAGCTTTCAAAAAAATAAGCTGCCTTTTAAACTTCTAAAACCACATTTCATAGGGCGCATACTTTCGAATTAAACTCTATATCTAAATATCAATTATTGCTTCATGGGAAGAGATTTGAAAATATATGATCTTTTATACTCTACCCAGTTGTAGCAGGTGAAACAGAACTCATACTGACGTGCGTTGTACCGATAGCGGAATTAGGTCAGAAATAACCCGAAGCAACAACCACACTTAAATATGAACCCTTAAACAGCTGCATCACTGTTCACAGCGTTTGAATCATGAAGATATTTTATGTAATGCTTCCAAACACCTGTACCCGTAGTAAAAGACGAAAAAATTGTGAAGGATCAAGATGGCGGTCTCAAAGTGCCCTTGTTCGACCTTTACCAATGCCATGTTTAAATAGATGCCAAGATCTCGTTGGTTCCTAAGCATCAACTCATAGTACCTTCAACCTTATTGGCTCTTGCAACAAACATCCCAACACACAAAGCCACAAAGATACATACGCTCACACCACTGACATATGAGCTATTTTTTCAAAATAGCTCAAAAATCAACCTCATCTCCTGCTTCTTACTGTATTCCTGGTTGGCTAGGCCTGCCTTTAATACAGCAACCTCCATGTCCTCCAGTGTGTGATTTGTTTGGTTGAATTGTACTTTTTAAAATTGTAGTAGCGAATAATATGTAGATTTAGCCAGGGCTAAAAGCGAAGCTCCATTAATAAATTTATGATTTAAAACAAACAATAAACTTATAATCCACAAACCAGTTGACTTAAGGGACACTTTCGTGTGACTTTTGAGGGAAAGGCTAAGTGATTTTAGAGTGAAACAAATCTTGCATCGAGTTGATAGCCTTATATGTACACCCAAAAAATAGCACTGGCAATCATCTTTGGTCACATTTAAGAGCAATAATGGCTCTTGATCACAGTAGATTAGGCGTGGAAAACAAATTCTTGCAAAACAAATCAGGCCAAATTTTTGCTTTCGACAAGTTTACTTTACAAAATCTTGCCAACAAATCTGGGTGTGTGCAAACCAACCTTTTATACTTTTTATACATCACATCTGAGGTGAAAGAGTACTATGAGGCGCTGTTTTTATCATACAGACCTCAGACAATTGGCAGTCAGTTTCACAGTTTTTCAAGACAAATTGCATTCATTCAATGTTCAGGACCATCGAAGCACGCGTGGAGTTTTAGCGAAACTGTTAATTAATTTTTGACAAGCGCCAAATTTGCAAAGAAATTTTAGGAGATTTACGCTTCAACATAATAAAGAATTTATTGTGTTTATTTTTTAGTGATAGTTTTATGACGATGTGTAATCTTAAAAAGCGTTCGATACGCGCCGCAGTACCCCTGCAAGCGATGTTCATGAACGACTGAAAACAAACGGCAAAGCGATGAAAATTGCAAGAGACAACTAACAATAAATAAAAGATCAGAAATATAATTCGGTAGAACATTTACAGAGACAACAAGTTTTAGTCACGAAAACAAGCATTTAAGTGTCTCTAAGAATCTTAAAGATTAAGTTTAAGCCGCCGGCTTCCCGGTGTTTGCTGTTTTCAAAGATGAACTCGCGACAACAAAATCGCTCAAAGCTTTCTTTCTACAGCCAAAATAATACCTAAATGTTCTTCGGAACGGTTTTTCTTTCAACTTGCTGTGAAATATTGACTAAAGGCTTTTTAAAGTTCTGTAAGCTTATATCAACCCCATGCTAGGTCAGATCAGTGTCTCAAATCTTAATACAAACGTGCATAAACTAGCCTCATAAACTGCGCTCGACTTCATGAAAATAGATATAAATACAATAATTACTCAGGCTTACCATATTTCGAGATGCAGCTCCTGAAAGCTATCAAGTAAGACCAGAATCGCTTGAGCCTTTATAACCCTCTTACTCATCCACCAAGGTGAAAAACAAAAATGATGCCATCCGAAATCGGATTTTCGACTTTGACAAGCAGCGCATTTCTCAACCAAAAATTCAATAAAGAATCTAGCCATGAATAACAGAAGACTCTTGATAGCAGCTTTATTTCATTTTGTACATCCAGTGGAAAAAGACAGTTAAAAACGTCACAAGTTGTCACAAAACTCTGTCAGCTTCAGATGTCAAAGCAAACAAGTTTCAAGATGCTGTGTGAATTTTCCGCATGAACTCACCTGTCAAATTTTGACCAATCAGGGCATAAAAATTGGACGTGGAGCGTGACCAACGCGTGACTATGGTGAGAAAAGTGAAGAGCATCTGTCTTCCCTGCTTGCGTTTTTAAATAACTGGCTGAATTTTCGCGTCCGAGGTCAGTTTGAAATCAAAATGTTAATAGTGCTGGGCCAAAGTGACATAAACACAATATATTTCATGTGAATTTTAAAAAATAAACTTGAGCCTTCGACCATCTGAAAACTAGTAACTTTTCAGCGTATAACTTCAAAAAAAAACTCGACCAGGATGGGTCGACAACTGGGCCCGCGATACGGCCAGGTGATACTGGTCAGCGGGTACCCTGTTTTGACAGCTGTCAATTGATCACAACATTGATGTGCAATCAGTTTTTTCTTGGGCTTCCGGGGCTCCCAAAGTAGCTAGAAAGTGTGAGAGTAAACATTGGTATGCGTGTGGTGCGGACGGACGGTCGGGCGGTCGGTCGGTCGGTGTACGGTCACGTGATTACTAAATTTTTTCGGATGGGTAGTTTACCACATTTTCTTACCCATGGTGCTCCGCAGGCGTGCTTCGCGCGTCAGAGCTCCGCTAGCAATCAACCAGAGACTGGAAAATCATCAGTAGAAATGCGCCCTGGGACGGATGGATCACTTGCCATCTTGTGCTATTAATCAAGAATTGTCTGGCTGATACACGTACTGGAGTGAGAGTGACTCACAGAATACAATAACTACAATATATACTCTTCATGAAACAATGCATAATTGCTTATCACCAAAGTAGGTGTAATTGCCGATGAATTAACGCGTACAAATTCATTATCTCCTATACTTCGTACCGGAGATAATTTGCATTCTCTAGTGAATTTAGTTTTGTTCTTGCCTAGTCTCTAGGCCTCGTTATTTCCGCGCGGTCAATGCGTTAGGGTCACGTGGTCCGAGTCGACGTACCACCGACTGCTCTTTGAAGCGCATGCCTGAACTGGCGAAATATCACGTGGTCAATTTTCGGCGAATTCATTGGCTTAGAGCCAAAATCTCCTTGACATGTTGTCGAGATGAAACAAGAAAGGGCAGCTTTTCGTCAGTCGGTAGGGTTAACTTTGTGGTTTTGTGGCATCTATGAGAGATCGACAATTATTTTGGTCGAAATATTTAGTGATATGTGTTGTCTAGAGGATAATGAAACTGTGAGACAAACACAGTGGCCCGATCCGTTTAATGGAGATCGGCGTTGTGATCGCTGGTTGCGAGAGGAAGACATGCTAAAAAACAGTAAAAAAAGTGGGTAATTTTCACTTTTTATGTTTGGTGCGAGCCACGAGAATTTATATAGCAGTTGAAGAAAAACTATTGGGCTTTTTTTGATGAGTAAGCGTGCACCGAGTTGCACGAAAGAAGCAGTTTTGTAAAACGTATGGACCCTTTTTGTGCTGAATTTCGATGAATTGTACAACTTGACTGTTCGATCTGAATGAACACGTCCATATACGTCACGTCACTGAAAACACCTTAGACATTTCATGCTTTATAGTTTTTATAGCAAAACAGTAAGACAATTGCTTTGATTTAGCAATATAGCAGTTTGCACCTAGTTGCAGGAATGTGGCAGTTAGTTACCGTTTCGGTTCATTTTCATTTATTAAAAGAAACAAATCTGACTGTTCATCGCAGACGTTTGTGCTTGGTCCAAGTCTCGTGCTTCCCAGCTCTCTGGGTATAAAAACAGAAACTTACTATATCAAGGGAATAACTATTCTTTAACTTCCTTTGGATTAACTTGTATCGAGCTCACACGGAAGCGTCAGGTTTGTAAAACACGTAGAGTTGTTTATTGCTAAAACACAACGATTTTGATCTATCAAACAACATTTCATTGTTAAATTTAATCAAAGATTACATGTAAGCTTATAGATCTTTTAAAAATGGGCACTTAATGATTACTATCGAATTTCGATCTTGCAAAACTCCATTTTGATCGATCCATCATTATTAAAAGTTTCAAAATTATCTATGCAAGAAATTTTTCTCTTTGCTTTGTTCAGCTACTTTTCACTTAAACTTGCAGTTAGAAGATCAACAAATCGGATATAATATATTAAATTGGTTTCGGTACACAGTATAGATTTGGGTTTTCTATGGTTACGTCTTTGCTTGTTGTTGAATCAATGACAAAAGCAATGAAATATTGACACATACTTTATTTATTTATTTACTCTTTTATTTTCGGAGAAGATGAACTTGATCCCAATCAAAAAGTGCTGATTGAAAAAACTAAAAGAAGACGCTGGTAGTTTTTCTTTGAGGTACCTGCACCAGAGTGAAAGTAAAATCGGAATAAAGATGATCTTACCCATAAGAAGATCTCGGGTTTTCGGCCCTGTTTACATGGAGGTGGGGGACCCCAGGTAGGTGAGGTACCATGTGGCGGGTGACCCCGCCTAACATGTAAACGTGATCACATTAAAATGAGACAGTATATGGACAGGCGGGCTACCCCACCTAAGCGGGTTACCTCACCTACCTAGGGTCCCCCACCTCCATGTAAACAGGCCCTTACACGATCCTTTGTAGCGATTAAGCATGTGCAATGATGACTTCAGCAACCAAAATATCCTGGCATAATAATATTATTCCAATCAACCCGTTCTCTTCCTCTTCATATAGGGTTTTATTATTTAAGTTTTTGCCTTCAAAATATTTTACTACCTGAGGTTGTGGCTGACGAAAATGTAAGCACACTGCAGTATCATGAATTATAAGTGTGTCTGGATCGTAAGTTTCATTTTTCCAAGTTTAGATCCACCGGGCAAGACCATTCTTTCAACTGCACAGGAGATTTCCATGCCACGCGCTTGTTGAAACTCCATGTTGCTGCAAATATTTTTTCTGTTTTACCTTACTCGAGGCGGTTGAAGACACTCCTGCTCATCTTCTTTGACATTTTAAACCTTAACTATTCGATTTTCAAACTGCGAAAGGGAAGGAAAATAAATAAGTTAACGCGAACTTGAAATGGCGACTCGTAGTTCGTACAAGTACAGTATATGGGAAAGAACGATGTCCGAACTTTCAGGGTTTGTTTACAACAAAGGTCATGAAAAGTCGTGTGAAACTACGCGTGAAATCTGACGCACAGAAGGTGAATTTAGATATTTCGAGAAATAATTTCTCTATCTGTGGTTTTGTCCTCTTTCATCAATAACATCAGCTCAAAACACGATCCTGAGACTACATCCAAGTTATTTTAAAATGCTTCTCACATTACACGCATCACTTCTGCGAGGATATGGGCGATTGTTTTTTTAGGTTAAGTTTTTGGGTACTTTTCGATACGCAGCTTATAAAGACTGTAGAATTATCCTCCTACATTGATTTTGAGAAGCTTACAACTGACTGTCCCTTAAGCGCCAGTGGTGATGGTTACAATACCAAGACTTTTCTGCAGTTCGACAGCCGTTTCAACTCCCCTTTTATTTCTTGCTATTTTCGGATTTTTCTTGTTCTTGTCTTGTCAAATAGATGTGCAGCTGTTAGTTTGTATAGGATTATCCCGTTGTAGCTTATTTGTCTTCCGTCTCTTCGACTGGCTTTGGCTCGTCAGTTATCATACCAATTACGTCGCTTCCTGTATTGTTCCTTTCTCATCAGATCATGGTCAACCGCCCCCAGCAGACAATACTACAAAAATACTAATTTCTGTCCTTGGTAGTTTTTTTGGCGTTGTTATTTGTACTCTTCTGGTGGTTTACAGAATATTTTTCCAGCAAGGTAAGAACGTTTTGCTATTTTGTGCTTTATGTATGCTGTAAATTTGATCAACCCGGAGAATTCTCCCTCAAAAAATTCGACTTTCTTGTACCCGCAGTTGCCTGTTTAGGAATAGAGAGAAGAGAGACAAATAGATTTCAATTTCTTTGGAGATAGCGGTTCGAGCCAAACGCGAAAATGTATAAAAAGTCGTTGCTGATGAAAGTAACTTGTAAATGGGATAAAAACTTCTTCACTATACTACTCACGAAGAGTGCAAGAGGAAATATATTACACCAAATGCAAATAAGGTGAACCTCTCGGCCGGCACGGGTATAGTCGCGAGAAAGCGAGGATAGTGAGGCCTCAAGAGTGTTGTTTTCACTGCGCGTCTTAGCGATTGAGTCGAACGATATGATTTACTTCGAGTTGTTGCGTGGCTGAGCGCCACCAAAAAGGAGGATTTTACTCTAGCTGGAACTACCTTTTCTTTCCCGAGATCTTTTCATAAAGAAAGTTGAGGGTTGATTCGCTTCGGCGCGGGGATGGGAAGCACTTTACAGCGAAAACGCAAGTGTGCTCGCTTCACTTGCTTTAGAAGAGAGGACTCACGGAAGTATATGAGTGAAATAATTTTCGGGAGAGATGGTGCTGTCCCGTAATGTTTGCATGGTCTGTTATTTATCCAACAAAAGGTTAGCATTCTCGAAAACGGGGTCATCCGTTGTCGCCTTTAAGATCTTTTAGATTTCACGCTGGAAACAGCTGCTTTAAAATACAGTCGAACCCCGCTATTTCGAAGTCCCAAGGGAAATGGAAAAAAAGTTCGAAATAGCGGCGCTTCGAAATAACCGGGGAAGCGTAAAATTCGTAACATTGAATCATTTCTTAATAAAATACAGTACAGTACGAAGAAAGACACTGATTAAATAAAAATACAGTAATTATATGTCGGATAAATCAGCAGATGCTGTTGTATTGAAAAATCTTTGAATGTTCTGTTGTTTTTGTTTTTTTCTAATACTTTTGTCGATCGTGAATGAATAACACAGCTGAAATTTCTTAGAGGGACAATGCACGTGAGTCAAGCTCAAATAAAATGCAATACGTTTCCAGCTGTGCTCTTGTGTACGTACTCTGTTTTTGACAAGTTCGAAATAACGGGGTTGATTTAAGGTAGTAGGGAAAGAACGATGAGTTCGAAATAGCGGGGAATTCGAAATAACCGAGTTCGAAATAGCTGATAGTAAATTACTGAAAACTTAAAGGTAAATCCAAGAGATTTCGATCTTCCTTCGAAATAGCGGGGACTTCGAATTAACCAAGTTCGAAATAGCGAGGTTCGACTGTATAGCAATAGTGACGAGTGTGAATAAAACAAAGCAATAACAATTCTCTGTTAATTCTACAAGCATCGCCTGTGAAACCATGTAAGAACCCGAAGAAAGCGACATGTTTGAAGAACAGTCCTTTGATCGAAGTGCACTGACAAAACTAACAGAGGAACTTCCGCGAATTAAGAAAGTACGAAGAGGGAAAAAGGTTCTGGCGGGGAACGATCTTGCCAGTATTAGAGCATTGTATTTGCCCTTGTGCGTGATCTATTTTACTGAGCAATTTGTCCAAGGGGTTCGAGATAAACTAACAACGGTTTTCTAAAATTGCTACTTTTATCGCACTGCTCAAAATGTTCGACACAAGATCGTGAAGACTGAAAAAATATTCGGACTATATGCTTCGTTGTAAATATTTCATGCGTAGAAGTGTCCCTGAGAGCTCTTAAGGATTGTTAAGTCGCGACGGCGGATTCCCTCGTTCTCGAGAATTTTTACCTTTCCTTGGTATGAGAACGGACAAAGCGAACTTGAAACAGAACCATCTCTCAGGTATCCTCCCATTCAAATGGTTTCGGGAGTGTTCTCTTCTGAAGTGAAGCAAGCACACTTTCGTTCTTTTGACTCCGTGAAAGTAAAGTGCTTCCATTCGCCGCGCCGAATCGCTTGAATCGATTTCTTTCTTCGTAAAGAACCTTGGCAAAGGGAAGATAATCAACTTTCGTTTCTGCTTTAGTTAAATCTCCTCTTTTATGACTCTTAAGCACGTAACAACTCGAAGGAAACCGTATCGATTGACTCAATCACTAAAACACGCAGTCACAACAAAACTCTTGAGGCCTCACTAGCCTCGCTTTCGCGCAACTAGACCCGGACCGGCCGAGAAGTCCGCTATATTAACATTCGGTGTATCAGAGGACATCAACGTATAACAGCCATTACAACACATGACACAACAGCAATTTAGGTCTATTGGAATGGCATGGCTACCATATTACAGGCTTCTCCAGAGAAACAGGATCACTTAACTTGAAAAGGAATATACCCTTGTAGCTCAACAATTACTATGTCAATGTAAATATAATTGCTAGTATAGCAATTGTTATTGTTTCTTTCTTTGTTATTAGTGGTTTGAATAATTTGACCACCCATACCCCATGCCCTAGACCATGTCCTTTGTCATGTCCTACCCCAACTTTACCTCAGAAGTTTGATTCTTTCCCACATTCCTTTAAACAACGCACCAAGTCGAGGCTTGAGATGATTATTAAATGCAGTGGTTTGTATGAAATTGTCCCCTATAGCATCGGCCTCCTTTCATTGTGTTTGCTGACTAGAGTGGAATGCGGGAATAATGGTGTATATGTTGTGGTTCAATTTTTCTTTTATTTTGTTTCAAACTCATTATCATGTTATTATCATACATTACCATACCCAAAAACAAAAGAAAAGAAAATTTGAACCAAGAATAAAATTGAACCACAATATATACAAGCACATTATTGATTTCATCTTTCAAAAGAATTGTGGAGTAAAGAAAAATGGTTGGCGTCAAGTTAAACCATGTTTGGTTTTTATGCACTGTGCTACGCGTACAAATTCTCCGTCACCTCTCGCTAGAGAGAAGATATTCCGCTCGTTTGTGTGTTTCATAAGCCTCACTTTCTCTGACAATTATAACAGACTACTCGAAGTGTACGTTTTTAGAATTTCTTTTATTGTCAATCGCGCTCTGCTGACGGTCAGAAATCACGTAAATTTGGGTCAATTAACTGAGTTCATAATTAAAAGTCAATTTGCACCGTAAACAGATTCAGCTTTTGAATGTCTTTACTGTGGCACACTCCTGACTTTATCAATTCAGTTGATAAAACCAAATTGTTCTTTTACACCTCCACCTGACACAGCTTTACGGTTGCTTTTGAAACCAACTCTTTATATTTTCATTGTTTGTTTTACTTTGGTGCTGTTGTAGTGCGTATAACACTGCCATATCCTCCAAATCCTTCAACATCAAGACCCAGTTCTGATCAACCTTTACTTGGTAATGATTCCGGTAGGTAACTTAATGCTTTGCTAAAGCTGTAATAGTGCTTTTGTTCAATATGCACTCGTCCTTCGTTCAATGTTCTTATTTTGCTTGTAAAAGGTTGTCTATCTCCACACAGCCTTGTGTAATAGTCAAGATAAATAAACATTTTACAGTAAGTGTGGCGTAACTTCTTTTTAATTTTATATGTTGCAGGTAAGAAGCGTGTCTTAATTTTACACACCAGATGTTGTGAGAAGTGTAACCATGTATTACATTGCTTAGGCACCGTTCTAAGTTCGACAGAGTTAATTGAGCCAAGTATCGACATGTGGAACACGCTAGATATCTCACCTAACGTACCTCGTTGGTACGAAGAGCAGGTCAAGACATCTGATTGTGTTATAGTCCTTGGATCACGCAAAATGTCTCTCAGATGTCAGAACTCGCTGGAGGAAGGGGATGACCGTAAGTAAACTAACAGATAACCCAAGATTGTCAGCTCGATTGTCAGCTCCCTGCTATAAGTGTGTGTTTCAGAACATATCGCGTGAGAATTATTAATGGTAATAGACTTGAGTTGTGTCTAATTCGGTCTGTGACCACACGCTCAATTAAACAACTTACGTGGTTTGTCCGATTTTTTTCATCGCTACTATGATTAAACTCAAAGTAACAATAACAATAGTAATAATAACTGAAGTAAAATCTGAGATTAGAAAAAATAGCATTAACGTAAGAAGTAGGAAACGAATGACCTTACCTACAACAAGTGTCCAGTTGCAGCGCGCATCATGACGTGCTTTTTCCAATTACACAGCCCTATTAAGGATGAAATCAGGGTTGCTAGCAGCCAATCAGATTGGATAATTTTAAAGTTATGGTCACTCCTTGAAGTATAGTAACATATAGTATCATTTTACTTTGTGTCTAAGTTTTTGTATGGTATGCCCACCAAATAGCTATTATGCTAATCTAGGCGGGACAAAACATTAGACAAAGGCGATATCAAACACATATTACAAGGAGAAAAGAAATACAATAACAAGCAGAAAGAAACAGCTAAATATCAAGTACAGTGATTTGTTATTTGAACTACACTTAACTGCAACCACAGGTATATACAACAATTTATCAGGTTAACTTCTGTTTGCTGCAGTTAAATATCAAATATACTGATTTGTTATTTGAGCTAGACTGAAATTACAACCAGAGGAATATACAACAAATTATTGGGTTTATCTCTGTCATAAAATATCCTAATAAATAAGTAACATTAATATAACTACCTTCATGATCTAGAACGTTGAAGAGTACTGATTTTATTTTTTCACGAAAATTAGATTTTTTGAGAGTTTTAAAGGAAAGTGGAATAGAATTCCAAATAGACACACCAACTCTAGTGAAGGTCTTTTTCATTTTTCAGTTCAGAATGTGGAGAATTCTCAGTGGAGAATTCGACAAAAAAACAGTTTTAGAAGGCACAAGTGTAATAACTGGACCGATAAAGGTCCCATATGTAATAATATTTTGAATCCAAGCGTAATAAGGGCCCTATCTATAATAAGTGTAAGACCGTATTGTTGTAATAAACAATTATTGAATTCGGCTTTCGTATCATGCGAAGAATTATGGAGGTCGAGGAGGGTGATAATACCCATCGACATCTCCAGAATTCTTCAGAATTCTTCTAAAGTGTCATTGTCTGAGAAAGTGTTCCGGGGGCCAAAAGTTGTGGTCAACCGATTTGGCTGAAACTTGGCACAGAAGTTAGGTGTGATCAGTTATTTCAAAAGCCACTTTGGCTCAATTCTCTGACTTTTAGTTTTGGAGTTTCGGGGGGGTGTCTTATTTTTTACCCTTTGAGGACCAGAAATCGAGCTTTCCAGGGACCATTTTGAAATTGCCATAAAAACCCACTGGTATATTGTGCTGTCAAATGAATTTGACCATGAATTCTACTATGATAAAGCCTGGGGCTAGAGTTTGGCCAAAATTGGTGTTACAATTACAACCTGTTATACTACTACATGAGAAATTTCTGGCTGTATATAAAAGTGGGACGGGGACAAGGGGACGGGGACGTGGGGACGCGTGTGTGGGGAGTTGGGAGTTGGGGACGCGAGACGAGGGACTTGAGGACATTAAGTATGGGACGCGGGGACGTCAAAACCAGGGACGCAGGGGATGCGTCTTTCTTCGTGAAAATGTGTTATTTATGGTCCACATTAGATTCCATCTTCCAAAACCAGCTTGGACACCTTATGATGTTTACACAAAATATTTCTTTATAATAGGAGTAAGCGCACTGACTATCGTGATTAGGGTTAGGGTTGATTTCCACTGTCGCGTAATTCTTCCATGCGTACGTGCGTAAAATTTACGTTCGCAAATAACTGAATAGAGGTAATTATGTATGAAAGGTCGCACGTAAGCGAAAAAGAAGAATCTCGCTCAACTTCACGTTTAATCTCAACAATCTACATCTTGCCTCTATCTTCTTTACATGATTAAAATATACTTGCGTTAACGTGCATAGCCAAAAACGCGTCGGTGGAAATCAACCTTTTAAGTACTGTTAGCAAGCATTTACTGTTAGGTTTGCCACTTAAAATATGTTAAACAAAATAAATATTGCTACAATAGTTCAATCCCCCGTAGTTTAGTGGTACAGGCGATGGATTTCGGATCTGGCACTTCAGGGTTCGAAGCTCGCTTATGCCACGTAATTTTTTATTTATTTTGAATCGAACGCTATTATTCTACATAATTTTTGGCGACCGCAACCCCCCCCCCCCTCCCTCCCCACCCTGCTTTGGGCTCCAATATTCCATCAGCAAGAAGACCAGGAAACGGTTTAACTTTCTTCAATGCACGGAATCTTCGCCGAGTCTTCGCTTCGTAAACAGGCATGGAAGAACCCTAAGGAGGGCAAGGTGGGTTGCCTTCACCAAAATATATTCACGAGGAAAGTGACTGATATCGCATTTACCACCGACTTTTTCAATAATCATTGTCGTCCCCGCGTCCCCTACGTCCGTGTGTTTAAAGTCCCCGTGTCCCCGTCCCACAGGTCCCCGCGGCCCATACTTGATGTCCTCAAGTCCCTCGTCTCGCGTCCCCAAGTCCCCGAGTCCCCGTCCCACTTTTATACACAGCCGAAATTTCTGCAATTTGATTTTCTTAGAGCACTGGTATTTCAGCTTAATTTGAAAGACCTACATGTGAAAATTACAAACCTTTTACGGGTAGTAGTATAAACAAATAATAGCGTGATTTGTACGTGATATTTGGCATAAATACCACTTGTGATATTTCAAAATTGTCTCAAATTTCACTCGTCTAACGGCTCGTGAAAATACTATAACAATTTTGAAATACCACTCGTGGTATTTTTGCCAAATATCACTACAAATCATGCTATTTCCCATACAAATTGCCATTTTTCAAACTTTCAGTATATTCACCTGCCTTTTTGCATAACTTTTTTGTTTACTTTAGTCGCCAAATTATCAAAATCAGTTGAGAAAAATTTGGCTTATTATGGTTTATTGAATTTTTGGAACAAACACTTCATGCCTTCATACTTTACTTGTGACATATGCCAGAAGTTAATAGCAAGTTGTGATGATGCAGTCAAATGTGGAATCTGCCATCTGTGGATCCATGGCAAGTGTAATGGTCTAACCATTAAGGACTGCAAACAATTAAAACTTAACAATGAGGTATTTTTCTGTAAAATATGTACCATTGCTTTATTTCCATTTAATTCTTTAGATGATATTGAATTTAACATTCTTATGAATTCTAGGAAACCCTCTGACATTGAACTGCTACCCTCCCTTGATATTATCTCTAAGATTACTAGCCTGGGAAGTCTAAACATCTCGGATATTGAGTCAAATCTACCTAATCCTATAAATTCTAAAGATTATTATCCATCAGATTTTGACAAATTAGCTTTACATGTATCATCTTTGCCATCTCATTTCTCCTTATTCCACGTTGACTTAAATAGTCTTGATGCCCATCTGGGTGACCTGCAGACTATACTTGCATTAATGAATTCTCCTTTTCATGTCTTAGGCATTAGTGAGACTAGAGAAAACTGTTCCTCAGGTTTCAAAATGAGTAATAACTTGGATGGTTATATATTACATTCACAGCCCTCCAGATCTGCTGCTGGTGGTGTGGCAATTTACACTAGACGTACTTTAAATGCTTTTAAGCGAACTGACCTAAGTACAACTGATGATGAATTTGAAACTATCTGGGTTGAAATAGTTAATACTAAAGCTAAAAATATTTTATGTTGCTGTGCCTATAGACACCCTTGCTTTAGCCAGTAAGGTTCAAAGAGCATCTGGAGTCAACTCTATCTCAGCTAACTGATGAAAATAAGTCTATCTTCGTTTTGGGTGATTTTAATATTAACCTGTTGAATTGTGAAAGTCATCCTGAATCTAATGATTTCTTACTAATGCTAAACTATATTTTTTTCTTCTACGTTATATCTTACAACCAACGCGTATTACTGAAAGATCAGCCACACTCATTGATAATATATAGATTTAGCCAGGGCTAAAAGTGAAGCTCCATTAATAAATTTATAATTTAAAACAAACAATAAACTTGTAATCCACAAATCAGTTAAATTAAGGGCACATTCGTGTGACTTTTGAGGGACAGGCTAAGTGATTTTAGAGTGAAACAAATCTTTCATCGAGTTGATAGCCTTATATGTAGACCCAAAAAATAGCACTGGCAATCATCTTCGGTCACATTAAGAGCAACAATGGCTCTTGATCTGTTGATTACGGTAGATTAGGCATGGAAAACAACTCAGGCCGAATTTTTACG
Source organism: Porites divaricata (assembly GCA_038088405.1). Taxonomy (NCBI): domain Eukaryota; kingdom Metazoa; phylum Cnidaria; class Anthozoa; order Scleractinia; family Poritidae; genus Porites; species Porites divaricata. The sequence continues at coordinate 13,705,378 of JBBMOI010000005.1, read as the reverse complement.
TTCGACAAGTTTACTTTAGAAAATCTTGCCAACAAATCTGGGTGCGTGCAAATCAACCTTTTATACTTTTTATACATCACATCTGAGGTGAAAGAGTACTATGAGGCGCTGTTTTTATCATACAGACCGCCTGACCTTAGACATTTAGCAGTCAGTTTCACAATTTTTCAAGACTAATTCCATTCATTCAATATTCAGGACCATCGAAGCACGCGTGGGCTTTTAGCGAAACCGTTCAAACAAATTCCAAAATCACCTACCAAGTTTGCAAAGAAATTTTAACAGAGTTACACTTCAACATAATAAAGAATTTATTGTGTTTATTTTTTATTGATAGTTTTATGACCGTCACGGCGATGTGTAATATGCGCGGTACGTTGAGTACTCCTGCAAGCGATGTTTATGAACGACTGTAAACAAATAACGGCAAAGGGCGGCAAAGCGATGAAAATTGCAAAAGACAACTAACAATAAATAAAAGATCAGAAATATAATTCGGTAGAACATTTACAGAGACAACAAGTTTCATTCACGAAAACAAGTATTTAAGTGTCTATAAGAATGCTAGAGTCTTTAAGCTTAAAAATTAAGTTTAATTTTAAGCCGCCGGCTTCCCGGTGTTTGCTGTTTTCCTCGATGAACTCGCGACAAGTAAATCGCTCAAAGTTTTCTTTCTACAGCCAAAATAATATCTAAATATTCTTCGGAACGGTTTTTCTTGTTATGTGCGGTGAAATATCGACTAAAGGCTTTTCAAAGTTCTGTAAGCTTATGTCAAACCTCATACTAGGTCATCTCAGTGTCTCAAATCTAAATACAAACGTGCATAAACTAGCCTCATAAACTGCGCTTGACTTCATGAAAACAGATATAAATACAATGATAACTCAGGCTTACCATATTTCGAGATGCAGCTCCTGAAAGCTATCAAGTAAGGTCTGAATCGCTTACGCATCCAGCAAGGTGAAAAACAAAAACGATGCCATCCGAAATCGGATTTCCGACTTTGACAAGCAGCGCATTTCTCAACCAAAAATTCAATAAACAAACCAGCCATGAATAACGTTAACAGAAGACTCTTGGTAGCAGCTGTATTTCATTTTGTACATCCAGTGAAAAAAGACAGTTATTAAAAACATCACAAGTTGACACAAAACTCTGTCAGCTTCCGTCAGCTGTTGAAGCAAACAAGTTTCAAGATGTTGTATGAATTTTCCGCATGAACTCACCTGTCAAATTTTGACCAATCAGGGCATAAAAATTGGACGTGGAGCGTGACCAAAGCGTGACTATCCTGAGAAAAGTGAAAACCATCTGTTTTCCCTTATTGCATTTTTAAATAACTGGCTGAATTTTCGCTTCCGAGGTCAGTTTGAAATCAAAATGTTAATAGTGCTGGACCATAATGACATAAACACAGCATATTTCATATGAATTTTTAAAATTGAGCCTGCGATCATCTGAAAACTAGTAACTTGTCAGCGGATAACTTCAAAAACAATACTCGCCCTGGATGGGTCGACACCTGAACCCGCGATACGGCCAGGTGATACTGGTCAGCGGATACCTTGTCTTGACAGCTGTCAATTGATCACAACATTGATAGTTTTCTCCTAGGCTCCCTGGGCTCCCAAACTAGCTAGAAAGTGTGAGATTGAACATTGGTTCCCCTGTGGTGCGGACGGATGGTCGGTCGGTCGCTCGCTCGCTCGGTCGGTCGGTCACGTGATTACCAAATTTTCTGGGATGGGTAGATTACCTTAGCTATTGGGCTGCGCCCACGCGCGCGCTTCGCGCGCGCGAGGAGCTCCGCTAATATATTTGCAAATACTTATGCTAAGAATGCCATCACTGGTAACTTAGACTCTAAAATCTCTGATCATCTTCCTCAATTCCTGATTGAGGACAGTCTCAAAGTAAACTATAAAATTTTAAATTATTATAAAAATGACTTTTCCAAATTTAATGAAGAGAAATTTATCAATGACTTCTCACTTCTAGCTTGGAATGACATCTCAAGTGACTATATGGATGCCAACACTAAATTTGACATCTTCTACGATCAGATATCTCAATTTATAAATTCTCATATACCACGTAGAAAGCTCTCCAAACGTGAAATTAAGCTATCTACTAAGCCCTGGATTACTAAACCTACTCTTGCCAAAATCCGATATAGAGATAAGCTCTATTCCAAAATCATTAGGTGTAAACATTCAAATCCAAATTTGATATACCTTCGTAAGAAATTTAGGAATAGTGTTGTCAAAGATGTTAAAGCAAGCAAATCTAATTATTTTAAGAATTACTTTTGTGTAATAAGCATAATATGAAAAAAATCTGGTCTGGAATTAGATCAATCATCAACATTAGTAAAGTTAAAGCTGATTACATTCCCAGTATTCTAGAAAATGGAAAAACTATTGACAATCCCTGTGCTATTGCTAACATTTTTAATAATTTCTTTGTTAATGTGGGTAAAAGCACTGACAAAGACATTGCGTTTGGGAACTGTTGTCCAACCTCTTTTCTGAAGGGCAATTTTCCTGCCTCAATGTTTCTCTCCTCTGTTACTTCAGTTGAAGTAGATTCATACATCTCTCAAATGGACAATAACAAATCCATTGGTCCTTATAGTATTCCAGTCCCACTGCTAAAAATTCTTAAGACTCATATTTCCCCACTTATTTCATCTCTAATTAATGATTCTTTTCTCTGTGGTATTTTTCCCAGCAAACTTAAACTGGCAAAAGTTACCCCAGTTTTTAAGAAAGGTTCCAGGCAAGATAAAGATAACTATCGGCCAATATCAGTTTTATCTATTTTGAGTTAAAATTTCTGAAAAGGCTATGTTTAAGCGCCTTTATGGCTATCTTGAATCTTGTAACATTCTCTATCCACTTCAATTTGGCTTTAGACAAAAGTGCTCGACAAATCATGCACTGATACAAATTACTGAATCAATCCGTAACTCAATTGACAACAATGAGTTTGGCTGTGGCATTTTTATTGATCTAAAAAAGGCATTTGATACAGTTAATCATTCCATTATTTTATCAAAACTGAATCATTACGGAGTAAGAGGTAAAGCCTATGACTGGTTTCATTCGTATTTGTCCAATAGAGAACAATTTGTATGTATAAATGGCCATAACTCTGATTCTCTTTCTATCACTTGTGGTGTACCTCAGGGATCCATTCTTGGACCCCTCTTGTTGTTGCTATATATTAATGATTTACCGAACACCTCGAAACTGTTTAGTTTTCACTTATTTGCTGATGACACTAATATATATTGTTCACATAAAAACCTTAATGATCTTGAACTAATCCTAAATCAAGAGCTCCATGCAGTGGCTGAGTGGATAAAATCTAATAGACTGGCTCTCAGTATTTTGAAAACTAATTTTGTTCTTTTTCATTCTAAAAGACTTAAACCATACACGTCATTAAATCTAATAACTGATGGTGTGAACATCCAACAAGTTTCCAGGGTCAAATACTTAGGTGTCACTTTTGACTCAAACTTGACTTGGAAAAATCCTGTTAATGAACTCTGCTTAAAACTATCCAAAACTATAGGTATATTTTCCAAATTAAGATACTATGTTAATGTTGATATACTTATTATGCTTTACTATTCCCTTATTTACCCCTTTCTTACTTATGGTATCCAAGTTTGGAGTCTCACATACCCAACCTACCTAAAATCAGTAACTACTTTGCAAAAACGAGTTGTCAGATTAATGACTTTTTCCGACCCTAGATCTCTTTGTGAGCCATTGCTGAAGTCTCGCAGACTCTTAAAATTCTCTGATGTAATTCATCTTGAAATTATCTCCTTTGGTATCAGTGGTACCATAAAATAAGCCCTTCTTGTTTTGTTAATTATTTTAGCCCAGTTTCTTCAATTCATTCATATAATACTCGTCAATCACAGATTGATAATCTGTTTTTTAAATCCGTTCATACAACTCAATACGGCATCCGTTCTCTCAGTTACACTGGTCCAAAACTTTGGAATTCTTTATCTATTAATGTTAAGAAAATTAAGCCATTTTCCAGTTTTCGTCGATATATCAAGAATTTTGTGATTGATGGTTATAATTCTATTATTGATTCTTAATTAATGTTTTACGATTTATTATCTTTAACTACTATTTAATTAATGAAGTAATACTTTTTATGTAAAACAACTATTTTGTATCTATATTCCTTCTACTCATATTCTTGTTTGGGTCAACTACTCGGTTAGTTCCATGAACTATTTAGGTATCCCAAACTCTGCACAATGAACCTACAAAAGTAGGTTGAGTTTGATCGTCCGGGTGAACGTAGTCCTGAATAGGACTGTTGTTGTTGACAGTGACTGACATTTCGACAACCTGTGCGGTAGTCATCTTCAGAGTCAAAGTGAGTTGTATCACGTCAGTAGATGGTATTATATACTCTGGTTATTGATCTGAAATTGTCATGCAAAACATCGAGGAACAAGCCCTAGCTACCTACACGCGAACTATACCTATCTGGTTACGTTACGTTGACGACACATTCACCGCCGTACACAAAGACGGAATCGACGATTTTCACGTACACCTTAACAGGCAGAACGCGGACATACAGTTCACCAAGGAGATCGAAGAAAATGGTAAGATACCTTTCCTAGACTGCTTGGTCACTCGCGACAATAACAAACTACAAACGACTGTTTACAGAAAACCGACACATACCGACCGATTACTAGACCAGTCTTCGTACAACCCGACCTCTCACAAGGCTACTACTATCCGGACTTTGACGAGGCGAGCGCAACTAGTTTGCGATTCACCTGACAGCCTACAAGACGAGACTGATTATCTTTACAACGTTTTTAGTAAGAACAATTACAACACGAACTTTGTTAGACGTTCCGTCTAACAAAGTTCGTGTTGCAAAGCAACACTGACACTCAGACGAACGTCAACTCTGGCCCTGTTACGACAGCTACTGTACCGTACATCAGAGGTACCTCTGAAACTATTGCACGTATATTACAACCTTACTGTATACAATATACGTGTTGCACACAAACCCGTAACCACTTTACGACGCCCGCTTACTAATGTCAAGGACAAAGACAAACCGGAGGACAGACAGGGAGCAGTATACAAGATCAAATGCTGCGACTGCCAGGCTTCTTACATTGGTGAAACCGGCAGAAACCTTAGCACGCGACTGACCGAACACAAACGAGCAACGAGGAATGGTGACGTCAACAATCACATTGCTGAGCATCATTTACAGACGAAACATCAAATTGACTGGGACTCTGCGACATGTATAACGTATTCTACAGACTACCATCAACGTCTTACTTTGGAAAGCTGGTTCACTAACTTAGAACAAACGCCACTGAATCGTAGCCAACAGTTACCAGCGCCGTACAAACGACTTATTGACGGGATGAAGCGAAACTAACTACGAGAGATCGACTGGAGAACTGACAATTTGACTAACAATAGACGACTGCTTAACTGTGACAATAGACGGATCGAAACGCACCAATTACTGATTACGATCGAGTCTTCATAGCCAATAACACCGCGGCTTAACTGACAGACGACCAATAACATCTTGACTTTATTGACCAATCAGATCAATAACCAGAGTATATAATACCATCTACTGACGTGATACAACTCACTTTGACTCTGAAGATGACTACCGCACAGGTTGTCGAAACATCAGTCACTGTCAACAACAACAGTCCTATTCAGGACTACGTTCACCCGGACGATCAAACTCAACCTACTTTTGAAATGACTCCTGGGTTCAAACCTTTCACAATGAACCTACAATTGAAATTTTCTTTTCCTTTCTCAATCTCTCGATTTTTCTTTTTTCTTTATATTTTAAAGCACTGATTTGTATTAATTAATTATTCTGTGTGTGAGTTTAAATAAAAATTGACTTGAATTGACTTGACTTGCCCCTCTAAGGCGACGCAAAATGGAATTTTGAGCCTGATTCATGCCATAAACAAACCAAATTGCTGACAAGAAGCCCTTGTTCTGTATTTGCCAAGTGAAAAAGGATTGTTAAAGGCAAATCGGTTTCGTTGTTTAGAAATACACCGACTCTTACCATAAAATTGATCTAAAACAGGCCTCTGATTAGCACAACAAACACTTGATTTAGCAAAACAAAGGTGATTTGTTTCTTTGCAAACCTAGTAAAGCCTGGTTTCCATATGATCGTCCGGATCGTCCCGATCGCCCCAGTCGTTTCAAAATATTTCGAGACGATCCGGACGACTGGGGCGATTGGTAGTTTCCACATGATCATCTCGATCGTCTCAAAGGCAAGAGACGCGGGGTCGTCAGCGATGTCTCTGGGTTAGACAATAGAATTTTTGCGCGTGTTTTGCTAACAAGCCACATAAATGGATGATTTTTATTCGTAAAGCGACTTTCGTACCTTGGTATCTGCTTTTCCTCTTGATTTTGCGGCATCGAGAAGCTAGAAAACTTCGAAATCTTGATGTCACGGACTTTCTCTAATTTCAAATAGCCCACATACGCGCTGCGAACATTTCTGTATTATTTTTTCGGCTTCAGCGCCATCCGGGCCGAATTTATTCTTGATTACTGGAATAAAAGTGATGACTTCTGGGATAGCTTTCGATCGTCCCGATCGTCTCAGTCGTCTGAGAGCGTTTCCATATGATCGCTTCAAAATTTACATGATCGTCCCGATCGTCCGGATAGAACTCAACTCTATCCAAGCGATCGAGGTCGTCTGAGTCGTTCGGGTCGTATGCGATCGTCTGGGTAGCGTTTCCATATGATCGTCCCGATCGTCTGAACATTTTTTGAGACGACTGGGACGATCGGGACGATCCGGACGATCATATGGAAACCAGGCTTAACCATTACAGGACACAAATGATGATGTTCTGACCTAGATATAATAATCTTTTTAAAAGATGCTTAAATTTTTCTTTGATCTATATTAGTTTCACGTCATATTTCTAAGCATTACTCCAAGCAGTGAAAGTCTCCATATTTTGTCAGACCCATTTTTTGCATATTTTTACCAGATAAAGTTAGCTTAACAAAAACGCTCATTAACATATTATCTATGTCTAGCGTTGTAATAGGATGACAACGTAAGGCGCCCCCGTCTCCAGTAGGAGACGTTAAAAATAGTGTCCCCAATTAGTACTTTCGCGCCAAATACATCAACAAATAGAGTGCGTTTTTTCTTTCGAAAATCACATCAATCTAACGTAACCAAGCCCTAAGTTAATCTGTTGGATTTTACTCGTTGCACCGTTTCTAATTCTTTATACAGTTAGGACAAATTATTTAACGCTCGATGATCACACAACAATAGTCGATTTTGCTTAGTTTTGCCAATCGCCTGACTCAAACGTTAACGTTTAAAATTGCATGTAAGTGAGAAAATCAGAGCTGCATAACAAACAAACAAACATACCCCCGAGTATTTTTTTTATAACAGTTTTCCGAAAAGAAAAGAGTTAGCAGTTTATTTTTGTTCACTCACTCCCCACGCTAGCGCTTTCGTCCACTCATACCTTCCTTTCTGTTAGCTGCGTTTTTTAATATTCCCTTGCTGTTTTCCGCTCAAAATTGGTTAATTTCATATTTCAATCAATAGATCAGTTAGTTCATAATGTCTGAAGCTATCTAATTTGTGTGACATGGCTCCTCCTAGGTCCGTCCACTCTCATATTCCAGTAAGAATGCTTGTAAAATAAGAAATTAATGTACTCTTTCAACTTTCTTTTCTGTAGGACTAAACGTCACTATCAATTCTTAACAATAATTTTATTTAATATATTTATAGCCTTGCAAATCAGATGCCAGTTGAACTTTGTGCGAGGAAATATCGCCAAGAATCCTGACACTCAGAAATTCATCCCAGCTTTCTTTACCTACAATGGCAGCAAGAAAGACATTCCCGATTTCTTGTCATACCGCTGGAGTCACAAGCTACCCAGGGAAGTGGATCGTGTTATCTTTCACGTGCTCAATGTAGAAAAGATTCAGCCGTACCGCACCCAGCCTATTGTAGTGATGGGAGGGAACGGACATCCGTTTGACGAGAAGAAGAAGGAGTTAGAGAGAGCGGTACAGGAAGCAGACACGTATCACAGGTGCAGTCCACAGGTGTTATGATGGAATGGAACTTGGAGCAAAAAAGTACTGAAACAACCGAGTTACTTCGTCGTATTTCCTTATCTTTTAGCTCCCCGTTGTTAAATCTTTTCGCGCCGTCTCTTCTCGCGAACGTCCTTAGAGACAAGTAGCGATTAGAGTCGGCTTTATTCGCAAGCTATTTTGTTTTATCGATCACCGATTTTTATTTGTTGAAAATTCCTTTTTTGATGCAGAACAGCTCAGTTGTAGAAGATCACTTCCATGTTGAGTGTTTTAAATGTTTTTCGTTACGTTTCCCACCTTCTGCTCCAGTGAGCACACACAGTGAGACGAGGTCGAGGGTTGACAATTTTATACAAATCACTGTATTTTGTAACCCTAATCTAGTAGTTTATCCCTTTTAGACGTCATACACGTACATTCGAATGTCATTGGTTTTTAAAGCCACTAAGTTTAATATTTAGTGGGCAAAACACTTTCTACCATTAGGGGGTGTTTACATGACACCGGGGCGCGAGTTCACTCCGGTTCCCTCTCATGGCTCTATATTTGTTTACATGATAACACCACAAATTTCATGCTGGCGCGAGTCACCCCGGCGTGAGTTCACCCCGGTTCTTGTACCGGGGCGAGAATTTCACTCCGGTGCGAAATTTCGCAATGGTATAATGTAAACACGAAACGACCACAAACGACCACCCGGTTCGGTGTGAAATCGGTCTGCCGGTAGACTGGAACGGGTAGCGCATGCGTAATGTTCGCGATTTTGAATCACACGTGCATTTTATCAACATGAAGTGTACCTTCAAATAACGAGATGTGAAATGACCCAGTCATCATGTAAACGCGATACGAAATCAAAAAGTCATGTCGGTATGAAACTCAAGTTTTCTCATGTAAACACCCCCTTAGAGAGGAAGGAGGCGGGGGGGGGGGTGGGGGGCGGGGGTGCCGTGTAAAAATTGTCTTTTTAAAAAGTATATTCAGTTCCCATAAATTTTTGAGACGTTCCCAGCCATGCATATTTACTCTTTAAAGGGGCTGTGTCACGGCAGTCCAGTTCATTTTGTTTAATTTTGCCAGTTACTCGCCCTCAATCGCTATGGAACTTAAAGTAAACAAAGAAATTACATGGAAATGACAAAATCAGATATGCGAGACAAACAAATATGTATCCTGAGCATTATGTTTAAAGTTGCAAACAGCAGAGATCAACTTTAAAAAACTGTTAGGCTGATCAGTTTGCAAAAACCCTAATTTCAATCCGTTTCAATCTTCTTCAGTTTTGCCCATCCATGGCATCTGTTGTATCTGCTGTTTTATTTTAACCCTCCTTTAATGTGTTAAGGTAACAGAACCTGACATAGATTGAAGGTAAAACTTGGTACACTGATGTAACAAGTTAAGAAGATGATAAAAAAGTAATAAAAAGTGGGGATCACCGTGCTCGTTGTGACGTCACAATGCTGACAAATACGGCTATTTAGGACCCTTTGACAAAAACTGCGCGCAGCCCAAAACTAGACAAAAAGGAGAGATTTTTTCGATAATGTATGTGGTATCGCACAGAATTTGACTTTAATATATTGTTTGTCCACTTACGTACCAGAAAAATGCCTTTTAATGTCCTTGTTTTTACTTTACTCTCCAAAGTAGAATTAAATTGGACACGCGCTATTTGACCCATGATAGCTCAATCCATACAATTTAGTAAAATTGCCAAAAAAGTGAACATAGATTTGTGCAAATTTTTTTCTCATCGAAAGGAAGCACTGTCGTTATTAAAATCATGAAATAAAGAATGGGGTCACCGAACTAGTTTTTGCGGTAGAGCTGCAGAAAGTGCGCACCAAATGCATTTTCTCCGATTTTTGAGAGAGGACTGGGGCGAGTTTCAAAATAGAATGTACTTAAAAGAGGGAAGTAAGTATTAAAAATCAGTTTTTACAGAATTTACATCGAGATATCACATTTAGGACACAATGTGATAAAAAAGGGTTTAAATGAAAACCAAAGTGAGTAAGCGCAAGTTAAACATCCACTATGGAGGTTCTCCGTGAGGAAGTCGAACTCAGCAACCTGCGTACTGCTTACGTTATGCACATTCCCAACACACTGAGTCTCATCTCGGCAAGAAACAACCGCAAGCAAAAATTCCAATAGCGTTTCTCTTCAGTCAACTTCATTTTAATGTTACTTCACATGCTATTTTTTACGGCGGCCATCTTGTTATGCGCAGTAAGAGATGCGCAGTGCAAAACCAGGGAATCACCTTAGGCGGTTATTTTTACGTTTCTCTTAATTTAACTGGCATTTTGTAATTATCTAATATGGCTGAATTTCGTGACACAGCTCCTTTAAACAGTCCGGATGATTCCGAAGTATTAGGACATTTCGACCAGCGTTCTAACCAATGAGAAACCCTCGCTACGAGTCGAGCGTCATGTTTGAAATATCCAAGATGACGGAGGAAGACCAGACGAAGAGGGAATTTGGGTCCTTCGCTCTTTACACTACTTTTATACCAAAAAGGGCATTTCGCTTTTAAAATTCTAAATTGCAATTGGCGATTTAGCAAGAAAGAAAGATTAAAAAATTGATCAGACGTTGCCTTGGGATTCTTTGAAACAGCTTAAGGGCTACAAATTAACTCCATCTCATCGGATGCAAATGTTAACCGCGCGATCTCCGATAAAACTAATTTTAATCTGCTTTAACACATTCTGGCATTTATTTAGAAGCTAAAATTTCCCCTTTTCCCCTTGTTAGTGGAATCAATTACCGTCCATCTTGATTAAGCGTAGGTGTTTTTGATCACTGGAAGATTTTTGTAATGTTTTTAAGCCTGATCCCGATAACAACTGCTGAGTACAAAGTTCAAGATTTAACCAGGAGAGACTTATTTTGCGAAGTACAAATGTTGTGAAGACAGCGATGGATTTTGTTCTACCACACAACGACGAGAATGCACTTTGGAACAATGTGTTTTTGGAGGGTGCAACCGAGAGGGAATAAATTTTAAAATTTACTTGGGGTTGAGACATTCTAGGAAGCATGTAATTGTCCTAATAGAAAAATGATTGCCCGACTGGCTTGCTTCTTTTTTTCACTTACTTATACATCTGCTACCCATACTGGTAAGCGCTGGTAATAAAAGAGGCACAAAGAATACTCAAGTTCTTGTGAATTCTAAATTTTACTCGTTAATTTAGTGTATGTGACAACATGTATATCTTACTCCTTGCTATGTTTATGTCGAAACGTATGTAATAAATCCTTATACAAATCAGGAGCACTGAAGATGATTCTTAGCTCATATAAACAGAAATGTGCATTACAAAAACTCCACAACATGTTGACCTAAAAGAACTCGCGCGTTAAGGAAAGTACTTACAGTTGAAATATACTGTCAGTATGCCAGAAAAAATCTCGATTTGCTTGAACCATAGGTAACCCAGGCTCTGTGATAGTACCACAGTTCGGTTCCAGTAAAATTGCAGTGTTTGTATGGGGTAAAAATACGATCCTAAAATTTCTACGAAATACTAAATAAAGATCAATGGAAGTTACTCTGCAGTTAGTTGTTGTTGTCCTTAATGCTCCAAAGAAGTTTCGTGATAATTTGTTCAAATTCACTCTATATACAATAATAATATACAAGGTAGGAGACACGAGATGCCATCTTCGCCTCCATGCTCTCATTCAACACAACTTTTTCCTCGCAATTCGAACCCCAACATAAAATAAACATGCCAGGATCGTAGTAATAGGATAGCAGCAGATATAGAAACCAATGAAGCTTTCCCAGATAGACAAAAGAATCCCGCAGACTTAGACAAACTCGAAGGATGTAATCCAAAAAGGCCGAGAATATGCTCGCCGAAGTAGCCAGGCCAGATCAACGCGCGGCCCAGAAAATGAGGCCTGGGCACTGTACAAAAAAAATCCATCCCCGGTGTCCTGGGTTGACCTTTCTAGGGACCGATACATAGCTTTACCAAAGTTAGTCAACCCTGCAGGAAATACATTTGCTTGAGGGCTATTGTTCACTTGAGACAAACACGACTCGCCCAAGCAAATTACATTTTCCAGTGCACGCGTCAAAATGAGAAAAAAAGCACATGAATCACGCTTTTTTTTAAAATAAACAATCAAATTAAGTGTGATGGTGTGATGCACATTCCAAGCTGATGTTTGCAAATCTAAAATCCGTCTTGGTCAATTAAGCTTTTGCTCTTTGAAAATTGGAATTTTCCGAGAGTTAAAAAAAATTGCAAAATGCAAACATCATCTTTTACATGTTTCCTTTCTTCTCGCTTTGACGCGTGCACTGGAACGTGTAGTTTGCTTGGGCGAATCGTGTTTGTCTCAAGTGAACAATAGCCCTCGAGCAAATGTTTTCCCAGCAGCGGTGGCTAACTTTGGTAAAGCTATGTATCGATCCACCTTCATAAAGATTCTCGCCTTCTTAATCTCACAAAGAGTCGAGCTATATAATTGTCAAATCTCTGTGTCAAATCTTTTCTTCCTAATAGTACAAGGTGCAAATTTCGAAAAGGCAGTGCTGCCGCTCTCAATGCTACAAGTAAGGCGTGCACAATAAACGTTTGAACAAAAGGCTTGCCCGTTCACTTGCCTACCCATGCTCTGCAAACTGATGTTTTACGAACAGAAAAACACGTGAAAGGAAAAGTTACCTCGTCTGCACCTCCACCTTGAGCACCCGCCATGTTGAACGGTTAACTGGATGTCACGTGTTCAAATTGGATTGGATCTTTGGATCCGGAATTAAAAAACCTTGGATTCGGAGTAGAAACATTGGATCCGGAGTAATAACTTTGGATCCACAGTAAGAAACTTTGGATCCGGAGAAATAACTTTGGATCCATAGTAAGGAACTTTGGATCCAGAGTAAAAACATTGGATCCGGAGAAATAACTTTGGAAATAACTCTGGATCCGGAATAAGAACTTTGAATCCGGAGTAATAACTTTAGGGAAAACAGCTATACCGAATAATGAAATTCATGTTGGCTGGATAAAAACTTTGGATCCAAAACATTTTTTTAAATGCACTTTTTTTACTTTGCTTAGAATGGACCACCGTACAATCCACAGGGAACCCGAACGCTGTATTAGCTAATAGAATAATTAAATGTATGTTACGTTGTATTAGTAGCTAATAAAATAATAAGATGTATTCACCTGTGTTCCTGTGTCTTTATGAGTCGTTTTAGAACGGAATTGAATGCGATCAGGGACGGTAAATACGTTTGTTTGTCCGGCATGCGCGCGCGCGAGCGTCATCTGTTTTTTCTTCAAACGACAAAAGAACTGTCATATTGACTTGACAAGATTTCCTTCCGGACCACACCGCCGACGGAGATTTGTTGTTTACATTCTCAAGTAATATTTTAGACTTTCGAAGAAGTCTTAATTCTTCTTATTTAAAATTTGGCTCGCGGCATGAAGACTATCACGATTTTGTCGCTAGCAGGGCCGCCTCGCGCCCCGAAAAGCTCGTTCTTCTCGCTTTAAAAATGAAACTCGTGTCAGAGGTCAGTTGTTCCAAGTCTAGTAATAATTGCTCGCGTTCTAGCCTCAAATGTTCGAAAGACATAAATGAAAATGCAATCTCAACGCGATGAATCATCGCAAAGCGGGTTAGTCAAAAATGATATTATGATTTCATTGCACTAGTTTTTCTATACATGTTGCGCCTGTTTGTTTGAGTTTGTCAGCCGTAGGGAGGTTCATTTAAAAGTTTGCTAACACACTAACACGTCGTTGCAGAACATTGTGCTTTACGAAGCTTAATTCCACAAGATCTCCTCGGTCATATCCATGTCTCAATTGTTTCTTTCTTACAGAGACTTTATTTCTGCGTATTCGTTTCAAAATTATCCGAGCTTGTGTGGAAGCTGGCAGAAGAAATAAGCCTTCAATCGGCATCAAAGCGCTTCCCATTTTTTGGTCCTCCGGCCAAAGGCAAAGAAAGTAACTCCAAAAAATACCGATTTCGCCCAAATCGAAACTTAACGGGAACAATATATCATTGATCTGTAATCCTGAGAAGTTTTAGTGTAGTATCGAACTCGGCCAAGCGCGATTCAAACAGATTTTACAAGGTTCTCTTACTCTCCTCGCAACTTTTAATTCGCGACATACGGAGCAGGGCGGAAAAACGACTGCGCATGTGCGTTGATCTGCGGCAGAGAACGCAGGCTTAAGCGCGCGCCCATTCAAAATGACTGCCTTTTTGCGGGAAATAAACAGGCGGCATTTAAATCGAAAAAATAAGGTCATGGTTGAAAAGATAAGGGTTTGAACAACAGTTTTGAGAAGAAAAAACAATTCTCTACAAATCTGGAGGATGTCGAAATTGTGAAAAATTTGTCTTCGCGCCGAAAACGGCCATTCGCGTGAGTGGAGTTGCGAACCCGGTTAATTTAAACTTACATCGGCAATGTTTACAACACTGTGTATATTTCTGGCCATTTTGCCGCCTGTTCTTGGATGTTGGTTTGCTGGTAAAGCTAGGAATACCAAAGAGGTTTGTTACGACGATACTAAGCCCTTACCACCAGCCTTTTAGCGAGAGCTGCTAACACGCCGAACCACACAACAGTTTGCCTGAGACATGGACCGAATTATCGAGTGACAAGACAGTCGCTGCTCTGAACCTTTTCAAGACCACCACTCTGCTTTTTCTTTGCGTTTATCATTCAGTATTAAGACAAACAATTCAGTGACCACAGCTTCAGTTCATTAAAGAATCGAAATTCAATGACAAAATGTATATTTCTACTATTCTAATTTGTAATCTTTTTGTGTGCATACTTTTTGTGCTTTTTGACTGAAATATAATTAAAGGTAGTTCAAACATTATTTCTCGAGTTCAATAATACAACAGTTCAATAAGCTCAGACAACAATTATAATTGGTTGCTGAATATCCATAACATTTTAGTAAAAGGTTTTTCAAGATACAAGAGGGGAAAAGGGGTTTAAGAAAGAAAAAAGGGGAAGGGGGGTGGTAGTTGGGTAAGAGGTATCCTACTGTTTGGCATTGTACATTGGGTTGTGAAGAGTATAAATGCAGACATTGCAGAACTCTTACTTATTCTCTTGCTTGTTCAAATAGTAGTTTCCACTCGGCTGCTTTTAATTTAACATCGACCCACAACTGGTATCAATGCAGACAACTGGTCATTAACCTGCCTCCTTGTCCGGAATCCTTACTACACTGTAGATTTTTTAGTCTCATGGCTGTCATCCCATCCTTTACATGACTGTGACTTTAAAATGATTGTGACTTTAAAATGGGCAAGGTTATGATAGTTAAAACTTTTTTTTCATTTTTCTTGCTTGCTTAGCTTAACTATAATAGTTAATAATATTTATGTTTATTTATGAACGTTTTATTGTAGGAAAAGGTGTTGCCTAGTAAATATTTAATTTACCATATTTACACTTCACCTTAATTCTCAGTGAGTTTTGAAGGAGAGGAAAGGAAAGCATGCAGTAAAGATATTGGAAATGTCAAAGAGCAAGAGGAAAAAATTCAATGAAAAATAAAAAAGGAAAGAAAATCTCTAAAACAATTGAGGTGTTAAATAATGGTTCTCCTTGATTTTATTAGAGAGAATTCCATTCCTCTAAAGCCCTCCACCTCATTAGTTTCAACCACAATAATAATAAATTATTGTTAGAAGTATCTGTCTCCACTCCATGAGAGCAACAGCCATTATTATGGGAAAAAACATATTTTACACTTTCATAATTATTTTCTGTATGCAAAATCTGGTCTGCCAAGCGGCATAGCTGTCCAGCCATAAAATACAGCTGGCAGCCGCCCGCTTGGCCTCCACAGCAGTGTTCTTGATTTGGGCTGCCTTCTCGAAAGTTTTTTTCTTCTTTTCTTCTATATCTTCTTCTTGTTTTTTAAATTCCAATCTCACGTCCTGTCTCCACCGCATGTAATCCTTATTCCAGTTTATATTACCGCAAGAAGAGTACGAAATCAGGGGGCAGTGCTTGCGCAAGCACTGCCCCCCTCATTTCATACTCTTCTTGCGGTGATATAAACTGGAAATATGGATTACCCAAGGAGCCAGTAATTATCAACTAACTAGTTTACACTGATAATTTATAAACCGTAAGGGGCCAACCATTTGACTTTTGAGAGGGGTATGGGTGATTTCAGAAAAAAATATCCTGTGGACTGATTTTGAGGGAAAAAAATTCTTCCAAGAAAATAACTAGCAAAAAAAATTCCTTTGCTGAAAAAAATATATTTCAAGGCGTATAATGCTGGAAGAAAATCTTACACCGTTGTTTGTCAGTAAAAATTCTATTACCAGAGGTTTGGGAAAAAAATTATACACAAGCAAAATCACCTATACCACCACTCAAAAGTCAAATGGTCGGCCCCTAAGTTAAATTCCAAAAATGAGCTCATCATTAACAACCAGTAAGGATCACGCAATAACAAAATGTTGATTGCCTTGTCTCATCAGGAGCTCAGAAAGATCTAGAAAGTAGAGAATCATGTTAGGTCAACTGAATGACAACGTAGCTGCAAAAACAACACAATTGAAAAAAAAAAAAAAAATTTTTTCAGCTGCAAAATCTCCTTAGATGCACGATCCAATGCCCACCAAACTAGCAGTCTGTAAAATACAGATACTTAAGGCTGGGGTGTGAAATTAGACAGATAAAATTCACGAAGATAAGACACAAGTTGACGAGTAAAGCTTACTTTTATATGCAAGATTAAGCTTACATAATTATGTCAGTGACCTTTTGCGTTTTCAGTTTTATCTTTTGTATGTGAGCTTGTTTGGGAGTCACACCACAATAAAACTATGCTTAGAAGGAATTAATTACATTACGTTCGTTGAAATTTTTTTTGATAAGTTAATTATATTGCAGTCTAACTCAAGCAAACGTACTCACCGAGAGCTGCCATCGTTTGAAGCAATGCTTTCCGAATATGTCTGCCGGCTTTTTAAACGATCGAAATAGACGAATATTCGTTTAAAATACTTTCAGCATGTCCGAGAATTTCCCTTGACTGAAACTGTTTGCAAACTGCGTCTCTCAGTTCCATCTAGCAAACAAATATTGTGTGGGAACCGCCAGCGAGAACTACCTTCCACCGCCATACGTTTCATGATCAAACGATCGAAAATGAGAGAGAACTTCACCGGCGAAAAATGTCTACGCATGCTCTGCAAAAAATGACACGTGATCGATTTCGGGCAATGTCATTGGCTCCGAGGCAAAAATGCCCGCGAAATGTTGTTGAGATGAAAGAAGCGATGGCAGCTTTTTTTGGCAGTGACAACTTTGCAATTTCTTGCCACTGTAAGAGATCAAAAATTATTTTGGTCGAAGTTTTGACGGAGATGTGTTCTCTAGAGAATATAGCGCCCTGGAACTGGCGAAAAATCGCAGTGGCATGGCCGGATTCAGTTTTGTTGACGTTGAGATCGCTGGTATGCATGTGAAAGACAGGCCGAAAAGGTGGGTAATTTTTACTCTCTTTGTTTACTGCATGTTCCGGGCCACTCGGTACAAAAAGAAATTATAAAGTAGTGGAAGAAAAATTATTGGGCTTTGTTTTGGTATATAAATAAGCTTGTACCGAGTGGCTCGGAAGCGACAGTTTTGTTAAATGTGTATCCCGTTTTTGTGTCAAAATTCGACTTTAACATTCGACAACATTCGACTGTTGATCGAAGAGTGTGTTACAACGCTACCCAAAATGTTTTTGTTGCTTAGTTCGAGTTTCCTATCACGGATTCAACAAAAAAAAGTAGAGGGACAGAGATTTTTGGGCTTTGTTTTGTTAATATGACTTAGCTTGTACTTTGTTGCTCGAAAAACTATATTTAGATGCTAAATCTCCGTGTGTTTACACTTGTTATGGCAGAAAAATAAGCTTACGCTTGGTTCAACTTAATCTCGTGTCACTCGGTACAAAAGAAATATTCTTAGCCATTGTCTTGCTGTGTAAATTGGCTTGTGGCTAGTGGATCAAAAGCGGCCGGGTTGCAGCAGTTTTCTAAAGTGCGTAGTTCGTAACGTCTTTTTGTCGATCGGTGCACATTTCATTGTTGTTGCACCTTGTTACAGCTTTGTATGTTACAGAAAATAATTTGAGTTTTATCCGAACTGTCGAATGAGAAAATGTGAGTGTTTTCATTAAAATGCTTAGACCGTCTTGGAGCTACAGTTCGATAGGTCCAGTAACATTTTGATTTGTAAAAAAAATTCTGTTTACAATGTGCACAACTGCTTGCAATTTTATAATTGAAGGATCGAAGGTTTGATTATTTTGCATATAAATTTGGCTTGGGATTACTAAAATTTTTACACACAAGGCTTTCAATGGGGGGTGCTTCTTTACTTGAAAATTGGATCCTGGAATGAGAAGAACAGGGTAATTTTTCTGTGAATGCTTTTGTTTTTATATGCATTGTTTTTGGCTTATTTTTTTTGGGAGCCAAGTTATAAAATGAATGCAGAGTTAACATGCTACTAAGTATTCAAAAGCTCTTTCCAAGAAAAAAAAATCATCACAAATTAAACTTACAGGAGTGTAAAGCTTGGAGTAAACTTTGAGTCTTAAATGAAATTTTCGTTGGATCATGTTGATGAATGCAATTGTGTAGGATGTGCAGTTTCCAATTTTGATCTTCTGTCAGAATTATGAGAGGACACTCACAGAATTGGGCCGCGTCACGCGAAAAGGGTCCGGACGACATATTATACTGATTTTTATTTTTCTTGAAATTTGTGCCCTTTAATGGTAGAGAAGTATCACAGAGATAGAAATAATCATCCTGCAAGAGTTAAAGTGCGAAAAATCAACCTTAGAAAGGGCGCGCTCACGTTCTGATTCTGCTATTTTCCGCCATGTTGGACTCACTTAACTTCAAATTTCAAGCGAAAGACTAGACCCACAATTTCAGTTCTAAAGCAGAAAATTATTTGATTGCCCGTGATGAAGTTAAATAGGTCTAGGACTGTAGGCTGGGTACTTTCTTGACAAGTAAGAGCTTCTCGATGCGTGAATTATTCAAGTCTTTCCGCGACATCACCAAACTGAAAAAACATCACAAGCAGCGAAGGACTGGGACTGGGTGCGAGTGATAAACTACGTTATTTGAATACAATGAAAATTGAAACAAGATCCAAGGATGCTTTGGAAGTTTGTTGATGTTTCTGCGAGCAATTTTGAGCTGTTTCTTTCCTTCCAGTATGGCTTTTGTGGTTCATTTATGGCTGTACACCACTGTACAGTGAGGTGCTGTACTTCAAAGTATTCGACAGCGTTCTAGAATCAAAAATCGGTGAAGAGGGAAGCGACAAAACAATCAAAACAAACCACTCGAGCGGCAAGTTGTTGAAATCCTCTGCAGTTTATTTCAACAGCACTACACAAGATTGCTCACTTACAGGAAATCATTATAGATACAGGTAGGCAAAACTGTTTCCCCTTGAATCACCTTTAGCCCTCGGCTTCGTACTGGTTACTTTACAATCATGAAATGAATTCTTTTTGTTTATATCCAAAGAAACATTCAAAACTGTTTTTTATGTCTTGGCTCTAAATTCAGAGCACATTTGCTTCTTTTAAAGCAAACTGCGTAGCCACCTCACTATATTTTGGTGGTCTTTTTATCACATGTACAAGAATTATTTCGACCAGTGCTATACAGGTTCAAGTCTAATATATTCTTATGCCCAAAAACTTGGTTACTGGGACCAAATGAGCTTATTGAGTATTTGAGCCTTTCTTGTGAAAAGCCAGCTGCTGGTAAAGGGTCAGGAAATGCAGGTATGGCTGGGGGCCAGGAGAAACCCCTCTTCAGCAAGCATACTCTTGTTTCCTCTGCATCAGACACATGTACTTTAACATAAACATAGCCTGGATCCTCATGTGTAAATCGAAAATGATGATATTTCCGAATACCTACTAATGGCTTAAAAACCGCATTGAAATAGGTGTCCCACCCATACCATTGAAAATTTGGCTCTGCCTCATGAGTATCCCTGTACATAATGCTAGAATTAATTTTTGCAGATCGTTCTATTACACTACTTATTTGAGCAGTTGTGTCAACATCACTCCTTCGGAACAGCTGTCTAACTTTGCCGAAGCATCCATCACATATACACTTTGTGTGCCCCGGTTCCATAAAATGATAATTTATCTCCTTATGTAAGCCCGTTCCCACCCTCCATGCAAAGTAGTGCATTACAGTTTTATTTTTATTTTGCCCTCCACAATTATCGGCATGAAAAATGGGATTTTTCTCTCCCAAACTAAAATTACATAGATAATGGTGCAACATACTAAGCGCATTGTTTGGACCATGGCTCTTTTTGCCATCAGTACCAATACTATCCCCTTCATTGAAAAGAAAATTTACTTGTTTTTTTACAGCCTCACAACAGATGCCAAAGCAGTGGACTTTAAGGGTAGTAAGAAAATAAAGAGGCCCTACTTGCAAACATTGGTGGGGCAAAGTGAAACTCATTGCAAAATCAAATGTGTAGTGGGTGTTTTTAAATTCCTGTGAGCATGGCTGTTGAGGACCAGACGGAACTTCAGGGAGGGAGGCTAGCTCCTCTGCTGATGTTTTAATGCAGGCATTGTAGAACTCCCGCTCCTGTCTGGCCTTTCGTACATGGTTGTTGTAAGCTTCAGTGTGCTCAAGTTTGTCCTCCTCTGTAACTGCATCCATGATAAGCTTCCTAAAATTGTCACACTTATGACAAACATCAGAGCGGGGCTCCATAAGCCGGATGTGTGGCAAGCAACTGAGCCAAATTGACTTGAAAAGAGTTAAACCTACTGATCTACGAACAGGAGTGTAGCTATTACAAGCCTCTACATATTTTTTAAATACAACAAATTTAGTGTCGGATGCTGGTAAATAAATTGGGGGATGGTTATCACGCCCATGTGGAGCTGCTGGCATTGGAAGACCATACTCTGTAGCATAGCTGGTAATGAATTTCACCACACTTTCAATCACCTAAAAAGTCAAATGCATGAAATTCATATATGGCTCGGTGCTGGAAAGACTATAGAATAAATATTCATGTACTCATCTTAATATACTCAGCAGTTGATAAAAACCACATGCTCTTCCTTTTCTCCAAACACACACATGCATACACAACTAGTAATGTTATTTAATTGAATGAAAAGGTTTTACTTATCCCATTTCAAGTCTGTGATAACTTATTATGAATAAAAGTCTATATCTCACCTCAAAGGGATATGCATTATGTGGTCTGGTACCCTTTAGCCCATGTGTTCTTGGAACAACCCCTTTTTCCTTGAAGTGCCTTTTAAGGTTCTTGAAACTTTTCGAGCCTGCATGCGTTGAATACAAATTAATAAGTTTTTACAAATTAAAAACAAGCCTCTAACAAATTGAGAACTTTTTCTTTTGATAGGCCAGACAAAATTAAAGTCATTTCGATTTCTCTTAGGCACATCAGACAACTACTAAAATAGAAACTTTTCTGTTAACTACAAACAATTGCAAGTTCTAATTTGCTAGCTGTTATATTAGTACATAAAAACTCGGTTTTCATTTTTCCCTCCCAAAAAGACTTCTACCTTCTGACTAATTCGATTCGATATCAGCATATCCGGTTTTCGTTTTGTCCCTTACAGAAACAAGGCTTAAATTTAATGTTATCCTGCTCTTTAATAGGAAAAAACCGTAGTACTGTTACCAGCTCACCGATGTCATGAATGAATCGCCAGGAGGCCTCACAAATCTGATGTCCTTGGAAAGAATAATTAAAGCGTTGGCAAGTCCTTTTCCCCTGCCTGGTCTCCTCTCCCGAGTGTTCCATCTGTTCTAGTTTGGTCAATAGCAAAATTTCTTTCTCGTCTTTTGTAAACTCTGCCAGATTACGTCGATAATCAGTGATCAGCTGTCTCTTATTTTCGAACAGAGAAAAACATTGTTTTGAGCAGCCGCACCGCTCGGGGATTCCTGGGGTTTTAGGTAACGGCTTAATATGTCATTAACAAAGTCTATATACTGTTACATTTTAAGCCAATAACTATGTTTGTAGGATAGATTACTATACACTGACTGAGTAATTAAGCCGTTAGTTAACGGCCTAAAATGTCACAGTATCTATATATCAAGGAAAGGAATTAAGCCGTTACTTAACGGCCTAAAATGTCACAGTATCTATATATCAAGGAAAGGAATTAAGCCGTTAGTTAACGGCCTAAAATGTCACAGTATGTATATATCAAGGAAAGGAATTAAGCCGTTACTTAACGGCCTAAAATGCCACAGTATGTATATATTAAGAGTAAGAATTAAGCCGTTACTTAACGGCCTAAAATGTCACAGTATGTATATATCAAGAATAAGAATTAAGCCGTTAGTTAACGGCCTAAAATGTCACAGTATGTATATATCAAGGAAAGGAATTAAGCCAAAATGGAACATTAACGCGCGCTCACGCTCACGGGGTATTCCCAGGCGGTCACCCATCCAAGTAGGCCGTGTTGTAGGCTTCTTATTTTATTTTATTTTTCGAGGAATTTTTTCATCATTTCTGCTGTTTGATCCCCTGCTGGAATGTATCTCTGCTGTCGGTCCCAAAGTTACTCGGAATTGTTGCCCGAAGTAATCAAGTTGGGAGGTAATTTTTTTGCAAAATAATTTAACTTGGGCATAGATCGCGCGTTGGTTCGAGAGCGCGCGTTAATGTTCCATTTTGCGCTGTGACTTCAAATCACCGCTTGTGACATCACTTTTTTCAAATCACAGCTTCCACAAGTCAAAGTTCGCTTTAAAGTGCGACTGCAGGCCGAAAAACGGCCGCGAAAGCCACAGAAACAAGCGAAAAGGACAAATACGACTTGTGGGTCGTTGTGCATCGTTGTGGGTCGTTCCGGGTTTTAGTAACTACGGGTCTTTCGCAATCATATCAACTGTCATATGTCAGTCAACGATGCAGCAGCGAGAAAGTAAATTTCCATATTTCCATTTCGCAAACTACAGATTTTCATTTCGCAAACTACAGATTTCCATTTCGCAAACTACAGATTCCCATTTCGCAAACTACAGATTTCCCTTTCATTTCGTTCCATTTCGTTTCGTTCCATTTCGTTTCGCAAACTACAGTAAGCCGAGACGGAAATCATTAGCCAAATCGAACTATAACCGCGCGTTTGGAAACGTTTTATAGACGACATATTGTCGCTCTGAACTATAAACAGAGACAGAATAGAACAGTTTATTGAACATGCGAACAATCATCATCCTATGATCAAATTCACGGCTGAAATTTCCTGTAAGGAGACAACATTCCTGGACACCTACATCTACAAAGGCCAAGATTCGCAAGAGACACAATCCTTGAAGTGCGGACTCATTTTAAACCAACTGAGACATTTCAATATACGCATTTTAAATCCTGCCCCTCAAGGAACTGAAAGGCTTCATTAAAGGAGAGACTCAGGTTGTTTACCATTTATAAAAAAAATCCGGAAATTTTGGTTGGGAATTTTCGGTTGGTAAGAACGGAACGTGTCGTTTACCATTTGCCTAAAATTTCCGGATTGTCGAGCCGCGCTAGAATGGATTCTAGTTACAACATGAAAATGGTACGAAACTTAAGAAACTTGTTAATGGTAAACGAATTTCCATTCGGAACGTCCCAATCGGGAAAACGGGACTACCTTTTCAGAATTTCCGTTTGTCCCGGGAATTTTCCAATGGGACGAACCCAAAAATCGTTTACCATTTACATCCCAACCGGAATTTCCGGGAATTCGTGGCAAATGGTCAACAACCTCAGACTCTTCTAAAATACTGTTTGACGAGAAAATTACAAACTTCAAATAACATCTGCTACATTAACACAACCCTTTCAGAGGAGAGAAACCTACGAATCTTGCCTTTTGTCACACAATACCAACCATAAGTGCTTGACCTAAAGAAAATTCTAATAAAAAAAGTTACATTTAATAGAACAACAACCATTACTGAGCGAAATCTACAAAAATCCGCCTCTCGTATTGTACAAAAGAGGGAGGCGCTCGAAGACATACTCGTGAGTGCCAAACTATGAAAAAGGCTATTTTAAACACGCGCTGGGGAGTTGTGTAGGCCTGTCAACGCCATTTTACGTAAAATTATATAGGGAAACTCGTGATATCAATATTTTTACGGGATCAGGGATCAAAATTTACAGCAATTTTGAGATCAGGGATAAAAAGAATTAGGTGAAAAAACGGGATCAGTTTGAAAAAAAAAAACCTTGCTACTACCCTGCCAGTCGCTAACCAATCAACAGCGATGAATTGTTTATGGTTGATCTTTGATCACAACAACAACAATGGGGGCATTGGTCTGGCGACTGCGTGAAGTGGTTGTATAAAGTTTTGAGACGTATACTCTTAGATTATAATTGCAACAAAGGCCACCGTGGGAGGGCATTACATTTACAGATCTTCCAGGCTAATAACATCATTGACTGTGTATTTAAATGATCATTCGTTGCATAGGGCCAATACCTCCACGCAATGTTTTTGTGTTCTGTTGTGAAGTATTTTGAAAGTCATTTTTCAAAGGGATCTATCTAATCATTTAAGTTTAGTTTCTGTTTCATTAAGTCTTGTTTTTGTCCACGTACTGTTTTCCTGTTTTGATCTTTTGTTTTTACTTATACTTGAATTCATGCCAAGCTCGCGAATTTACTTATTGCCATATTAGGAATGTTATTCGCTTGACATTGTCAGATGTTAATTTTTTAACAGAAGGCCGTGTTTGTGGTGTTAGAGCTGCCCTTGGTTCTTTATGGTACTTGTCGGTTGCGGCTGTGCGTAGGCTATTCTATTCCCTAACAACAGAAAACCTGTTGCCATATAAGCGATAAGATATACAATAGGAACTCTACCGGTCAGCTAACCCAAACATGTCTAGCTTTGGCTATAAAAACCGCTACTATACTTGAACTAGTGGGTGGAGAGAAGTAGAGAAAAGTAAGAAAGATGTAGAAGTTGGTACAAGTAAGTTAGTTAAAAAGGTGGAAGAGTTAGAAGATTAAGAAGAATTAAATCAAAACGTAAATCAGATTCCTGGTACCTCATCGTGTAGCGAACTAGTTGCTCGAACACACCGCGGCTACAGTTCATTCAAAATAGAAATCCAATTCTATTCGTCAGACGATCTGAAATGACGATTTAATTCTTTAACTACGTTTTTAGTCTGATTCGTCGAATAGTTTTTTGCTCATTTATTAATCGATCTGTCTATACACGATACTGCATTTCCACTCTCGTGGTAAGGATTGACTGTTAATGAAGAAGTTGATGCGGAACCTCTCGGAGGTAATATAATTTAGTCCTATATACCAGAGGGCAGAGCTGGAAGCTGCAAGGGATACCATCTAACCCAACAGCATCCTTAGGATCTACGTTGCGTACTAATGTACTCACGTAGCTAATGTACTAAATAAATGTACTTCACGCATGAAGTTGGGTTGAAACTGCGCGACAGTGACAGAAAAACAAAAACACCAATACAATTACAGTAATATATAGATTTAGCCAGGGCTAAAAGCGAAGCTCCATTAATAAATTCTAATTTAAATCAAACAATAAACTTTTAATCCACAAATCAGTTAACTTAAGGGCACATTCATGTGACTTTTGAGGGAAAGGCTAAGTTATTTTACATTGAAACATCGTACATCGAATTGATAACCTTATATGTACACCCAAAAAATAGCAAACATCTATGAAATGTGCGCATCGACATTTAGGGATGAATGATTAAAATTACTTCCGTCAGTCCCCAAAACAAATATGATTCTCATCGAAGTGTTCTGTTTCACTTACCCATAACATAAGCATTTACTCCACAATACCGCTAGTCGCAAAGAACACGATCACGAGCAGTGCAGTTCCGCTTCTTTTCAAGTAACGTGTAATTAACACGTAAAAAACCTGATCATATTTTCTAAATTATTTGCAGAAAATTGAAATCCTTACTTCAACGTCTAAAATTTTAAAGGTTATGTTTTGTGTCTGTTTTATTATTTGCAGGATATGGGCAAGTGATGTCAGTGAAAATTATAAACAAGGTAATATTTACTTGAAATTACTCAAATGAGAAAGTTAAACTCAATAAGCCGACACACCTTAAACTGACTCAACTAAATTAAATATTGCCAAGAAACTCAGCGCTTACCCATGATTCTCTTAAGGTGACTCTCTTCTAGGTTCCTGATTAGCAAAAGAAACATTTAAGTCCATCAAAAAGACACTCTGGAGTTTGCCATAAACTCTAGCTGCTTGAAGGCCCTACATGACACAGGAGTCTTTTCTGTCCGACTAGTTGGGTGATACTAAAAGAATTAGACTCTTTTCCCTCAAGGGCCGCGGGTCAATAGACATTAGTAACATGCTTTTGCAGCACCCTCTCTTCTTAGGGATTGACGTTAAGGCCCCTTCCCAACCCATGATTAAAAAAATATATAAGCAAACAACATAGTAAACAAGCTATTAGACAGGGGAGGTTGGGAAAAATTACAAATTGTTTGCTATCCCGGTTTTCATAGATATCAGTATAGCAAGACGTTTATTATTATTTAACCCACAGTCAAGAGCTGGAAAGTGTATGGCCATCATCAAAATGATGTCTTTAAGAGGGGCTGAGTTGACTTATTTTAATAGAGAGAAACAGGTAAGAAGCCAATCGTTTTCCTTTTTTGCGGGGACGTGGAGGGAGGGGTTATGGGTGATTCAAGAAAGGAGTATCTGTGGACTGATATCGAGTGAAAATGTTTGCAAAGGTAAACCTGGCGAATAAAAAAAATACTATATTGAAAAATGTTTTTCGTGCCTTATAATATTAAAAAAATTACGTCATTGTGTCTCTCATACCACCACCCCCTTTAAAGTCAGATGGTCTGCTCCTAGGTTTATTACCCTGTAGACTGTTGACTCACGTGACGAGCATCTATGCAAATTTAATGAAACAAAAGAAAGCGTTTACATAAGAAAAAGAGTTCAACTTCCAAAGGACTGGTTTGCCACACCAACATGGCCGACGTTTCATTGTTTTGGGACGCGGTGACGTCATGTTGAAACACTCCATATAGACAAGGCGAGATACGGCGGACAAAATTGAGGACCATTTTAACTCTCAAGAGAAACTGAAGACAATGCTTATGCAAAATTTGTGAGCAGCAATGAGTATTATTGTATGATATGGTATTTTCTGTCGTGGTCAATACCAAAGAACTCAAACGTTTCACGTTAACCATAATACACCTTGATTACCCCCCAAATTTTGCATAAGTATTTTTTCAAGTTCTTTTGAGAGGAGTGTAAATCCCAAGAGAAAGATTGGAAACAATAGAGTGTTTAAGCGTCACGTTTATGTCTAACGACAAAAGAAAATTTGTACCATTTGACCGAGTTTCTCCTTAACTTGTTGTTTATGTTCATATAAGAATTTGTTTAAGGTGTTTTCATCTGCTCATTTTCTATTTTGAGAAATTCTCGACTTGCATCTGACGTTTACGGTTTGACGTATAAGTGATGCTTAAACTCTCTAATGCGAAATATGCAAAAGTCTTTTTTTGCGGGGGGGGGGGGGGGGTGGGGGAGAAGGGGGTAAACAGGGTGAATTATGGGAATGTCAAAGTAGCGAATAACGTGCTCATCCTTTCCAACATCAAGATGAGGACAAAATGCTGTAATTTGACCTCGTTGTAAAGTGATATTGTTATATATATATTGGCAAAATCCAAACTCTTACAACGAACAATTTTAATTACAGTGGCAACCCGTTAATGAGACCACTGTTTGGCAATAAAAGTCTGGTTGTGATAAGGAGGTAGTGGCTGGAATAATTTTCAGGGTCTGTACCTCCTACGTTTAAGCATAAACTACGTCCCATACAGATTTGGAAAAGTCCTCTACGTTTCATTTTTTTGTGAACAATGATATCTAACATTCCTGCATATTATTTCAAATGTCTGTTGTTGGCGTGGAAATGAACCTTGGAGGCAACAGCCCTGAATAATTAGATCCTCTCACTTGTAAAAAGCAAATTCCAACAAGCGAATAGTAGTTCTTATTTTACTGCCTCACAAGATATCAATAATCTTGAATCTCAGAGATCAAATAAAACGACGGTTAATCGTGAGATTCTTTAATTTTTTAAAAAAGGATTTCGAGCGTCTACCCGGCTTGTTCTGCTCACATTTACTAAGCACGTACTCCAACAAATCACGTCTAATTCCAAACAATTATTCGGAAAAAGTGGATCGCTATTTCTATGGTGACCTTGGGATTCCTAATCCATCTTTATCATTGACCATATTTTTAGGAGATGCGTATATTTGGAGGGGTGTTTCTCAAGATTGACTATTTACGACCAAGAAATTACGAAACAAAAATGCAGAGGTAATTGAAAGATCTACTAAAAGCTGATTTAGATTTAATTTTTGGATAATATACCATGCTGACTGCAAAGAGTCAATAGTTATAATTCATGTACCATTTCATAAGAAACAGGGGCACTCAAAGTCAATTTTCAGAAAATTTCTGTTCAGAAGACGATTTGAGATCTAGAATTTTCGGAAAGTTTAGTAGAATTTCGTGCTTGCTTTCCTCACATAGGATTTTAGAATATCTAAAATATAGTATAATTGCCTGTTTTTAAAGGATTTTTACCCTCAAAAGGCCACTTACAATTTTCGGAAGCCTTTTTTCTTGCTGAAATTTTCGAAAAGCTAAGTTTTGATCCCTATAATGTTCGGATCACTAGACTTTCAGTTAGGAAATCCAAACAGATGAAAAATTTTTAGGGGACAAAAACATGCCTAATTATATCTACCGTTGAAATAGTCAAATACGTTTAACAATGCTATGTATAAGTGGTTTTGAACTATATTCTCGTTGGGTGCCCCTGAAGGAAAAAGAAAAGATCGTCCGGATTGGTGTAGTTTTAAATAGAGCATTCAAAACAAGTTTGCGCGTTGATATTTGATAATGTTAGCTCTTCAGGTCTTTTGTTTTACTTATGGTTATTTCGTTATTTATAGCCATATAATCGAACGGTTTGTCCTTTAACTTTGTTTTAATTGAGTAGAGCATTTGGTCGTTGCACTGTAATTACAGAACGCTTTCAATCTCTATGTTCGGTTAATCATAGGTACCCTTACACGCAGACGCTGTTAGGGGTTCGTCACGCGTTCCTACCCCCTACTGTTTGCTTCTGTTTAAAGAAACTAAACAGCATTGACCAATTGTGATACGTTGAGGGAATCTCATGCTATGAAGGAAGCGATTTATTGACACGTGTTCTTCACCTCAGGAGAAATTTTCGCGATAACCAAAATATTCATCGTATTTCATTTACTCATGACGAGCCATCTTTTCATCAGCGAGGCGCGAGGCCTGGCACATGTTTTCCACCGCTGAAGACAAACTGTATCAAGCTTATCTTTGCCCACCACAAAACTCTAATAGTGACTGACACAAAATGTATTTCCTTTTAAAGGTCAAAAATCGAAGAGCAAGAAAAAAAAGCTAGAACTGTCTCTCATCAGTTTGAACCCAATTTTCGTGCCACTAGCCCCACCACCAAGAAGAAGAGGACTACGAAGGCAACTAAGAAGAGAAGGGAGATGCTTGCCTTTGCCATGTGGAATCCAACAACCCATTATCGAAAGGTATATGTAGTGATATTTAAAGTGCGTTATATTCATCGTATTCCGGAATACAGAAATAAGTACGCCCATCCCGCAAAATTATTCATTTAATTTTCTAACCCATCATTCAAAAATGTAAGCAAAGTATTTCGTTTCTTTTTAGAAAAGGAAGTCTCCTTTTCAATCCGAAAAATCCCGCCGAAAAAGAAGTAGTCAAGATAGTTCTGGTCAAGGTACGTGAGATTTGCATGCCAATGAACATCCCCAGTGCGGAAAAATATTATGAATATTTATAACTTTCACAAGCAGTTACAGAAATAGACTCATGGCGGTTAAGAGAAGAGAGAAAAAAGTAAACATCGTTTATAACGAGCTCGAGCTACAACGAAGGCGACGGCTGATGAAAACATCACTTACAAATGGAGTCGCGTTGCTTCAAACTTTATCGCACTTGGGAGGTTTGCACTTGTTGTAGTACATAATCATACTTGACAATTAAATTGTTTGTAACAGTAAGGCGCTAACATAATCATTTACACTAAAATAGAAATAACATGTAGCAATGTCATTAAGGATGCAGTTAAGGAGAATTAGAAAAGTGATAGTGAGTCACAGTTATTGAATATGCGGTACCTTTATCATGATGTAAAATAGAAGACCTCTCTTGTTTCTGTTCAGAGAAAAATATGCTTGGCATTGTTTCATGGCTTTTGTTCTTTTATTTTACGTCATCTGAGTCAGGGACATGAATTTATAGGGAATGTAAAGTGCAGATTCCCTATTATACACGTGCTCTTGTGTGTTGCATTCGTTGCAGAGCTGGAAATAAGAACCTGCTTTGTGTAATTTAATAACTCAGTTCTGACTGGAAGTCTGACCCGACATGGTTTTGTGCCTTAATAATTTAAAGATGCAGTAGTGCGTCCGACTTCTTCTTTAGATGCGACTACTGATTTAGAGAAATGAGACCTGATTCTTTTTATTGATGAACTGAATTCACATTTAACGACAATTTTCAGATGATCATTTCAAAGGAAGGGCTTCTACAAAAGAGCAAAGACACAGAGTTGTTGCTGGGCAAGATGATTTCAATGTTGATGCTGAGGCTGTCGAGTTGACCAAGGAACAGATTGGAACGGGTGCCACATCACGAGTGTTTAAAGGCAAATTCAAAGTATCAGATAATGTTACAACAGAAGTAGCATGCAAGGAATTTATGGTTTCTATGACGCTGAAGCATAAGATGAGGTTACAAAAGGAGATCAATTACCTAAGAACTCTCCGTCACCCTAACGTGCTTAAACATTTCGGAGTCGATTTTAATCGCTTGCTTCTAATTACAGAACTACTCGAGAAAAAATTTGAAATACACGGTGAAGTGGTCAACGTACATAGCGCAAGAGATCTGTTAGACCTCCATGAATTTAAGCCTATTCCATGGAGTACGCGCCTTCAAATCGTACATGGAGTCACTTCAGGACTTTCTTTCCTGCATAAAAACAATGTTATTCACTGTGATCTTAAGACAGGGAATGTGTTTGTTGGAGACAACGGAGAGGGTGGTTACTTAATCAAACTGGGAGATTTTGGCACCGCAATGTTTGATTTTACCCAGTTTACTGCCTCAGTGATGCCATCAGCCACAAAGGACAATGCCATCATGTGCACGGCAGCATACACTGCTCCTGAATTATTCGAAATGGGATGTAAACCTTCTTTTGAAAGTGACATCTACAGTCTCGCGATGATTATGGTTGAATTTTCGCTACCAAACCGCTCAACTCCATGGGAAGGAGAAGTGGCAAATTCCGCTATCATTTATGATCTCCTGAGACGGGGGGAAAGGCCAACGATTTCTTTAGATGATCTATCTGAGTTGAAGGAAGATATCGCCAAGAGGTGGATGACATTGCTCCACGACTGCTGGCAACCGGATCCTAAAAAAAGGCCAACGAGTGAGCAAGCAGCCTTGAATATTTCGTCAATTTATAACGAAGTATCTGGTAATACTTACAAAAGCTTCCATGAATGGAAAGAGCGGAATACAGATGTTATATATACATCACTGAACACACACCAAACAATGGCAATAGATGTCGTAGATGAAGTTGTTGCCACATTTGCCTCTCAAGATCTTCCAATACCGCTGGCGCTAAATGTAGACCTATCTCATAATCTAGCTCAAAACGACGGAACTAATGCTTGTGTGTATTTTTGCACAAAAATTGCAGACGACATATTATGCTCCGATCTGTGTCGCGAGGTCGATAACGCGCATGGGTTCGTAAAACGTGTTTCGGAGACTACCATAAGAACACTGCCGGCACTTATTAATCCTGTGAGGGAAATAGGCGTTTTTATTGATGTCGATACAGCAATCGCTTTGTTGAACCAACGCGGTATAATTTCTAGACGATACACCACAACCGAACTGCTGAAACAGCAATCATCGAGGACACTTCAGGAAAAACAGAATTACTTGAAAAGTGCATTGATTGATCTTAAAAGGTCAGCCACTGATGACGGGAAAGCACTTGCCAGTTTACATGTGTCATCCATATGCCTTCATAGTTGGATTTGTACGCTCGTCTTACATTATCCTCGACACTCACAAAGTACCCGACGAAGCAGGAGGTAGTAACTCTGGCTTATTGCTACAGTTCAGACTGAGAGATGAAAACCATGAGACCGTAACTGACAGTATTGTGGATTGGATTTCTCTTAGGATGAGAGCGTCAATTCCCGATTACTCGACCAAAATACATTCCTTAGTCCTTTTACAGATGACAGACACTGCTAACGATGAGATGGGAGACTTCGTTACATCGGACACAGACGATGAACAACTAATAAATGCCAGCATGGAAATGGAAGAAAATGAAAAATCGTTTTCTAGCACGGAAGCCAATATACTGCTAGAAAAAGAATATGTTAGTTCAGATTCGTTAGAAATAGGTCATATGGCGGATGAAATTGCGTGCCATAAAGAAAAATCAAAGAATATTACATTGCACATGGTCAATGGGAAACATAACAGTGGAAATGCCCTGACAAGTAAAATAAATGATGATAATGTTCCCCTTCAACATCAAATGGAATCATACACCTGCGCTGAAGAATCTTTGAGAAGAGGTGACAAAACGATAGAAACTGAAGGAGGGACAATTGAGGTAAATTACACTGTACCCGAGAAATTACCTGAGATAAAGGAAGAAGACTTGATAGTTTGGAAGGGACATTTGACTAAATTTGGGCTTAGCTCATTAAACGAGTTTCAGATGAAAGCAATTCAGAGTGTTCAACTTGATCGAGATACAATAGTGATACAGCCCACTGGTAGTGGAAAGAGTCTTTGTTTTCAGTTACCTGCCCTGTTTGAACGCCATAAATTTGTTGTGGTGGTAAGCCCCACGTTGTCGCTTATAAATTCCCAAATCGAGGGGCTGACAAGACTTAATATAGACGCCATTGCATTAGGTAGGGCAGCGGGACAAAACGCTCAAACACATCACGATAGACTCTTTGCTAATGACGATAGAAAACAATCGCCATCCATCGTATTCATGACTCCAGAACATTTTGTCAAGAACGAATGCCACAATTTAAAAAGAATGAAGGAATATATCAAACTGATAGTTTTGGACGAGGTTCATAATATGTTGGACAGAAACGCTGACTTTAGATCAAGTTACGAATACTTCAAGGATATTAAAAAAACTTTTTCTGGTGTACCTGTGATGGCATTGACTGCTACTCTGAATCAATCGCAGTTACAGAATTTGTGTGAAAGTTACTTAGAAACTCCTGTACTCATTAAGGGCTCAATAGATCGAAGCAACATTAAGATCAACATCAAACCATACGTCCAATCGAATAAAAGAAGCAATTCAAGCGGATTTTCCGAATCAAGTTCAAATCCAAAACAAGAAATTTGGACTGCCACTGCTAATGACGTGAAAAACATAACGGGCGACGAATACGCAATTGTTTATATGGATTTTAAGAGCGATGTCCAGTTGATGACTAGTTCGCTAAAACGGCTGTTAGGTGAGGAAAACGTAAGGCCTTATTTTGGAAGTGGTATGACACACGAGGCAAAGAAAAAGACCGACTCAGACTTTCGAGGACAAGACTTTCAAGTATTAGTTGCCACAGAATCTTATGAGGTGGGAACACACAGCCCGCATGTGAATAACATTTTCAGGGTAGGCTGTATGCGCAACTTAAGTGTTGTTGTGCAAGAATTTGGTAGGGCGGGAAGAAGTGGAAATAACGCAGATGGCTTTCTGCTTATAAATGAAAAGAAGGACGATCAGCGATTGGCGTTTTGGACAAAGAATTCTTCAAAAAAAGAAGAAAGAAACATCAAAGCACAGTTTGAACAGTCGTGGCGGTGGGTGTACTCGATTTACTCGGGGAGATGTCTCAGACAAGAACTTATTACTAAATTTGGTGAATTGGAGTTGGAGTTACGTTGTCTTGATGCGTGTTGCACAAGCTGTGACATAGAGCAGAGATATAGTAGAGAGTTTAACGCAAAAGAAGCATTTTCCCTTCTTCTTCAGGCGATCGTCGACTTGTGTCAGCTTGAAACCAACCGAAACGGCATAAAAGAAGAAGTACTGATTGGGTGGTTGCGGGGAAGCAAAAAGGACTCTTTTTCACTTCCGGAAGTCGAAGAACTTATGGAGAGAACCAGTACATATTCCGGTGGAATGAAGAAGTTTGGTGTGGTTAATTCAATAGGTTTCTGGGCGAGAGTACTTCGGCAGGCGATAAACTTTGAGTTTGTGGAAATTAAATTTAATATAATAAGGTGCCAAAAATTCACTCGAGTCTGGAGACAATATACAGTATCAGCAAAGGGGATGGACTTTCTTGGAACCCCACGTGACATATTAGTTTTAGACCCCACCCATGACTTCCTCGACGACCAAAAGAAACAGACGACAGTAAAAAATGTGAAACGATGTGGAAGAGGGCACCACCATCTCCCTAAAATAAAAAGTTGTTTAGAGAACTCAAAAAACTGGGTGCAATTAAAATCCAAGGACCAATACGAGTATCCAGGCTTCCAAGAAAATGACAGTATTCATAGTCTGGCTTATGTCGAGGATTACAGAAAACTGAGGTTTGCTGCCACAACCAGGACCCATTTTATCTGGGACGACAATCAGTTGTCCAAACGCAGCACCCAAACGTCCAGTCATGAAATCACGATAGATGGGAAAACAACGAAAGTCGCCGTAAGACGAGGGCCTTGCGAAGGAGTAAAAAAGTGCTCTGGTAGTCCCACTTGCAATTACATCGTGTCAAATAAACAAAAGATAAACCGATGTGCCGTGCACAGCGCCAATAGTCCTCTCGTTTCTACTGGTGCATGTACTGCCCATATGATTTACATCTGGCCTTGTCAAGACGATGGACGAAGGTGGGTCGGTGTGGTCCCTGGTACGGACCACAACCACCCCAAACCAGCCCCACATGTGATGTCGAATAAAGTAAAAGAAGATATCCAAAGAGTTGTTTCCGACGATAGTACCAAGACAACTAAGGACATCATGAAAGGACTTGGGATGGGGTATGTCCCTGGAGAAGCAAGTGCACCGGCAGCAAACGCCGATAGAGTACGAAAAGAACGCAAGCTGGCCCTTGGTGGAATGATATCGATACACAAAGATCTTCGACCTCTAGATGAAA
This sequence comes from Porites divaricata, assembly GCA_038088405.1. Classification (NCBI taxonomy): domain Eukaryota; kingdom Metazoa; phylum Cnidaria; class Anthozoa; order Scleractinia; family Poritidae; genus Porites; species Porites divaricata. The sequence goes on along the minus strand of JBBMOI010000005.1, from coordinate 13,669,789 downwards.
TTCTATATTTTAATAAGATAATAAAAAAAATAGAAAACAACCAAATCCACGGTGAACCAACGCCCATCACCGAGAAGACCAATAAAATGATGGGCAAATATCAATTAGAGGGCTGTGAGTATATTTTCACTCCAAACAGAAAGTACGCTTTCTACATGGCGCCGTTCCAATCAAGACTGTTGTTGTGCTGGTTTTAAAGGAAATGAAAAATAAAGAATCAGGAATATAAGTTGACCTTTACGTCATGCTAGCAATTCCGTGATATTGATTATTTCCAGGGGCAGACATACAAAATTTGGCAAAAAGAAAGCCATACGCAACTCCTTCAGGTCCGGCCCAAAGTCTCCCAAAAAAGGGGCACCAAACGACGACCCGGGTTCCTCCTAAATACCGTAAATGCTCGAAATAGCGCCCAGCTTCAGATAAGCGCGCCTCCTAAGTTGGAATAAGCGCCCCCCCCCCCCCCCCCTCCCCCGAAACAAAACTCGGTTTAGTACTCGGCAACGAGACGTATACTGTACTTTTAATGAATTGGACATTCGTAATACTCCAAAATTAATTGTCGTACGCGTACGGGTTTGCGTCTCACTTCCCGATTCACTTATATGTTACAGTTTGGGTAAAAATAAAGATAGCTTCATTTTAAGCCCACAAATTGATACACGGAATAAGCGCCCCACTTCGAATTAGCGCCCCCCTCTCGCCTTAGAAGATTAAATAAGCGCCCCCTGCGCTAATTCGAGCATTTATGGTACATTGAAATAAAGGCTTTCCAGATTACCTTTGAGATCTCTAGAAATGTATCTTAAGCGGCGCTGTAAAATCAGTGTTTATTCAGTCGTCCTAGGGGAACTTGCTTAGTCTTTTATCAGGGGCTCCCAAAGACCAAATGACTGTGTCAACTGGGATTTCTCTATGCTTTAAAAGCCAAATGCATACATTTTAAGAGCAAATGTTACCAAAAATCAAAATTTTCAAAATTTCGTGGCAACAGCTCAAAAATCAATTTGGCTCATAATCTCATGGTAGGTAGACCTTAATGTAAAACAAAACACTGCATAGTTCGTTTGGCTAAATATCGATTAGTTTTCGAGAAAATCGATAATCACTGAATTTTGTGAAAACGCCGCCTTTTCAATGTGAAATTTAGGGCGATTTACGACGCCTCGCGTTACAAAATAAAACACTCTAGAGCAATGAAATCTACCACATATTGTTGACCAATGTCAAAAAATACCGTTAAAGCAATTTTTATCAATTCTCCGCTATTTACTTTTAAAATCTAATTTAATTTACCCGACCTATTTTTATCGAGAAGAAATCTTATCTAAAATTAGCCTATTATTTGAGCTTGTGGTACTGCATATAATTCGTTGAAAACCTAGTGACTAAAAGTCAAAGAGTTGTTCTTTTAGAGTTCCAAAGGGTTTTTTGGGGAAATGATTCAGAGCGAAGAAATCGATTTCTAAAGTTGGATAAATTTCCGTGTTTCAACTTGTCCCACGCGTGACATGACACTGCAACGCACATTACACTTGACAGAAGCATCCAAAAAGTTAAGCAGAATACAGTAAGTCGAGGTCTATTTTAACGTATAGAATCTAACCTTTTTGTCTTCAAATCAATGATGAAGAAAACTGTATTTCTGCAGGTCTCGTTTCGTTCGTGAACCAGTCGTTCAAAATCATTTCCCACGACATGACAGCGGAACGGTGGCATTGTTTGTTTTGCATGCTTTGGAGGTTGGTTTTTGTTGTGCGTATTCACTGCTTCCATTTTCGTCATAATGGCCTTAGATTGCCTTTCGTAAGTCTTCTTTGCCGCAAAATTAGTTTTGAACTGAGCAGCAAACCCAAGTGGAACCAAGAGACCTCAAGTCAAAAACATATGTTATCACGTGGGCGTTGTGGAATACCGCTTCACTCAAGTGAAATCTACAACTACAAAAAATGGATTGGAACTTGCCTAGTCCCTAGGCCTCATTATTCCGCGCGGCCAAAGCGTTTTGGGTCACGTGGTCCGATCGAAAATGTTTCCCGACCGTTCGCCTCGGATACGTCACCGAAATGAATTGACCGAGAGGGACTGGGAAAACGCCGTAGAGGGACTAGGCAAGATTGGAACATGGAACAAGTGACTAGTGAATCTTAGCGATTTTTTTTATTAAATATCAGAGTAAAAAAAGAAGGAAAGACAAACAGAAACCTGTTAAAAAACGAATAAAGGCAAAAGAGTGACAAATATGATCGCTATACAAAAATCATTACCTGAGGAAACAAAAAAAAAATTGCGGTGTTGCCCTTGGGAAAAACCTTGTGAAATAATAAAAACGTCGTCGCTGTCACTTTTTTCAAATAAATTTAATTAAGAATGTCGGGCGTCTCAAAGGCAATGCGAAGAGTAAAGCATAGTGATGGCTCTAATATCTTCGACAAGTGCACTTCACACAACTACAAATAGCAGGATTTTTTTCTCGCTTGTCAGCAAAGAAATGAACGTATAGAAAGAAATTAACTGATAACGGAGAAGGCAATCGAAAAAATGTCCAACGAAGTAACGAAAGCATTAGCTCTTCAGCCTCCCATCATGTACGAAACATACAACATCTGTGAGATCGTAGGTCAGTCTAGGCTGGCGAAGTTTTCGATACGAACACTGCAGAACTGGATGTAGCATCGATGACTGGCAAGCGCAAGCAGCCGTACATGGAAATTATTGAAGGCGTTGTGGCCAGGTGTGGCTATAAAACTAGTAAGACTGACCAGAATATGTAGAGATTAACCTACGAAATAGTCAGTGATGTCGAGAATGTCTTCCTAGAGGTAAACTGAAATTGACGGCTCTGATTGATGCTAACGGTGTGTCGTCTATAGAACCGTTTTACAGACACTCTTCAAAGAGTGACGACTGACTGGGGTTGTAAAGTGTCTCGTCAAAATTATCCTGGTAGCTTTTACGATAGAAGCCAGGGGAAAGCTAACAAAAGGAAAAGTGTTATAGGAAATGTAACAAGTTGTTATAAATTAGTTAAGTCTGGAGAGAAAAGGAATCACAGCCACGCCCACAAACGGAGAATTTGTACATCTTCAAGTAGATTTAAAGATTACTCAGAATTTTAAAAGGGGGATGGTCTAATGTAAAAATTTTTCAAGCTATCCCGTGACTAACGATTTAAGATCAATCATAAGGAATCTTCCAATTTCATTTTTAAAAGTATTTTAACTGCATCACGTGATCAACCACGCCCTATTTTATCGAGAAATCCTTCGAACTGAATCGCCCACTGGACAGAGAGCAAACCGTTCTTCCTTTGTAGGTCTACAGTGGCTAATAATACTCTTCTTGTAAAAACAGTTAAAGGAATGGAAAGAAGTCATATGCGTCTCGTCCTGACGAAAACTTTAGTTTGAGGAGGACTGACACTAGTCAATGAACACCAGTTTCACCTGCAAATTGTAATGATTCGGGAACCATTCCGAGCAGACTTCGCATTTGCTTTGATACAGAAAAACTGGAGCTACACGTTAAGAAAGTGGTGGGAATCGTTAGTTACAATTCTCGAACACTGGAGGCTGGAGGGCGTAGTCGATCACGTGGCCAAGTAATTTGGATTTCTTTTTTTGGAAAATGCACATAAAAACCACTTAGTCTTTGTTAAAATTAGTTTATCGAGGAATTTATTATCCCTGACCGGTCATGTCCGGGGGATCCCGTTTAACCCACTGAGGCAATAATGTTCTTACCCTTTTCATAGCTGGAGACCATTACCGGCTGAATTGTTTAAAAAAAAAAAAAAGAAACTAGGTGGTGATGGTCAAAGCCAAGTGTTAGCTTTTCCGAACTTGGCAACGTCTTTCTTGTATAAAGCAGAGAATTAGTCGTGGCACCTGCATTTAATCACTTACATTTTCTAGTTCGATTTGGGGTAAAGTTTTTAGTAGAAGTGTAAAAACTTGTTATGTTTCATCATGAAACACAACAAGTTTTTACACTTCTACTAAAAGCTTTACCCCAAATCGAACTAGAAAACTTTTGATAATTCAGAGGCTAGATTATCTTGAAGACGGTTTATGTGGTTTCTCGCCGTAGAATATAGCTGAGGGTACAAGATGTTAAAATTGATATTGAAACTAAAAAGACTCGTTAATTTGAAATGTTTAGCAGCACCATTATATAAAGGGTTCATGATTTTCCAGTGACAAAAAGTCCGTGTACATGAACTTCCGCTCTCAATTCCGGACACTTTTGATAATTCAGAGGCTAGATTATCTTGAAGACGGTTTATGTGGTTTCTCGCCGTAGAATGTAGCTGAGGGTACAAAATGTTAAAATTGATATTGAAACTAAAAGACTTGTTAATTTGAAATGTTTAGCAGCACCATTATATAAAGGGTTCATGATTTTCCAGTGACATAAAGTCCGTGCACATGAACTTCCGCTCTCAATTCCGGAAATAGAAATTGGTCACGCAACCATTGAGTTGCTATAAATACACGGTTCTGCGACTCCAACTTGCTGAAAACGCCCAACTCCGTTTTGGCTACGTTCGCAAGGAAAAGGTAAGTTGCTATTATACTATGAAAATGTGGAAGTCTTCATATGCTGGTAAAGAAGGTCAAACGACCCTTTAATTTCATAATCAAAAGATTTGATTCTTGTGCGAAATTGTCACGGATTTAAGACATGTTTTCAATGTGTCAGTTTGAGATGGCTCGTTAAATTGTTTGCCTTTGGTTTTGCCTATTAGTTCAAAACTGACTTTCGACGAAAGGCAAACGAAAATAACTTTTTAAATCTGATCTCTGATCTTGAATTCAGAGATAATTGGTCGGGAAAACTTTCCAACAAAACATCTCAAGACTCTGGTCTTCACGCCGGCGTGTAAACAAAGATGACAGCTGCGTTATCTTGACAAATTATCTTGCAGTTTGATTAAAATTTGTATCAAACGAAGGGACAACAGAAATACAATCTATGTCTTTGATTTTAAAATATGTTGGTTGAATTTTTACGTCAATCCCGCTTTTGATTGAATGCTCTCTTTGGAAAACTTGTATTTCTCTGTGTTTACTACATAACTTGGAAGGTCGGTTAAAACAGTGCATTGTATCCAACTTTAAAAGTAAATTTCTTCACGCTAAATCATTTCGCCAAAAAATCCTTTGGATATGTAAAAGAACGATTATTCGGCTTTCGAAATCCATATTTTTCGACGTATTTCATTTAGTACCGCATACTTAGATTAAAGGTTATTTTTTGGCAAGTTTTAATCTTGATAAAAGAGGGCTCGCGAAAACTAATTATATTTACAAAGCAAATAGAAAATAATTGCTCAATTTGCTTTTAACACATATTTCGGCATCATTCTACTAGATTTAGTAGATTTTATTGCTCTAGAGTGTGTTGTTTTTGTTACGCGAAGCATTCTTTTTCGACCTAAATTGAAAGCTCAAAACGTGGCAAATTCTCAGGATTCGGTTATTATTGATTTTCTCGAAAACTAATCGATATTTAGCCCAACGAACTACGCAGCGTTTTGTTTTACATTAAGGTCTACCTAACCTGAGAATATGGGCCAAATTGATTTTTGAGCTGTTGCCACGAAATGTTTGACCGATGGTAACATTTGCTCTTAAGCCACAAACTCAATTACTCGCCTAAAAGTTTACAGTATATATACTAAGATAATAACATATTTTGTTAGTATATATACTCCCGGGATTCCTTCTTCTTCTTCGTCTCCCTCGACATAAACATCATCGTCATTCTCTCCCTCCCAGTTATTAGATTCGACAAATTCTCTAGCCAGTCTCGTAGGGTCCGGATCACAACTACAAGCTTCATTATCGCTGTCACAATTGTCGTCTTCATCACTAACCTGTGCCACTACCGAAAGTTGACTTTGTTGACTTAAAATTTCCTCGCCATAAACGCTTTCTAACAACTCATCCATAACTTCGTGAAGCTCCGGATCAATGGCGGAATCCAAAGAAAAACTCTCCATTGTGTCAAGACAGAGAAACGTAAGAATAAACCCAGAAAAAAAGAGGCAGCAAAGCAACAAACTTTCGATAAAACAATAGAAGACACACGTACAGAGTCCCGCCAAGACTCAGTTAATGAAACTCGCTTTAATCAACAAAATTAGTTATGAAATACACCATCGATCTCCTATCTATGAATTAAAAATAAATACCTAGGTTCTAAATGGAACGTCTGACTGCTTCTTAGGTATCCCAAATCCTTCTGAGCGAAAGTTTTCGCCATTAACTGAACACCCCCCGCGAGTAACCCAAATCTCACGCCATTTTGAGCAGTTGTTTTCAAATGCAAATTTCTCGAAATCACGTGTCATGTCGTCCGGGCCCTTTTCGCGTGACGCGGCCCAGATCTCATTCAAAAATTATAGTTTCATTGTAATTATCGTTTGTTTCTATTCCTATAAACGTCTTATCAGGTCTACATTTTGCATGAATTTAATGTGATATATATTTGAAGTGGTTGTTGTTTCACAGTGAAGTAGCTTTCACTTTGTTTTTTTATTTGAAGTTCAGTTTCTTGTTAGTTGATGGCTAAGGTAGTGTGTTGAAGTATCTGACATGTTAACATACTTTACATTTCATTTCTCTTCAGAAAAGATTGATTGATCCTGCATCAAACAAAGTGCAGCCTCACAAACAAGATTTTTTAACGAAAAAATGTGTACTCAAGGAAAGCACATGTCCCTGACAGTGTCAATAAAACTTATTTATGGAGATATCTGGGTTGTTACTCCTTTGTAGCACTTTAGATTATATGCATCACTTTTTTAACCTTCATATACTGAAAAAATATAATCAGTATTTTTTCAACTAACACTTGAATCAAAGTTCTCTTTAAAGACGGCTTTAAAGTTTTGATATTAAAATTGCACCCGTTGTCAATGAAAAGACTGAATGCAGACACTAAAGTTCATTTAGCTCACGTTCAAACTTTTTTTGCAAATTAGATAGTGTTGCTGGAGAAAAAGTATTTTTGCTTTACCTTTTAGGGAAAAAATAATAGTAAAATAACTACCAGGTGTCTAAGCAATTTCAAAGGACCCATAGTGTCTTATTTATCTGCTACATTGAGCTGTGAACAAAGGTCGTTCTTTCTGGTGACCCTGCTTTTTTCAGAAACATTGTTGTCCTTCGTGATCCGAAGTTGAATCCCGAAAACCGGCCAAATCGCGAGCATCGCAGGAAACGAATCCCATAGGAATAGGTGAAAAAGGATAATAAAAAGTCTAGGCTATTCTAAAAATATCCGATGTGCATTTGCAACTCATATTAAGCCGCAATTAACCTTCTTTCCACTGGAATAATCAAAGTTTGGAGGTATTGCCGCCATTTTGAATTTGGCAATGTCACGTGGTCGCGCGACGACCAATCAGACATTTTTCGCCGGTGAACCGCCATCTTGGGTTTTACTTTTGATTCTGCGCGGTGTAACCGGAAGTCCGCGATTTGCGGACTCAAACAATCTCGACCCCAGTGCTTACGCTGACTCCGCGCGTAAGCTCTGGGAAACTCTGCGCGCGCGTAGCCAAAATCTGGCTAACTGGACCTCACAGCGCATGCTCTTTGATCCAACCCAAACTTTTTGCTTCTTTTATATCGGCTTCATCGCGAAGTGTTGTGTTGCTTCGGTATTAGAACGGAAGAAATTCAGTTAACGGCCGTGAAGAATTTTCAGGTATCCAAGGCTCTCGTGGTAGCTGCTGACAAAATACCGTTAAACGTTCCCAATCACAGATTGAGACTTGAAGTTTGCGTATGCTTGGCAGTTGATTAATATTTCTATATTTCTGTGGACTACTTCACGAGGCGGTAAGTGAAACCCGAATGGCTTGTTAAAATAAACGTATGGAAATTCCAATAAAACTTTCCAAAATATGAATTTAGCGTCCTTTTATTTATGTTTGTTCATGAACATTAACACTTCAGCGAAGCTGCTTTGAAATGTGATATCGTGGGAAAAGAAGAAAACTATAAATATCTAGTCGCATTGTACACGTATCACTTTTACTTTTTCTGTTTTTTTTTTCTTGGAAGTCTGTTTTTGGGCAATTTACGACAAGAAGCTGAAGTTTTCATTCATACTCGGCTACTTCGTGTGAACAAGATAACGTGGAAGTCGAAGAAAAATCAGCAATGTGTCACGCTTCTTAACTTATAGCTGGCAAAGATGTCGGTGTATTATTTTATTTTTTTTTTTTGCATTCAAATCTTTTTCTGGTTCACGGTTCAATTTTCGATATGTAGCTAAGCATTTTTATTTGAAAATTGGAAAATCCAGTAATTCTGCCTAATTAGTCGTTCAAATGTTGTTTTGTAATCGCTGATATCAAGAATCGGCCGGCCGTGTTTACTTCAACATGTCTAGGGAAAAAACCCGCTCACACGCCAGACACGCCGCACGTTCAACCGCTCTCGTGCAAACTTGAATAGACCAATCAGAAACACTTTTATTGTTTTTTGCTGAAACCAATCAGAGACAAATCTTGCTCCAGGGTTCCCCAGAGCTCTTGATCCCTCTCCTTTACATGCGCAGAAGAGCTCTGGGTCGAGATTGGGACTCAAAATCCCATCTGGCCAGCGACAACACCGCGGCAAAACGTCTACGCATGCGCTAGGTTGAGCATTTCCGGTCTCTTTTTTCAGTCACACTTTCCAGTCAGATCAGTCTCCCGCGCGCTCCTTGTGTGCAGAGTGTGGTTCAGTTGTTCTGCTTCATGCTGCCCGTATTTTTTGACTATTTTGTAGTTATTGAAATTGCTTTTATGGCTAACCAGGCACAGATCACTGAAACAATTAGTCGATTAGATTCAGAAAAGGTAAGATGATAAGAACTCACAGGAACTCAGTGTGTAATTTTGGCTAGAGCTTCAGGTAAACTGATTTTCATTCACGAAAACAAAGTTTTTGACTGTTATTTTTCACGTAACCCGGCTGAAACTAAGACACAAAAAGTTATCATTGCAAGCTTACATATTGTGGTTCAAATTTTCAGTGCTTCAATTTCTCAGTCTTCATGTCTTAAAGCCGATTCGAGCTTTATTTGGAAAACGACAACACACAATCGCTTTTTAGTTTTATTTACCGGTGAGTTTTACCGTGCTTTGAAACGAAACTCTTCTGAGTTGATTGCCATGAAACATAAGCTTAATTATACTGTTGAGGTTAGCAGCAAGTTGACCACACTATTTATTTTTTCATTCTCAGAATCAGAGAGCGAAAGCTGGTTTGATGGCCGGACTTTTAGAAGTCGAACTTTTCACGCCATGTATTTAGCAGCTAAGAGTTTCGTGTTTGCATGAGATGCAGCCTAGCCGCGGTGAGGGTAAAAGAAGGAATGAGTTTGCGGAATGGCATGTGGCATGGCTTGCGGAATGACATAATTATGCGGAATGTAAAATATGGAAATTGGCTCAAATAAATAAATTAAACTGAAAGGCATACGCGCGAATACGCGCGTCATTGCCGCGCCTTTTTTGGCGCCAATTTGAGTGAGAAACTGCCTTGCTGGTGGTTCACGCTAATCTCGTACCCAGATCTCCCACTGGGTACGAGATTAGGTTCACGCATTTCGACATTTATCTATAAAAACACACCTGAGCATTGGCTAAGGTTCCTGAAGGCAGCCTCCAAACGAAAACATTGAAGTCTGGTAAATTTTGTGAGGCGTGACCAAAGTAAATACTTGTGCGTTTGATTTTTTGCTTCTTCAAAATACTGTCGGCACCGAAAATGTGTCTCCTTAGATCAAGAATTACGTTGCGTTACTACCCTGATTTCGTGACTGTCATTTTGACAGCTCGTACGTTGTGCCACGTGCAGTCACGGAACAGACTGTCACGTAGAGTCGCCGGCGGGAAAAGAATGGCTAAAATTGACCCAGTTTCACCTTTTAACCCCATTCTTTGATTGAAAAAAGCAATTTTGCAAAGGGAAAACCTACAAGACGTACGAAAAACGAGCCTTTAGGCTGTAAATATCTATTTATGTGCGTTTCGAAATTGGAAGTGTTTACACAATACAGACAATCACCGCCAGCCTATCATGAAAATTCCTGAACTTCGATGGTGTCTCACAGAGATTTCCTCCACTTACCCAAGCCAATTCCCAGGTATGTTTTAAATGAATGTCTAAATGTGTGATTTAAATAGCAAGAAGAGAATTCGGAGTTATACCACATGTTAAATATTGCCGTCGAAAATGAGTAACGAACTTAAATTTTTGTTATCCTGTAAACCCATCCCTTATTTTTAAAATTATTTCAGTACGACCAGCTTCGCTACTGTCCAGAAAGTATCTTCTAGTGGAAGGAAAATAATTTTTCTGTTCGTGGAAAGTGTCCAAATTTCTCCATCCAGCTTCGTTTACGAACGCAAGGAAAGTTGATGTTAGCGAATTTCAGCCCGGGTTAAAAGTTAATGCAGTCTGAGACTCCGACATCGAAAACCGATCTTCTATTCTTTCTCACGAATAAAAGGCTTTCGGCGGGAACAATCTACGTTAGGTTTCTAACTATCTCTGAACAAAAATGAAAGAAATTGATTTTTCAACTCTTGCCACGAAATTAAGATTTTGGTCGATTTTTCTGTTTCGCACGTCTCAAGCTCGCAACTGAGGAAACAAAATACAAGATTCGATTCATCTCTGAATATTACCAATTATGTCACAATCACGCAACCCACAGTCTCATAAAGAAACACTTCTCACACGGTTTCGAATACAAATATAGGTAACAAGAACTGTTAAGTTAATCGTACAAACATCTTTTGCAGAAAAAATTAAAGTAGAAGGGAGCGTGACCTTCGAAAACATCTTTTCTTCAATAGACGAAGAATCTTTTTGGCTGTCCCAACGTCAATTTTCGGAAAATATCTGTTCAGAAGATGATTTGAGATCTAGAATTTTCGGAACAGATTTTGTAAAATTTGTTGCTTGCCTACCTCTCCTAGGATTTTCGAACATCTAAAAAATGGTATAATTGCCCATTTTTAACGGATTTTTACGCTAAAAAGGTCACCTAGAATTTTCGGGAGCCTTTTTTGTGGCTGAAATTTTCGAAAAGTTTAGTTTTGATCCCTATAATATTCGGATCACTAGACTTTCAGCTAAGAAATCCGAGCAGATGAAAAATTTTTAGGGGATACAAATATGCCTATATCTATACCGTTTAAATACTAAAATACGTTTAACAATGCTATGGTTTAGTGGTTTTGAACTATATTCTCGTTGGGTGCCCCCGGACAATGAGCCTTCGTGTTTTTTTTATTGTCATCGTATGTTAAGCCCTCAACATTAAAACAGCGGCTGCGTTTGCAAATTGATTGGCGCCAAAAAGGGCGCTCTTTTCAGGTTAATTTATTTCTTTGGATCATTCAGCTGCGTATATTAAAATCCGCATAATTATGTCATTCCGCAAGCCATGCCACATGCCATTCCGCAAACTCATTCCGCCTTTTACCCTCACCGGCCTAGCCGCACAGTCTGAAATTATTGAAGTCTTCAACCAAAGAACAACCGTGTAAAAGAATTAAATAGGCATTTTCTTGAATGAAAGTCATTTATAGGCATGTTTAGTTTCCCGGCACTAAAAACTCCGAGTGTTCGTGACTGCAGTCATCAAAGTCGAAGTTGTTATTAAATCCCGCCCATCTTTTGTTTTGAGTTCTTGTTTTCTCTGATAATAAAAAAATTATTGAACGGACTAAAATTGTATTACCTGATTTTAGTGTTAATGATAATGATGACGTCTTTATTGGTTTCTTTCATGATCATAAGTATCGTTATTCTTTTCTTAGTTATCGCCTTCTCCCAAATTAACTTATGCCAAACCAGTAGCATGGAAGAAAGCCAGTAAAAACAAAGTCGTCGTGTCGAGCGCTCGCGACCTGCAAACTTCAAACATGATTTTCACCGTTGGTGCAAACAGATAACCATGTGGTACAAAAGTTTGAGAATAGAAAAATATATAAGCTTTCGAATGAAGTGATTTTTTCGACCCCCTTTTTTGTCTGTTTCGCCCTTTTTGCTTTTAAACAAGGCGCGACGGCAAAGTTATGCTTACGCAATTGGTTTATATACTAGACCGGAAATAAAAAGCTGACCGGATGTTAAATTTTGTGCTCATGCGCATTGCGTTTTGCCGCGGTGTTGCCAGAGACATACGGTCCAAAAATCAAAGTTTGCCGCATGCGCAGTAATGGGATACTGTCCTTTAACATGCTAATATTAGAAACGTGATACGAAATTTAATTTGAGCGTCTTATTTACGACACGCCAGACAAGCAAACGCATTTTGATAACCAGTACCCGTCACTGATCGGGATGTTTACCGGTTTCTGGGTAATCGGGTCCTATTTTTTTTCAACGACTCATAAAGACACAAGACGGGCAAACAGGTAAATACATCTTATTATTTTATTAGCTAATAATACAGTGTAAAATACATTTAATTATTCTGTTACCTAACACAACGTTCGGGTTCCCTGTAGACAATCCTATTAAATAAACAAGACGCTGTGGTGGCGTATATTTGGGCGTGGTTGTACTGCGCGTATGTGAAGTTTGTTATGTGAATGAGGGATATATGGGTAGTGCAGTGGTGTTGTATATTTGAGGGGTTAGTTGAGATGCGTTTGATTACTAAGATGATGGGCGTAGTTTGTGAGGTAGTTGCTGTGTTTCTATAAGGGGTTGTTTTTGCTGGATGTTGGTAAAAAAGTCAAACTCTGTTGATAGAAAATGTCTGTATTAACTGACATGTTTTACAAACATACTGTTTTCCATCAAATGAAGACTGTACACTGAAAAAAAAAGTTTATTTTTATACTGTCCAATGCAAAAATCTATACCCCAATCTGCCTGTTCTCTTTTCTACTTGTAACTAAATGTTTCTTTTTAAGAGGCTCCATCTCAATACTCAAATGAACTATACCTGTGTTTCCTCGCAATCTTTTTCCTTTCACTGCTTTCAGTTTTGCACGAGCATAATACAAAGTGTATTTCATATTGTAGTCTTTGACAATTTAACTTACTTCGTGTAACTTTACAAATTTCTTCAACTTTTAAGAAGTCTTATTTCACCTAACTTTCATCATATCCCACAATAAAAGATAAATCCTTTACTCTACTTCTTCGCTGAACCACAGACTGTGTTCCAATCCACGACAAAAATCCTGTCACTTCATGACAATGTCTTGAAAAGCACGTCTTCAACACAGAATTGCTCTCAGCCAAATTCCAACATAGGACACCAATGTTTACAGCGCAAACAGTAAGGTTTATCTCAGCTCCACAGATACTCTCACTTTCAGGAAGATCAGCTCGCATAATATGTGTTTTCACACCCATCACATTGTACAGTGTATTCCCAGTACTAGCAAGGGCGGATAAAGTTCCTGAAGTCCAGTATCCACATGGATTAATAACAGAGTAACACCTTGCATAAATTGCTATAGCACAGCACTGTTTACAAGAACATTGGTAAAAACTATTAACATTTGATATACTACAGCATTCAACACTGCTTGAACAAAGATCACCTTCAAAGTTGGCAATATGTGCACCCTTATAAGCTCATTATATATCCTCATTCCTACATGTATCCGGATATAGACTCTGAGACTATTGTACTAATTTATATACATGGATGGTATTTCCAACAATACACGTGTACCTTGACTATGACTGTTACCATACATATCTCTAGCATGAGAATCAACACCAATAATTCCCACAGTTAAAATGAATGAGTTGTAGTTCAGAGCCAAGAGTTTTTCAAATGCTGTACCCAGTGACTTTCACTGTATTCAAGCTAGAAAAATCGCCCAAACACTGTGACAATTTCTGGCAGTTCTGTTAAGATTAACATAGATTGTCTTGCAAGCTATGACAGACTAGAATATCATTGATAACCAACAATCATTCTTTCAATCATATCATCGACTGAAGCAATCCTTCTTATAGTACTGTAAATTAAAGCGTACAAACGCATTGCAACACATTGTCGTCCCGCATTTTCCCCCAATACTACAAGGTTCCCTTGACAGTACGGAGCATGAATCGTTTTTTGTAACGTCGACGTAAAATGAAGGTTCTGGATTCTTCTCGATATCAGTTGAAAGCTTAAATTGGCCAAAATAAACCCGGTGAATCAGAGGGACAGATACTTACCTAAAACCCTATTTTGATACCTCACCCCACCTAAATAGCCTCTTCTTTTGTGCTTAGACGACAGATAAACCTTCCCTTGTTTTCGAACTAATTTTGGACTTGCACTTAGTAAAAACCTCACAATCTTACAGTTACTTCTGTACCGGTTGGGCGTCGATAAAACCCGGAACATCCCGGAACATGAAAAAATAAAATAACTTTCAAGAAAAAAAATAAATAAATAAAATAAAATAATTTTTGTAAAAATAAATAATGACATAAAATAACAACAACAACAACAACAACAACAACGAAAAACAAAGAAATAAAGAAAATGAAACTGGTATCATCTCCGAGTATGAGAAAACAATATTTTGTCACAATTAATTTGTTGGGCGATTGAGGGTCCATGCAAATGACAGTAATGAGTGAAGGCTTGGTTCTAAATTCAAACTATATTAAAATGGGTCGCGAGAAGCGGGGGAGGGGGGGGGGGGGGGTGTGTTTCAAGCTTTCCTTACACAGCTACCTGTTGTGATTGTTTGCCATGTGGCTTAACGGTTATCCATTTACAGCTTTGCGACCGTAAATAAGAAGAGCTTAAATTAGGGGTTAGTCGCTTTGTACTTTAGTGGGTAAGATTCACATTCGCCGTAAATAGTTGCAGTGGCAGTGGTAGCGCAGTGGTAGTTTCTAACTGTTGTCAGTTAGCCTAAATTTTAGCCGCCTCCCGAGTCGCAAGTTGAGGACTGGCGTGATTTGGGTATCCAGCTCTGACGACAAAACTGGTAAGAGCGAAGTTATTTGAGAGAGAACTTTTGCAATGTATTTAGTCGAATGCTTTGCTAACGTGTTTGTTTCTTTGAATTTTGTTACGTTCCCTGGATTTTAGTGAACGAGATTTCATTTTGGAAACAGTAATGCGTAGCTATTCTCGGCGACACAAGGCAAGACTTCACGACGGAACCATATATTTAGCAAGGTGGAACACAAAAACAAACAAACAAAGAGGGACGGCTCCTTTCCTTTCTATTCACCTTTGACCCGGCCACGTACAAAAAATAGTGCTTAAAAAATCACGTAAGCAAACCTTCAAGTGTCTTCGATAAATTAGGCATAGCTCGAAATATAGGGGGGAACAGCGTTTCAGCACACAGAGTTGGGAAAAAAAATGCAACGTCACAAGGGGTGACAGCGGCGATCGTCATCCTACACCTGTAGACTGTAAACTAGCTTCAATTACAGCCGTCTCCACGAGTCGCAAACTCCTCTGCGACTCAAGGAGTCGTTTGAACTATCAGGCTGACTGTAAACAGTATAGAAACTACTACGAATATGAGCCCCAGTGTGTATCCTAATGCTGTCGCCGAAGCAACTCTCGTTTCTAGTCCTCCTCGATCACCTCCTTGTGAGGGACTCCATCTTGCATGTTGCCTCATGTCGTAGGTACGTGATGTATGGGGACATATAACGTACCGACTTTACTTGCATAAGTTATAACACAGGGCATCTTCTCGTGGCCGTTAGAGGATAGTTAATAGTTTACTAGGAGTAATCGGAGCTTAGGAGTGTGTTCAATATGTTTGTTAGGCGTACAGGTAGCAGTTTAGGGGGAAGGGTGGTTGCGATATAGATACTGAAATATAATTATGGCATATTTTGAACGTAAGGGTTGCGTTCAGCGAAACCTCTATTTAAACTGTGTATCATTATAAGAAGGTTTCGAAAAGATATCTTATGGTTCGGTGTCAAGTGCCTGTAATCGGAGGAGACATTAGCCAGAGCGCGTCGGGCGTGTAAATAGGACATTTTGTTTTATTGGCGCGAGTTACAGGGCGCAGTTGCTCAAAGGCCGATTAGTGCTTAACCCGGGTTCTTCTTCTTTCTTCAAAAACATTTCTTCGGATAATTTTCTCTGTTATTTTTAAGAGCATCAACTTGTTGACAAAATGAATTACTTTGAATTTACTGATTTAAAAGCTTTCACATCTGAATTCAAACTTCGCACTAACCCTGTCAAAGCCCTCAATGGAATGTGTGTGCGGCTCACGTCAATAACCTTTCCATTAATTTGGTCGAGCGTGTTGATTTCAGTGACTCGAGACTGGCGCTACTGTGGGCTGGTTAATAAGTTTTTTTTCTAATAAATAACATAGAGTTAAAGTGTTCGTTTGTCAAGTGCCGAAAAATATCACAAGTCACTGGGATCAAATGGCGCCGCCGAGCGTCACATCTCGGTAGATTTACCTTGTGGTGCCGAGCTACACAACTCGTAAGATTTACTTTGTGACACAACGGCCGCCGAAATAAACCCGGTTTGATGCATACACCAGGAGTCGCAGACTTTTTCCAACGACAGTGACGAACCATGCTCAAAAATATGAAGGCTTAATCCAAAGTAAAATTTAACAGCAAACTTCTGAAAGATGAATGCTTTGGATGATTCAGCAAACACAGATTGATGTACGCTTTACGAAGATTCAGCAAACTTTTTAAAAGATGAACGATTTACGAAGACAGAATATCAGACCTCAGCAAACCTTTGAAAGATGAACGCCGAGGACACAAGAATCACCACATGAGTTAGCGCGTCAAAGTGAGGAAAAACGTAAGTAAGCGCCTCAAAGCGAGGCAAATGTGTGTCGACGGGTCAGTACTCGTTAACATCCGTCGAAAGGCCCTTGGACACCTTATGAAGTTTACACAAGGTAGATTAAAGTACACATAGCATCAACCCCAACCCAAAAAAGGAACCTAACCAGTTTCGAAACAGTGTTTAACCCTAATCAGCAAAGGAAGTGCTTAACCCTAATTAGTAAAGGCAGTGCTTAACCCTAATCAGTAAAGGTAGCGCTTAACCCTAATCTGTAAAAAAACGATGAGGAATACTACGCTGTGTAAACTTCATAAGGTGTCCAAGGGCCTTTGGACAGATGTTAAAAAGTGCTGACCGTGTCGACGACGACGAAAATGCAATCTCAAAAAAACCTCCCCTATTAATTGTACAGGACACCCAGTAATGCACAGAACACCCAACACAAATTAGAGGTTACGTTCTCGTACCTCGAACGCTACAATATTAGAAACGGCGTGAGACGAAATTTGAGCGTCTTATTTACGAAACGCCGGACAAACAAACGTATTTTGATAACCAGCAACGTTAACCGCCCCTGATCGGATTCAATTCTGTTCTGTATTCCGTTCCGTATTGTGTGGTGTCATTGTTAAAAGTGCATTGAAAAGCATATTTAGCATTATTTCGGCGTCCGGATTTAGAAAAAGACAAAAACAAAGCACAAATATGGCAGTGCAGCTCGGGAATTCATGTTTTTACAAAGTTTTGAAAAAATTTACTAGCACTAGTAAAAAATTTTTCTCATAATTCATTAACAGTGAAAATGTTTTTCACTGATTTTCTTTTTTCATTATTTGGTCAAAACACTAATAATAATTCCTTTATTATGATAATGCTAACTATTAAAATCCTATTTACAATTAATTCGCTTGAAAAATAGAAAAGACTAATCATTCAAAACACTATTTACAATTCCTGTCGATTTAAACAGCACTTAATTTAGCTTAGAAAAGAGTTAATTTAAGTAAGAGAATTTAATAAAATTAAAAAAAACATAAATCTAAATGTAGGGTCGTAAAAGTCATCTTTCAGTGTCAAAGTCCATCTCTTTTAAGTTGAGATTTACTCTCCTCAATGAACGCGATCCCCTTAAACATAAGAGGGATGTTCTCAGAATGGCAAATGAGATTTTGTTTCTAATCCAAGACATCGTAGTCGAGTAATCCTCGCCTTTCTTGACTGACAGGAGTTCTGCTAATCGCTTGTGATGTACTTGACATTCAGGTGACATGCCACCTGTAGTGGTGAACACCAGCGGCGTGAACGTGGCTTGTTCCATCTCCATAACTCGGCTTGCGTACATACGTTTCTTCTCGTTTTTATGCTGGCGATATATTTCCTGACGGGTGAGGTCCTTGTAAGATTCCGCATTTGGGTGGCACACCCGTACGTCAAAGAATGTGGAACCCTGTCTAGACCAAAAACCCCGAGCATGAATGTCCAGTCGGGCATCGGGGGCTGTATTAGCCCCCCTGACTAACGACTCACCGGTAATCTCCTGAAGAACAGGTTCAATTTCAACATCATGACAGACCAAATCAAGCATCTGCGCCTCAAGATCCCGCAGTTCGTTATGACGTTGTATAATGAAGCCCCCCCCCCCCCCCCTCGTTTACAAATCATAGCATGATCGACATTAAAGGGCTCTCCACAGATACATACATTTGGTGCGTCATTTATCTGGCAGTCATACCTTAGTGGGGGAGGACAGGGGGGTCACAATCTCCCGCTTCCCGTACCCCGTTCTCCCGCCTCCCGTACGTTTTTGTCCCTTTGTCTCCCGACTCCCGCCCTTTATTGTGTTTCTCCCGTTATCATGTAAATCACGCTATTTGACTCCCTATTCAGATTCTAATATAGGGAGTGCTTTGGCATTGTCCAAAATAAAAAATTGCGTTGTAAATCGAACCACTCCGCACTTTCCAGCGCGATCATTGAAGCGGCATTCCTTCGAAACAAGTTTACACCACGCGGCAAAATCTTCATTACAGTTTCCCTGCTAGTAGAGGTCTCTCACGACGAGGCAAAAATGAGAGAAAGGAGAGAGACCTCTGCCGGCTTCCGAAGCGTTGTTTGATGAAGCCGCCGACCAGATTTCTGCTGGAAACTTACCGGTTTCAAAACCGTTTTCGTTTAATGTGTAATGCGCGTGCCCTGTTAGACTGAACGATGACAATTATTGAGCCCACAATGGAAGGTGTTGACAGGCCAACCATTACTCATAACCGAGAGATTTTGCTCTCTTGTAGGAAATGATGGGGGGTTCGTTGTATATTTTTCTCAGTAGTGGTTACTTTTAAACTAAATGCCATTTGCTGATTAAGATGTTTTTATGGTTTGGCAAAGCAGGGTGGTACGTGGTAACGAAAGGTAGAATTTTCTTTCGCACTTCGTTGTTCTTTTGTATAGCCGAATTCCGTTCAGTAAATTTAACCTCAGAGGATTTTTTTGTGAGGGTAACCTCTAGCGCGAAAGCGTTTTTTGAAGTTGTAGATGTTCTCATAGAAAGATTTAGCTGAGGAGTTAGTTCTCAGAAGTCTAAGGGCTTCGCCCGCGGATGTCAAGGATTCCTTGGTTGTGAAATCTCTTGCTTTTTTAAACAGTGTATCCAGAACGTTAATCTCTTTATCAAATATTTCAGCCGTAAGTTTAATTGTAGGGTGATGCCTCTTTGGAAGAGTAATGAATTCAGCAATCTCTTTCCTCTCAGTTATCCACAACGAGAAAATATCGTCAGTGAATCTATTCCACGCAAGAGGTTTAGTTCTGCTAAGGTTCAGTATTTCTGTTTCTACCGCCGATACAAAGGTAACTCCAAGTGATTTGCCCTCTTATTTTGAATTGTAATCCACAAAAAAGGCATTTACCGTCTTTTCCAGACTTTCAGCTTTCCTTTTTTTCCTTTTCGCGCGCAAACCGCGGTTCTATGGGTTGTGTCGCACATGACAAAAACGTCACTGGTTGTTAAGGAAACGCGAGGGCATGCGTGATAGAAAACGCGTCGGAAGCCGGCAGAGGTCTCTCTCCATTATCTCATTTTTGCCTCGTCATGAGAAACCTCTGCTAGCAGGGAACATTACAGTGTTTTGTGAACTACAGTCGTAAGGAGCGAGCTACCAGGAAGGTCTTCCATGGACGGATTTTTCCCCACCAAACCGAAAAATACTAAGACCGATCATCTTTGACGACATTTGACCTGACTCGCTTTGTCGTCCTTACGGAGAATTTCGACATCTAGCAAGACAGACGAGACACTGACACGACTTACACAGTCGACACACATGTACATATGTCATGCAATCTCATTCATGTCCTATGATGTAAGCGACTTGGAAAGGTTTCCAATTTCACAGGAAGTAATGCGGTTTTGTTTTTATCCCGAGCACGGATTTTCGTTTTTTGACTTTTCTCGTGTATAAAATTTTGCTTTAAGCCCCGGAAAACGTAAAATGGAAGTGAAGAAACGTTGTTGGGTTCGTTTCTTTGACTGCCTTTTTGAATTTCTCTCCCGCTTCCCGCCATCGTAGAGATCCCGCCTCCCGCCCTTTCTTCTCCCGTCTCCCGTACCCCTCCCGCCCCCTGTTCTCCCGGGCTCCCGCCCCCTGTCCCCCCCCCCCCCAGATAGACTGCATCTTTGAATTCTCTCTTGTTGAGATTTTAAGTCCATTACTGTGTACTCATAAATGCTAAAATGGGCAAAAAATAATAAATTAAAACATAATATACATTATGTAATTACTAATAAATGCATTTTCTCGCTAAAAAGTCATTTCTTTTTTGCCCATTTTTCCCTTTATTAGTATACATTATGTAACGTAATAAATATGCTAAAATTATTTTTACTAGTACTAGTAAAGTTTTTTGAATACTTTTCAAACATCTGATGACCCGTGCAGTTCGCCTGAAAATTATTATACTTTGGGCCGTAATACAGAGCGGAAACTTTGCAGACTTGGATCTATATATCGGCGGGGAAATTGGCAAACTAAGAAATTTGGGTTTTCCACAGTGTTAAACGATCATAATGCCTCCGATATTCCAATCTCCTGTTCCTCTGTCTCTTGTTGTCTATGGCGTACGATCCCCGCCAAAATTCATGGTTTGAATTTTAAATTGGTCATTTAAATTTTCAACTTCAACACTTGAATTTTACAGCTGAATTCAATATTTTTATTTCGCCACGCGTTCCTGCCCCACGAACGACGTCCGTGGGGAAGGAATGCGTGACGCACCCTAAGAATGTGTGCGGGGGAGGCTATATTTTACACTCTTCCTTTAGAATTCACATCACTGGAAAACGTTAGTTTAGCTTTTGAACTCAACTATTTTATTTGACCTTAATCGCTGTAACATTTTCGACTCGACAAACATAGTTTTATACACTACTACTTTTTATTAGTTTTGATGCCTGAACCAGCACTCTACATTTTACTGAGGTGCCAATGCATTCGATACTCACTTGCCGCAATTCGCCAGTCACAGCTTGAAATTTTTGTTTACGCTTCAGTGATCATTGGTCGAGACAAAAGAAGCCTTTGTGGGGGTGGGAGATGGCGACCTATCGACCTCCTACCCCGGCTCTTTCGCTAGACAACACACGACTTCTACCTCAAGCCAAAACACTGCTTGCTCTGTTAAAACATAAAGCCTTTTAACTCAAAGATTTTCTTTTGTCCGTGAATGCGATGATTTCCTGCAATGTTTTCTCACGCCCAGATCGTTAGTGTTCTTTGCAGAATGTTAAATTCTCATGGATAGTGATTTATAGATCCAAATTTTATATTTAGAAGAATGAATTGCAGCTTAAAATGAAGCCACACCAACAATGGTCAAAATGCCATGCGTTGTGTTTTTTAAGAAAATATCCATACCTCCTCCCCCCGACGGAGGGTACTTTTGCTTTACACCCCCGCCCCCACCCCTCCATCCCTTGGAATTTGCCTTTCAGGGGTTTCTTGTCAGCACACCCCCAGGAATTTCTGTGATTTTCCAACTTGCCTTAGGCACCCCTTGGAAATAATATTTCCGCTGTTGCACACCATACTGTTATCCAGTTTTCCGACAGAACAACAGATATCACAAAATTCTGATACGATGTTGAGTTTGAAATTTGACGCGGTGACTGGTGAAATGCGGTTATATTCAAGGTCAAATGAAAAAGTTGAGTTCAAAAGCTAAACGGCAATTCTAAAAACGTTTTCCAATGATGTGAACTCTAAACCGCAGAGTGTATATTGAATTCAGCTGTAAAATTCAAACCATGAATTTTGGCGGGGATCGCACGCCACTCTTTGCTCTGCGATTTCTTATTGACGTCTTCTCCTTCGTTGTTCACCCTGAATTTGAAGTCCACGTTCTCGCTCCAGATGAGTTTCGGTGGAAAATCGTCCTGGGCGAGGATTTGGAGCCAGTTGTTGTGCTTGTGTTTCATTTGCATAGGACATTTTTCGTGATTCACCGATGGTAAACTTTGTTTCATTGGTAAACGGAGCCAAAGTCTGTTACCTGGAAACGCAAAATGCTCCGTGACGTCATTGGCGGATACGAAGCATACATTCATGAAAAGATTTATGGCGCATCGAATTTTGGAGCTTATAAAGAATAATACAGCCAAAATACATTTAATTACTCTATTAGCTAATACAGTGTTCGGGTTCTCTGTGGTTATAACTTCCCTTTTTTGCTTGGTACCTTGTTACTTTATTACCTTGTTACCTTGATACCCAGTAGGCAACGGATGGTAAAGTCGGTACAATATATGTCCCCATACATGAGGTACCTACCCCTCAAGATGCGCAGATCCCTGACCAAAAAGCCTGAAGACTCTGGGTACTTGCCTAGTCCCTAGGCCTCATTATTCCGCGCGGCCAAAGCGTTTTGGGTCACGTGGTCCGATCGAAAATGTGAGGCCTAGACAAAAATCCTAGCCTGAATTTCATCCGATTACTTCGAGTCGTTATTACTCCCTCAGTAACGTCTGAATCGACCGGCCGTTAATGCCGTCCAGTGACGTCACTACTCCTTGATCTTTGCTTTAATTCATGCAAAAAGTAAAACACGGTTTTCAAGTGGCAAACCGAGAAATATGGTTTGGAAATGTCTGCATGATACAGAATTGCTTTATTTTTTTCGATCGTAATTCATGTTTAACGTTCAAACTATCAACTGCATGCAGTACAACTCTGAACCGGTTGTACTGAATTCTATAATCAAACTCGGTCGCAATCACGCAATCATCAATGAAATAAACATACACACGGAACACTTAGTTCAAAAACACAATGATTTGCTTTAATTCTGAAAAGAAGCTATTTGGTCCTTAACAAAGAAAAAAGAAACAAGGAAACAAGAAAGAAAAGCTAACAGAATCATTACACTTGACGGTAAAAATCGCAAGAAGGTCGAATTATAACATTCAGATCTCAGAAAACTTCACGTAAACAAAATCAACGGCCGCCAAAACCACAAAGCGGCTCTAAATGAAAAACCTACCGACTCTCCGCAATGATTCTTCATTCGCAGTTCAATTTAGCATTTCAGTTTCGAAGACAAGGGCAATTTTGCTGTTTAAGATAAAGATTAAGCTTATAGAAATGTTTGAACTACACGAAAGAATGCCAGGGATGCGATCCGCTAAATATCAAGCGACAATCCCGCTAAAATTTTTCATAATTATACATAATTATGCGAATGTTTAGACAATCAACCAATCAAAATCACTACCCGGTTTTCGGGTAGTCAGTGACGTCACTGGACGGCATTAACGGCCGGTCGATTCAGACGTTGTTGAGAGGAGAAAACGACTCGAAGCAATCGGATGAATTTCAGGCTAACAAAAATCCTAGAAAGTGAGACAAAAGTGAGACAGCTCAATGGCGATGGTAAACAAGACAAGAGTTTCGCATTTCAAGGTTAAAAATACACCGCTAAAATACACAGATGGGAAAGGAAACTTCAAAAGAATGCTTAGTTTTCTTCAAGTTGACAAAGGGAGGCTTTTCTTTATAAAACTGTCCTTCGTGGAATTCAAAATACACGAAATTTTCATCACGGCCGATCGGAGCGGTTGGCCTGTTTTGAAACGACACCAAGTAGCGAAGTTTTTGAAGAATTTTCAGGTAAATTGTGTTCTCTGAAGTCCGGTATTTTGTCTTGGACGTTTTATACATTTCCAGATCGGCTTGAGCGCCCTGATTTGAGATTTGTGTTGTACATTTTTTGCCATGTGCTCAGCCGATTTCACTTGCGTGAACGGTTCCACCAGCCAAATTTGTGTTACGCGAATTGCTTTTAAGGATTAATTTATGGGCCTTTGAATAAAAATTTTTCGAGAAATAATTTCTGTGTCTGTTGTTGTGTGTTCTTTCATTGATAACATAGCTCAAAACACGATCCTGAGACAACGCACGCAAGTTGAATTTTATGCTTCTCACATCAATACACGCATCACTTCTGTGAACGTCGGCGAATTTCAAATTCTTTAAGTTATAGGATTTTACTTTTAGATTCAGTCTCTGGGCACTTTTTGCTACGCAGCTTATGTATTTTATTTGAAAGTATGGTTTTTCTGATTATTCAAGATTTGAAGTCTAATAGAACACAGAGGGTGAATGTTGTTTACTTTGAAAATTCGCGAGCGGCAAACTCCAATAGCTCAGTTGGAATGATGAGACTGAAGGAGCAGTATCAACCCTCAAAGGACTATGAATAGCATTCTGATGACTTTTCAAAGCCGGTCGGCAAAATTCGATCCCGCAAATATCCACAATAGTCCAGGCATTTTATCGCAAAAAGTCGGCCAACCTAACACTAATTGCAAAAGAAGGTTTTTTAACGGATTTTGCTCCAGAGACATGTCCTCTATAACGTATCAAAAGTCCCCAAAAATCCGAGTAAGGGAAGTTGACGAAAAACGAGTTTTTTAAGAGCCCTATATAGACTAATACTGAGCAGCATGGAAACGAGGTTGTATGTACTGCCTGTTGTGTTGCGAGTTTGAAGCCCCGTACAGCATGGGCTAGTAGAGACAGAGAGAATTTGTTGTGTTTTCGTATTGTGTTTTCGTAAGGAAGTGTATTTATGTAACGATTGAATAAAACAACTGTTCTGTATAAGATTCTTAAATCTGAAAAAACACGCAAAACCTGTAGAAAATATCCACGATTGTTAGCTATCTAGGTGAAGCAGGAGAAGTATTTAGTGAGGAATTATGTCTTCTGTAAGCGAATTCAGAACTTTAAAAGGATAGTTTTAAACTGAAAGTAAAAGTAATATCGTGTTCTAAGGTAATATAATGCAAGAAAAATATATTTGACTTGAGAGTCTTGAGTAGAGACTTCCAAAATGAACTGATCATCACACCTCGGTGAAAAAACCTGTACTTCACTCATTGCTTCGCGCTTACTTTTTTCTGGAGTAACTAAACTTAGTTTATTAGTAAATTCATCTATTTTTTTCTTCAAAATTTTAAGAAAAAGGTCTAAGAATCGTATCGAATTTTATGCAACTGGCGACCTTTTTCGCTAAAACCGAAGGAAATATTTTCACTCACTTATGAAGTAATAAATATAGCGCGCGCCCTGTAATGCCAAAATTCCGGTTCAAGATGAAAATTACAAAGTCAATGGGAATTCAAATACATACATTCGCGTTTTGATTTTAAAAAGAAAATTACGGGATTGAAGGTATCCTAATTATACCGAAAAGAAAAACTTTCTTATGACTCAACCAGTCTCAAATTTACAATTGACACTCTCTAAGAGAGGGCTTTTCAGTGACAATGATAATCACTAACGTTGAAACGAAACGGTAAGGTAAATCTTAAAATTACAAAATTACAATAATAAAATGTTTTATAGAAAAAATTAAGAAAGCTACGAAGTAAATATTAAAATATTCACTTGGATTACAACTGCAACAGAAACTTTAGAAAATACAATGAAATAGATATGATACAAACTAAGACCGATAACGTAGGAAAGCAGCAAAAAATTTGGCTCTAAGTTTACGCTTTAAATTATGAGCAGAGTTATAGAGTTTGAGGAAATTATCTAAATTGTTCCACAGACTTACTATACGGTAAAAGAATGTCCTTTATCCAGATTTACGGTTTTAAATAAGGGTATATGCAGAAGTTGGGAGCTTCTGGTCGTGCGACCACTTAGGAGGTGTTTACATGACAAAACTCGCACCGGCGCGAGTTTCATACCGGGATGACTTTTGATTTCGTATCGCGTTTACTCGATGACTGGGTCATTTCATAAATTATCTCGTTATTTGAAGGTACACTTCATGTTGTTAAAGTACACGTGTGATTCAAAATCGCAAACATTACGCATGAACTACTCGTTCTAGTCTACCGGCAGACCGATTTTCCACCGGAACGGGTAGACCTTTCGCGTTTACATGATACCGTTGCGAAATCTCGTAGCGGAGTGAAATTATCCACCCGGTGCGACAACCGGGGTGAACTCACGCCGGGGCGACTCGCGCCGGCATGACATTTTGTGGTGGTGTCATGTAAACAGATGTAGAGCCATGAGAGGGAACTGGAGTGAACTCGGCCCAGCGCGAAAGTCGCCCCGGTGTCATGTAAACACCCCCTTACTTCACCACGTGTTAGAAACGTCGAGAGATAAGTTACGAAGCGGAGCCAGTCATACACTTAAAAGAAGACACGGCGTCACGGAGATACAGCTGAGACATGATAGGGAGCCAATGCAGTTCTTTCAGAGGCGGAATAACGTGGTCAGATTTTTCTGGAAATACAGATCATCCGGGCAGTGGCTGGTAATCGAGCCTAAGTTCTGGACCACTTGGAGCTTGAGAAGGTTAGTGTCCGCTCGAGGTCAAGTATTTTCTGTTGCAACGGACTTGCCGCCTGCCCCAGAATAGCTTCTTTAGTTAATCAGATGCAAGAGGTACATTTGTCGCAAGAATGCTGAATGGTATACAGTGTTCCCGGCCGGCCCGCAAAGAGTCTTCGTGCTCAAATTTCTCGAACACTGTAGACTACGAAAGTTAAGATTCGGAAGACTAGCGTATTTAATAATTATTTGTATAAGGGACATGTAAAATTGAATTAAAGAGGGGTTTTCTGGTGATTATATAGAACTTTTTTGTCGCAAGTCTTGTCTCGTAATGTTTTAGCAAAATCAGATCTCACTGCTGGGGAGTACCCAGTTTCGAAAAATCCTTAATATTTTACTTATTCAAAGGATATAATTTTGGGAACTTCTTTCACGATTAAAGGCCTAAAATAATTTTTGTTAAGAATATACTCTTAGTTTTGGCGAAATGGCTCGATTTATATCAATAACAAAATCTAAACAGCAACTTCCGGTTGACAGCCTCGTTTTCATGCAATGGGAAAAAGGGACTCCTGTTAAGAGTCGTGTTTGGAGGTGTTCCCATGCTTGGATCTTTAGGGACTTTTAGTATGTTCATGTATGCGATATTTCTAACTGGTCTATGATGAGAAAGCTTCTTTTGCAATTAGTTTTAGGTCTGACGATAAAATGCCTGGACTACAAGGGTTGTTAAAAAACAAAATCTCCTGCTGCTTACAACATTAACGAACAAATTTCAAAAAGCAACGCACGCATGCGCATTCTGTTTTTGTCTAGGCGTTTCCCGACCGTTCGCCTCGGATACGTCACCGAAATGAATTGACCGAGAGGGACTGGGAAAACGCCGTACAGGGACTAGGCAATCTGGGTACGAGATTGGTTGTTGAACAGTTGTGAAGTGTGTCCGTTTTCATTTTAGTCATTTGCCCTCATCTTCTAAAGTGATGAATTTCGTTGTTAAATATTTCACCGGAAAAGGTAAGTCCATTTGTGCCTGAACTGTTATGAAATATACAACAACCAGTAGGCAGTTAAGCTTATTAACGAGGACAGTAATTGGAAGCTCAACATATACTTGGTGGCCTTGGTGCCCGGCGTGTTTAATCGATAAAAACCATTATCGGGAAATCAGTTGATAAATCGATAACTATTGATCAATTGATATCGATCAATCGATAGTTAAAGATATTCACACTCTAAGAAGTTCTAATTTTATTGGATTTATCGATTGTTATGGAATCGATTTAAATTTATTAACTTATTTGTTTTGTAGCTTAGCCATCTTAATATTGTGCCCGCTGCCGTTCGATTCTCCTCTGTGTAGTCGTTCCAGCATGTCGTGTGATGAAATTGATAGACGATAATAATTATACAGTAAGGATATAATGGTCATTTTTGTCAAGTTCAATTCAAGAGTAATGTTAGTTTTACGGTCACCTCGTTCCATGGTCAGATCGTTCCAAGTCAGATCATTCCATTTTATGGCCCTTGTTTTTGCTTGTGGTTTAAAGACGCGAGAAAAGTTCTGACTATATTGTGGAACGATATGACTGTTAAGTGGAGCGATCTGGCTTAGAATGATCTGACTGTGGACAGTATTGGTAATCTACTGCTTTAGTCCTAAAGCAAGACTATTTTTTGTGCAGAATTGGGTATTGCTGTACATTAATGAAAATGCAAACCACTGCACACAGCTGAGTCGATCCTCATACCAAAGATCAGCGTGCAAAGAAAGTCGTGTCCGACAGCCCGGGGCTAGTGGATTTTGCGATCGGGCTAGTGAATTCTGTGCTTAACTTGCCCAACGGGCAAGCGAAGATTTTTCGGAGAATTAAAATTACAAAAGTACTGTAAGACAAATGTTTTAAATTCCTAATAAATTCCTGCGGACCGAAAGTCATTGCAACAAAGTGAAATCTGCGTAAACAAGATGAGGTATCGCATTACATGTCAGACAGGGCGCATAAAATAAAAGCAGATATTGAAAACAACTTTGGAGGTAAATGTTGCCTGTGACTAATTCTTACTGATTCAGAGAAAGCAATTTGTCTAAATTTTGCTTCATAATCATTTGCGAGGAACCTAAACAAAAGGTTTTGATCCTGAACTCAAGTGAGAAATTTATTATCTTTTTAGCAAATATTCGTCACGTGCATTTCAACATGGTTACCCTGCTAGCAGAGGCTTTTCCCTTGTGTTTCTCAGCGTTGTAGTGCCATTCTCTTTGCGGTTTTGGCTGCTTGCGTTTTGTTTTAGTTCTTTCTGTGCCGAGGAAAAGACCTCTGCAGACAGCCATTTGGGATTCTTGTTGAGCATGTGTATTAGATACCTCCAAGATCTTGGAGATAATCACATGACTAAACCGGTCGTGGAACCGGTTTTATCGACTCGCGCATCTTTTTTGTACTAGTTTGCTGTGAAAAGTGAGCCCGCTATATCAACATGGCGAGTGCGAGTCTTTCCCGTGAAAGTTTCAACGACGCTGTTGAAAAGGCTTTAGAAGCCCTTAAAGACAGTTCAATCGAGTCTTTGACTAAATATCAGTCCAAAGCTTTGTTTCATGTATTGAATGGCGAAGATACATTCGTCAGTTTCCCAACAGGTCATGGGAAATCGTTGATATATCAACTAGCTCCATCGGTCTCCAAGCATCTTGGCCTCCTCAGTGAAGTGCCGATTGTACTCGTTATTTTCCCGCTGAACACTCTGATAGATGATCAGATAGCCTCAGTTACCAAGCTAGGAATTACAACCTGTAAGCTTGATGCCTCATCTCTTGAAGATGCTGTCAGTTTGGCTGGTCATGAAGTGCTAGAAACCAGAGGTGCGAGAAAATGAAACTGTCAAATTACCGACACGTGACCCAGAAATTCCATGGTAACCGCATTTTCATCTTGCGCATGCTCAACAGGAATCCCAAACGGCTGTCTGCAGAGGTCTTTTCCTCGGCACAGAAACAACCAAAACAAAACACGAGCAGCCAAAACTGCGAAGAGAATGGCAGTACAACACTGAGAAACACAAGGCAAAGCCTCTGCTAGCAGGGTAAATATGGTAAATTCTAAACACCAAACACCGATACTGTAGGTGCTTGTTGATTAAAATATGTAGACTATATCG
>JBBMOI010000005.1:13572500-13635000 GCA_038088405.1 Porites divaricata | reverse complement strand
ATATTGTTTACGAGATTACATTGCTCAAACAATTTTAACAAATCACCTCCTTTTCAAACATCTACAGTTAAATTATGCATCGTTCAATGGAAAGATTGATTCGCTAACATCATTACTTTACTTCCAACAGAATTGTCAAGGTTTTCTGACAAGGTTTGGTAACTGAGTAGAGCATGCAAATGTAGCGCAAAGGTTTCAGGGGTTTTGCTTTTCTTTGTATCTGTGTCTTGCTAAACTTTTATGATTTCAATTTGAACATGATCTTGTTATCATTTCAGGAGTACCCAACGAGAGAAATTTCAAAAGTGATTGGATATCGCCCCCAGTAATATTTTAACAGTCACTAATTGTTGTTTGGTTGATTGTTAACTTCTGTTTGCAGAATTGTATCCGCTCACCAAAGCTAGCCTGCGAACGGCATACGTATTCTCTCCCTCCCAAAAATAACGTCTGCGAACCCGAGCGACAAAACGATTTCCGTGACGTAAAACCTTTGTAGCCAATCACAGTTGAGCTCTTAAATTCAAGGAACTAACTCGCGAGACTTCTCGCAAGATCGTGCGCGGTGGACATGTTTACAAGTCGAAATTGAAAGGACAACGTAGCCTGTGTACAGCCCCTTTTCCTCAGAACGATGCGTTTGCGAAGGTTAATTTACCCGGATTGTGGGACTGATTGATGAAATAAGCACCGAGAGGATTCATATTGAAGAGAAGATTAGAGGAAAATTTTTATCTGTTTGCCTACGGAGTCATTGATTTATCACACCTTGTTGTTTTGATCATATTCGAAACGATAAATGTCCTAATGACAGTAGACGCGTCATGCCGTTTGTTGCAGCTGCTGTTTCTTTCTGGTTCCTCGCAGGAACGTATGCTTTGGAGAACTCTTCGGTAGTTTGTCGTGTGCCGCTTTAGATATTTTTTATCTTTAGATATATTTTATATTTGAAAGCAGGGACATATGGTAATTGATTTCCCATGCGTAGCTATGCGTGGTTGCTTCTTGGTTCAGTTAGAACTTTGATCAGATCGAAAGCATTTTATTTTTAAAATTTCCGTAGTTTTTTATGAGATCAGTCGAAGCGTCATAGCTGAAATATCATCTTGACTATGATCAACTTACTGCTGTAAATATATATTTCACGCTGAGTCTTATTTGAAATGGAAGTTGTTCTACGATGCGAAAACTATGTTCAAGCACAGGCAACCCAAGCGCACTATGTCTGAGTTCGGGCTTCAGAGGTCATTTGGCCGGAAGATACTAGAATTATTACTGTATTATCTGATGCCAAATAAATGCAAAATCTTAAAGATATGAAGTCCTCTTGTTTGTCTATCTGTACTAGTAGCCTTTTCAGATAACGAAGGTCGATATTTCTACTCGTATGCTTTGGAGAACTCTTCGGTAGTTTGTCGTGTGCCGCTTTAGATATTTTTTTATCTTTGAAAGCAGGGACATGTGGTAATTGATTTCCCATGCGTAGCTATGCGTGGTTGCTTCTTGGTTCAGGCGGAACTTTGATCAGATCGAAAGCATTTTATTTTTAAAATTTCCGTAGTTTTTTATAAGATCAGTCGAAGCGTCTTTCCACTGAGTACTGAATACTACTCAGTGGAAAGAAAGTGGATTAAACTGCGTTTAAACCGGTCGTAGGACACAGAGTGGCTATGAAATAAAGGTAAGGGAACTTTTTGATTCAATATTTCGCGTGATCATGATTATTTTTTTTCTTAGCGTTATAGATTCGAATACATGTGATAAAATTACAAATTCGAAAGTAAGGGCCCGAATCACAAGTAATAATGCAAGAAATATCGACAAATATCGACCTTCGTTATCTGAAAAGGCTACTAGTACAGATAGACAAACAAGAGGACTTCATATCTTTAAGATTTTGCATTTATTTGGCGTCAGATAATACAGTAATAATTCTAGTATCTTCCGACCAAATGACCTCTGAAGCCCGAACCCACACATAGTGCGCTTGGGCGGACTGTGGTTCAAGTCGACGCTTTAACCTTTGTTGATTTCACTCGCCGGTTGTTATTATCGTCTCGCGTTTCATCGTTGGTTACTAATTTATTAACTATTTGAATTAACGGTAATAAATAAAATCTCTCTCGAACTGTTAATAAATTAATAACCAACAATGAAACGCGAGACGATAATAGCAACCGGCGCGTGACACTAACGGTGAAATGAGAGCCATACCACATAAACCATTGTGAAATCAACAACGGTTTTGAGCAGGCGGTGTGCGTCACGAGATTCGACCAATCAGAATGCGTCATTTGTAGAGTGATTTTCGCGCTTGGAAAGAGCTGTTTTGAGAGGCATATGTGGTGAAATTTTCCCTTTATTCCAAGTTTGTGTAGGTAATTTCGACACTATACCGCCTTGAAAAGTTGTTGAAACACTCTTGCTAACCGTTGCGTTAGTTTTAAATATTTTGCTTTCTTGAGCGTTTGTGACAAGTTTGAATTGCTCGGTCATGTGCAAGCCGCCATGATGATTTGAATATTATTTTCGCCGCTCTTCTTGGATTCATTGCTGGTTACTGGTAGCTGTTTTATCGGATTATTTCGGTGAACATGTTACTTCAACCTTTCTTCTTTGTAAATTTTGGGGTCTACCCCTGTTAGTTTCCCCGTTATGAGGCGTTAAAACTGCCTTGGAATGAAGACATTCTCTCAGCCAAACAGCACAACTCCCGGGAAAACGGGCTGAGAAACTTGTCGAAGCGAAAGCCGACGTGAAGCGAGTAACGCAAAATCCAGTAAGAGTTTGTTTCATTTTAAACCAGAAAAGGTAAATATGTTTGAATATTGTTATAACCTTTAGGAAAAAAACATTTTTCATAACCCAGTGCGGAAACGGAAAGCGTGTCTTTAAAATAATTTCTATGCAGTGTGTGCGATGTGTATGCAAATCTTCATGTAAACTAACGCGAAGGATTAAATCTCTACCAAAACACAAGACCATTATCGAAGATCTAGACAACTTCATACAGGATTTTCAAACTGTGAGATTAGGTTTATAACAAAATCGATACACTGCGCTCACTTTAATGAACGTACAGGCAAGATTGTGGTTTATTTCTGCGGCCGTAGCTTCGGTGAAATTTCCATTATGCTGTAGCTGTTCGGGCGCTACTTTTGGTCTGTTTTTCCCTTGCCTATAGAAGATTTATTTGCTCATAAGAATTAAAAACAGTCACTGTTTGCAAAATAATATAAAATTGTCGATGAAAATAAAATTGTTATGAGAGACGATGCAAGATTTCTCACCTTGCTCTTTGTTCGCGCTCCCCCTCCTTGTCCGGTTAAAACCAACCAGCAAATCAAGCAAAGCAAATCCAGGTATGAAATACAGATCTCTTTCACTTTTCTGAGATAGAAATATACATATAAGCATAGCACTAAACAGCACCTAAAATCTTCTGAGAAGCAGGAAATCGCCGCCTAAAATCGGGCTAAAATCGCACTTTCGATCTTGTCCGAATCGCGATAAACTTATGGAAATCACCATATGAAGCCAATAGCAAGCATCTAAGGCCAGTATGAGATCTTGAAAATTCTCCAAATCGCTCTCCTCCCCAATGTTTTTCAGAAAAGGAAGCAGTATTTTGATCCCGGGTTTTGAAATCGTAAAATAACTTCCATTTCACTTCGCGGTAAGATTTTCTCTCTTTAATATTTAATTTCCATTTGCAGTTTACAAATAAGAGCGTAGGTTCCCTATGTTATACGCAAAGGCAACAGTGATAGGGGTTTTGCTTGGCAACCAAAGGTTTGTGCATAGGGAACCCACGCTCTTATTTGTAAACTGCAAATGGAAATTGATATTAAAGAGAGATAAAAACAACGGGCGCGTGACCACTTGAGCATTGTGAAATCAGCAACGGTTAAAGCGTAGACTTGAACATAGTTTTCGCATCGTAAAACAACTTCCATTTCACTTCGCACCACAGCAGATTCAAGAATAAAACTTATAAGGTAAAATTGCATCTCTTATTTAATTTCCGTTTGCAGTTTACAAATAAGAGCGTGGGTTCCTTATGCACAATCCTTTGGTTTATACACAGTGCTATAAGTTTAACCATACAACAAAGAACAGTTAGGTTAGTTATGCCATTAGTTGTGGCAGCTAAGCTGAATTTCCTCTCAACTCTAACTCAGTCTACTACACCTTTAGCCAGATGAATGCAATCCGGGCAAACACAGAGACAAGCCCACAGCCCCTTTCGAAAGGGGTATTATTAACTCTATCGTACCTGATTATTTGACTTGGACGGGTTACCCCTGCCAATTTTTGGTAAAGGCATCGACACCTTAATTGGGTTGTGGAAACAGGAATTGGTGGCATTTAGCTACCATGTAGCGAACTTGTCAACCGTGAAAAGACCCCATTAAGTCCTTATGGGAAATATCTGGTTGTATGCCCTGGGCGTTAACATTGGTGATTTTGCTGAGGTAGTAATCAGCGAGTGCGTAGTTTTACCCCTTGGGATCCAGACTGGAATATTTAACTGAAACGCTCTATCTGTTAAAAAAATTACACAATTTCTTCTACCGGTGTTTTGCATTCATGTTTTGGACTGTCTCGATCGATTATGCGGGTTTAATTTAACTGTCAGTGTGTTACTACTCGTTTTTTTCACTTGCGGAAGTTTCAAAAATAGCATGTAGTCAACAGCTCTAAGCTCTCGCTAGGTGGAAATCCTTCCTTTTTCATTGGATGACGACTGTCCCTGCATACTAACCACGATATATCTGAATAGGCAGCAAAATCAATGCCACGAGTCTCGTCAAATATTTATTTACTGTCACCTCTCCATGACAACCGCCCATAATTTGCTACTATTCTTAGAACCGCAGGAAATAACAAATTCTGATGCATCGAAATTAACGCCAAGGTGATGCAGTTGTGTATTTATTATCTCTCTTGAATCTTTTGTAGCATATTTTGCTTATGGTGTTACGTTTTCCTAATTATAGTATTTCCTGTGTTAATGGCAAGACCCTCCATCAAAGCCGTGGTGTCGAAAGCCAGAGGAAGTGTTACTTGTTACACGCAGTGCCGCACAGGTTCCTCTTACCATAGTAAATTTGATGCGGTCATCACAGAAACAGCATCGCAGTGCAGTCCAGTTGTTATCATTCTTGGTTGGAATGGTTCTAAGGAAAAACATCTTAAAAAGTACAGCAAGATATTTGAAGAAAAGGATTTTTGTACTATTTGTGTTCCCGCTAAGCCATTTAACACTTTTCTTAGAGCTGGAACCAAGGTTAAGCAAATTAGCTGGCACATTTTGGATGTATTAAGGGATCTGAATGGCCAAGAGAGGCCTGTATTCCTGTATGCATTTAGCAATGGTGGCTGTGCTATGTTTTTTCATATGATGGAAGCCGTTTCATATTCGACACGGCCACTCTGTCAAAGAGCGCCTATTGTAGGAACAATATTTGACAGTTGCCCCATCCGTCCGGATTTCAATAGCCTGAAGGCCACCAAAGAGAGCGTTGTTGATATGATAAGAAGCCCAGTACTTAAAAATATCATGTGGTATTCCATGGGAATTATCATTCCAGCAGTGATTCTCTTTAATAGCACAGTGAAGCGTTATATGAGTGGTTTGATAGAATCACCACTGCAGTGTCCTCAATTGCTTCTTTATTCCAAAGACGATAAGTTGGCTCCTTACCAAGATATTGAGAATTACGCACAGGCACGAAAAGAAAGGGGTATCTCCGTTGTATCCAAATGGTGGGAGAGCTCTAAACATGTGAATCATTACAGAGAGCATACCGCTGAATACCTCGATGCACTTAATTATTTTATTGAACATTGCTTAACAACCCATGAAAGTACAAAGAGTGACTTGGTTGAAAAAGCCATCTCTCCAAATTGATGTTTCTCATCTCTCTCAACGGGATCGGCTGTTTATCGTGTTACGAACGTGAGTTGAGTAAGAGTTGAGTTTGAGTTAAGATTGAGTTAAGATTGAGTTAAGTTTGAGTTGCCAAAAAACCTTTTTCTACAGAAAATGCGTTTTCACCGTTTTTGATTTTGTTTTTAGTTTTGTCTTGTATTTTTGTTGCGGCGTTTTTATGATTAGTGCATGTAATTAACTACGCCCCTGCAAGGGAAACGAAACACTGAGAGCACTGTTTGTTGGGAAAGAAAATAGGTGATACTTAACTTAATTATTTTGTGATTAAATATTAATTAGAAATTGACATTTTTGGCGCGAAGAAGTTAGATTTCGTGACGTTAGATTTCACAATAATATGGACAAAATCCGAGTATATTTACGATATAAAATGATGTAACTGCATGCATTTTCATAGGCTGAAAGAACGTGCGATTTTTGTAATAGTCACTTAATTTAGATACATTACAGTGGGAACCTTTTCTGTACATGTGATTAATGTAAAGTAATGCCTTACGCAAGGATAGTGGGATAAACCTCTGTATACTTTAGAATGAGTTAGTTGAACGTTGAGTTTCGTTGATCGTTGTGTTACGACCGTTGAGTATGTGAGAATTGTACATCGCAGTAGATTGTTGGTTTGGATTAAATCGTGTTACATCGAAAGATAGTCCTCTTGATTTGTTTGAACCGCTTAAGAATCACCCGAGTAAAGCAGTACCTGGAGTGGACCCTCAGAGACTTACTGGAAACAGACAAACAGACTCAGACAAACATTGCGACCAGCTTAAAGGAAATGTATGAGCGAGAGCTGTAAAATTGAAACAAAAGGACGGAAAATTTCGTCAAAAAATGACTTAGCGTTTTAAAAGGAAGCGGCATGGTTGGTACCAAACACTTGTTAGGGTGAGTGTAAGACAGACTCAAGATATGCAGATAAATGGTCAAAATCACTCAAAGAGTTAGAGGAATCGGGGAAGAAAGTATTCATTCCTTTCCCAAAACCTTCACGAGACATGGCAAAGTGCAAGCGTTGGCTAGTGGCTTGTTCGCGTGAGTTTTTTACGGAGAAAAACATAACAAGAAACACTTATATTTGTGCTCTTCACTGGCCCAGCGAAAAAGGTCCAACAGCCGAATTTCTCGATTCACTGAAGGCAAATCTAAGACCAGCGCAAGTAAGTCGAGCACATGCTCGAAAAACACCGAAAGAAAGAGAAAATCCAACGTCAAAGAAACAGAAAGTATTCAATGACAACTACGAGGAACAATTATTTAACGATATTACAGTTTCAGATGATCTTGATCAGGAGTCACAAGAAGTTGAACCGACAGTAGACGAAAGCAGTTTTATTGATGAAGAATGTGTTGATGACTGAGGAATGTGCCGTGATCGATACATACACTTACGTTAAGCCTTCAGGAAAGTTGGTTTCTGATCAAGGCTCTCAGACTATATATTCAAAATACGAGTTGTCTGCAAAGGTCGAAACTATGATTTTGAAAAACGACGTCTCTACAACGCAGTTTCAGGGTCCTAAAATAGTGAGTACTTTATCCCACGAAAATATGGTGCAAGATGTAGCTCTCATGAAACACTTCACCGGCCTCAGGTCTTCCCAGTTTGAAGTTTTGCATGATTTTCTTGACGATGTTTGCCCTGTGGAGACAATCAACTACAGGAAAAGCAAAGATTGCCCCCATGGGGGAGGTACTCGCTTACAAGAGCCTAATGGGGATGTGCCGCTGGATGGGGTCGCATTTTCACAACTGGAGTGACTACAATGGGGTCGCAAATTTTCAAATTTTGGGGGTAAGTAGGGAATCAAAATGGGAAGATTCTCGGTTAAAAAGATCAGAAAGTTGTTTATTAAATTTAACAATAAGCTTGCATTGACTGCATTACATTCCGTTCTTGAAACCACAACTTAAATATTAACCAGTTACTCAATAGCACAAAACCACGGGTCCAGAACAAAGTCCACCGAAATATCACTGCTACGGCATTTACTTTTCTACTGGCTTGTTATCGTCCATCGAAGATAATACAACGTGGATCTTCTTTTGCATTAGCGAGCGTTTGATCTCTTTTGCTTGGGACTTGTCTGCTTTGAATGTGAGATTTACAGGAACATTTATACCACCACCAATACACCAGCGACCTTTGCATAGGCGTACGGGCCGGGGGGGCGGGGGGGGGGGGGAATGCAGCCCCACCCCCCAAATTTTGGGCAGCACGAGAAATTTGGGCAAAGCTAGTTTTTAAAAAACCTTGCATGTGTCTTTGTATTTTTTTTCGAAGAGATATTTTCTGTTTCAACCTGAAGTCGCCGTTTTAAAGCTAGTTAAATTCACACGAGACAGTGGTTGCCTAGCACGCGATCAGTTTCTGGTTATTTTTTAAGGGGATCATATGTTGATATACATATTTGTAATTTTGTTGTTGTTGGGCACTGTGCTGCACTGCACTAGTTAGTGTGGGGAATTTCCAGTCGTGAATTAATTAGAGTCAATTTCGGCATAACTTTCTAGAATCATATTGTAGATTATCCACTGGAGACCCTCAGAAGATCTGAGTCACGTGCTCGGCAACCACTGTCTCGTGTGTATTTAACTGGCTTTACCACGTCCTTTATGGTGCAAAGCCAGCGAAATTCACGCCCGTAGTTTTTCAAAAATTTACGCGACAGTGGAAACAAATACGCACCCTACATAAGTTTTTTTTGTGTAAAACTCGCCTTGTGCCATGTTAGACATGTCGAATCCAGCCCCACAAAAACGTAAGCGGGCCTATCGCCATCGCGTTACCTGTTCCGAATGCAAAAAAGACATCGTTGCTGAGTACCGAGACGCTCATGCAAGAACCAAGCATATAGGCAAGACAGTTAATTTTACGGTTTCTCGTGCGCCAAATAAACAGGGGCACCCAACAAGAACATAGTTCAAAACCACCTAAACATGGCATTGGTAAACGTATTTTAGTATTTAGGCAGATATAGACATATTTTTATCCCCTAGAAATTTTTCATCTGTTCGGATTTCCTGGCTGAAAGTCTAGTGATCCGAAAATTATAGGCATCGAAAGTTACCTTTTCGAAAATTTCAGCCAGATAAAAGGCTCCCGAAAATTCTAGGTGATCTTTTTAGGGTAAAAATCCGTTAAAAATGGGCAATTATATCATTTTTTAGATGTTCGAAAATTCCAGGGGAGGCAGGCCAAGAAATTTTACAACAAATGTTCCGAAAATTCTGCATCTCAAATTGTCTTCCGAACAGATATTTTCCGAAAATTGACGTTGGGTGCCCCTGAATCAATCGCAACTAGGTTTCACCGGCGGCGATGAAACAATCAATATGCTTAAATACAGTAAAATCGACGCCGAAGACGTTGGCTCAGATCTTCAGAATGACAACAGTACAGATGTAGTGGATTCATTAGATACTGCTCCAGATAAGTGAATAATGGTGTTCGGCGTGCTCCGCCTACGTCAGAATTTATGGATGTCGGTGTAACAGATGAGTCAGAAATCATGGATAAAGGTAATTCGGATAAGTCAGAGATAATGGCTATGGAAAACATACATAATAGTGCTGACAATGGTGCTAGTGCTCCGGATACGACAGAAATCGTAGACAATGGTGCTAACTCTGAAATCGTGCATAGTGAATAGTGCATAGTGATCGGAATATGTCCATTTCAGTTGTCATAGATAACAGTGTTCTGGAAAAGTCACTTAAGTCAGTTATCATGGATAATGGTGCCCCAGATAAGTCAGATGGTGCGCACAATTCTTCGTTGGATACAAATGTATATAGTGCTACTTGCCAAAAGTCCGGTGATATAGAGGAGGGTCCTCAGCAACCTATCTTGAAGTGCTACGACCCAAAAAAATTCTGCGGTGAATCTTTTTCTAGAGATTTCAATCCAGCCTGGTACAAACGTTATCCATGGCTGAGCTACAACTATGAAAAAAAAAACAGCGTTCTGCTACCCATGCCAGAAATACTTAAATGCCCACGATTTCACGTTTGACAATTGGAAGAAGAAAGAGCGTCTCACTAAACACCACAAGAGTGAGAACCATCAAACGGCCATGGCGAAATGGATTGATAGCAGAGCAAATAAAAAGAAAAATACTTCAATACTGAGCAAACTCCAGGAATCACACAAATAATATGTGAAGGAAAATCGCGACTACTTGAAAGTTATTATTGAATGTCTCATGTTCACGGCCCAACAGAACATCGCCCAGCGGAGCCACGATGAAAAACGTGATAGTTTGAGTAATAGCAGCGATGTAAATAGAGGTAATTTTCTGGAACTAATTCACTTGCGGTACAAGGACATATCTTGGCTAAAGGATAAACTTGAAAGCCAGCTTCAGAAGCATACACAGTGGACATCTCCCGTGATACAAAACGAACTGCTACAAATTATCGCCGACCTCATTCGCGAGCGTATCACAAACGATGTGCGAACCAGCGGATGGTATGGTATCATCTCGGACGAAACATCAGACATTAGCAGAACAGAACAAGTTTCACTTTGCCTTAGTTTCGCGCTGAATGGAACGAAGAAAGAAGCATTCATTGGTTTCTATACTCCACAAAATCAACCGAAGGTGAAGTACTGTATGAACTGGTGAAATCTGCTATCACTGAACTCAATCTTGATCTCAAGAACATTGTTAGTAAAGCATCCGATGGGGCCGCTAATATGAACGGTGTACACAAGGGACTGTCAACAAGAATGGAAGAGTGCTCCCCGCTCGGTATCTACGTCCACTGTTACGGACATGTGCTCAACCTCGCCCTTCAGGATACTATGACACAGATTGAACCATTGCGAAACGTTCTGGGAACTATCCAGGCTCTGTACAACTTTTTAGAAGGGAGTCCCAAACGACACGCCTTCTTTAGTGACACAGAAGTACAAGGTGAGGATCTAAAACTGACGCTGAAGTCATTAAGTACCACGCGATGGTCATGCCGGTGGGAAGCCGCAAAGGCCGTACACGGGCAAATGGAACGGATTGTAAAAGCCCTGCTCACACTGTCTTCAGACAAAGATCCAAAAACCTACTCTGGGAGCAGAGCTTTATTGACCGCCATTTGCCACTTGGAGTTTGTCTTTGGACTGTGTGTACTGAAAGTAATCCCGAGCAACACTAATAGTCTGTGCCGATATCTTCAGGGGAAGACGGTCGACGTCATCTCCGCTCGTAGAAATGCCGACTTGACCATTCAGACCCTACGCCAGTGTCGGAGTGAAGAAAGTTTCAAAAGCGTATGGCAGTTAGCATCAGCAATGGGTCTGAAAATGAAGAATTGGCTGACCGATTCTCAGTTTGAATTACGAGAAGCCAGGGCACCCAGACAAACACCGTCCCGCCGCCTTCAAGCCATTGTAGGTGAACACGCGCAAAGACAAACGCAGCTGACACCGGAATCGCACCTCGTATAAACACTTACTATGCGTCCATCGACAAGGTGCTGTCCGAGCTTGAGCTCAGGTTTAGCGGAAATGACCAGGAAATACTCTGTGATTTGGGAAATATCTGTCAGAGTGAAACACCAGATAAAGAAAGCTTCTCCCGAGTTTCTAAATTTTACAAAATCGACGGGGAGATTCTGGAAGCCGAGCAGAAAATGTACGCGAGTTTCCGTCGTGTACGTGGATTAGGCTACATGACTGTTTCAGAAATGTTGCAGACAATGCACGAGAATGATCTATTTGATATTTTCCCAGAGTTTTCTAGTGTGGTACATATCCTTGCAGTGATACCTGCTACATCATGTTCTACAGAACGATCATTCAGTGGGTTGCGCAGATTGAAGACTTACCTCCGCAGCACCATGGGGCAACAACGCGTTAGTAACATCGCACTTATTAACACTGAAAGGGAATATGCCAACTCTGTAGTCAAGAAAGACATGGATCGTATCATTGATATATTTGGCTGTCGAAATGGCAGAGACAGCTATTTCTTTTAACGTGTTTTATATGTACGCCTATGTTAGTGTATCATATGGCGACTGTTTCGTAAAAATTTGGGCAACTTGCGAGAATTTTTTGGGCAAATGGTTCACCGCCCCCCCCCCCCCCCCGGCAAAAAATTGCCCCTACGCCTATGGACCTTTGACATCATCATACGGCTCTCCGGTAACAACGCTGTCAGGTAAGACATATCGAAGTATAATTAATCCCTAGTTTTATTGGCTATTATGCTAAAGAGGATCAAACTACCGCTTAAGATCATTTAAAACTTACCGCGAAATTTCAGATGTTAAGGGCCAGAGCACTGAGACAACCTCTCTTTGAAGATGTCCAAGTTGACCTCGCTTGCAGTCAACAACCTTGAATGCACGCCGTAATCCCCGATTTTCTTAACAGCAGTAAATATATCGCCTGTTTCTACTTTAAAGATACACTCTTGATACCCTTTGACGACACACCTGATCAAAACCTTGAAATCAATCTCGCTGGAATGAGACTGAGAATAATCTGCCTTGGCCATTGTTATCGCCAGCTTACCGTGAGACAAAAATCTCACCGAGCGAGAATAACACGTGTTATTTTATTACCGATCTCTCCGAGGGTAGGGTGTGTTGTTCTGTCTCTGTTTTGACAAGGGTAGTTTAATTGCGTAAAATGCACTTAAAATAATACAGTTCTTTGTGCATGTGATCGGTCTATGTGCTTCCTATCTTCTGTTAGTGCTTATGATCCAGCTGAAAATTTGCGACGATAGAATGATACTCTGTTCACATTTATTAATTTATAAGTCATTGTCTGGAAGAAATCGTAACTGAGAGGCAATACTGTTAAGCATTGCTTTTACCTCATGCATTTTTAAGTAGCAATTTTGGGAATTTAACCATTTCATTCATTTTGATTATTCATGTTTATATTATTCTAAAAACGTGTTTATTGTCTTAGTATATCCTGGATATATGGGAGTCGACAAGCGGGGAGTTCCGAGAGGAAAATGCAGTGAGTGTGAGTGTGAGGAGTTCAACAGCATTGTTTATGAGTACTGTCAAACATGAGAAGCATAGTGATATTCTCTCACCACCGGCTAAGAAAAGAGTCGTCTCGGTTTCCAATGACATTAGGGACCGTTCATTTTTTACGAGGTAGGCGGGGGGGCTGATGGGATCTGGGGGGGTCACGCAAAAAACGGCTTAAAAGGGGGGCCATCCCAAAAAAACTGAGGGAAGGGGGGGGGTCACGCGAAATATTTCAGTTCATGTAGAGTTGACATGATGTTTTATAATTAAATAAAGCTACATATGCAGAAACAGGCAAAAGGTATATAAATGTATCAAAAACTTGTTCTGCGTTTACATGACAGCGTTCAGTTCCACGACAACAATTTTCAAAGCTAGGAAACTATCATTAAAAGATTCTTTATCAGATTAGTGCTGTGCAACGTCTCTCTGCTCATGTTCCTCTTCGTCATCATTGCCAAGCTCTTCCTCATCTCTCATGCTGCTGCTAGAGTCGCTTTCGTCGTTTTCAGTCATAGCATACTCTTCAGGGTACATGAAGCAGTACACGTTATCTCTAACCTCCGGCTTGAGGTTTGTGATAATTTTGCTTCCTGCGGCGTTGCTGAAATCGTTTCCTTGCAAGAGCTGTGCAATGTATGCCTCATCTCGATCAAAAAGCAATTGGGAAACTTTCTCCACGTCGATGCACCCTTCAGGGACGGCAAGGCAAGGAGGATACAGAAAACGTTTCGGAAGATAATTACCTAGCGGGTTTCCGACACAAATACTATACACTCGTTGGACGTTGTTTTCAAACCTTTTCTTTTTTCTTGCATTCGATTTTCGACGGTTTTCTTTTTTTCTTCTTCCCTTGCTGATGCGGTCTCCATGTAGGCCCTTGAAAATGCTACGAAAACTATCTTTACTTTGTCTCTGTATCCCGCGTTACCTTTTGCACCTTAGCCTCGACGCACTTGATCTGCGTTACATTGAAGTCGTGAGCAAATTCTTCTCCTTGCTTCAAGATAGGCCCATAAGCCCGACAAATTTATCGTGAAGGCAAAGTTTGTAGTTTATTACCTTAAGCACCTTGAGGTGATGGAGTTCAAAAAGAAGAAGAGAGCAGAGGAGCGTGCGAGGGAGAGCCAGAAAACCAAGGAAAAAGTCTATGCTGATTATGCTTGGAAAGATCTGTGTGAAGATTCGACCAAACTGAAACAGCTTCGAGTACCAGAGCTTAACAAGTACCTCAAGCACCATGGACTACACCAACACACCAAAAGCGTTAAGAACGACAAGGTGAAGGTAATCGCAAGGCATTGGCTTCTCCAAATGAATCCTGAAGGCCCTGATCCATTAATGCTGCAAACACGACTGAGAGTAAGAGACGGAGCTGATAAAGAATCCTTAGAAGACAGTGACAGCGATGAAGATGAGTACAGCAGAAGTGAAAGTGATTAGAATGATGAGAACGACAATGATTCCATCAACTCTGGGGGTGAAGATGTCATCCTTGCCTTTATCGATGACGAGGAAGAAGTTGAGAGGCCAGCAACGACACGCTCTGGAAGATCCATAAACCGAAGATCGGAAATTGACTTTTCTTTCTTTTTGATTCTGTAAATTTTTTTATGTTTGAAAAATAGTGAAGAAGTGCCTTAGCAAATGGACAGAATTTATTTTTTGAATTATTAGTGGCTGCTACATCTGTAGAATGAGTTGTCAACAGCTTTACATTGAACAGAAAATACAAATCATATTGTACGCTGCAAAATATATGCATGTCGGGTTTAATTATCATAATGTCTCTTTTGAAAGGGGGGGTCACCCCCCAAAAATGACCGTCTGTAGGGGGGGCCGTGAGAAAAAAAGATGACTGAGTGGGGGCCATGGTAATTCGTAATGGGGGTTCAAAAAATTCCACCAGTCCCCCCCACCCCCTCCCTACCTCGTAAAAAATGAACGGTCCCTTACACAGCCACTCTGCAACTCAACACAGGTTGAACCTTCGATCCCGCAATACCAGATCCTGATGTATCACCGGCGGTCATCCCCGGTTCTGGTTTTTTAGAGCGAGGCTGCGACTCAGCACAGGCAGTCTCCGATTCTCTGGTACCAGCTGGCTTGTCGGAAGAGGTCCTCGATTCATCTCATTCACCTTCCGATCCTGCAGTACCCACTGCAGATTTTATTTATTTATTTATTCCATTTTCACTGCAAAAAGAAAAACTTAGCTAAAATTACATAA
Organism: Porites divaricata; assembly: GCA_038088405.1. NCBI lineage: Eukaryota > Metazoa > Cnidaria > Anthozoa > Scleractinia > Poritidae > Porites > Porites divaricata. Next base: position 13,619,824 of record JBBMOI010000005.1, on the reverse strand, counting down.
GAGAAAAATTAACTACATACTACGAAAAAAAAGTTCATTGCAGTGGGGAAGGACTAGAAGGGAACATACGAACCATTCGAGCTAACCCACCCAAAAAACTACAACAGACACTTAAATGAAGAAAATTATGTCTTAAATGTAAAAACTATAATTGATAATATGACATATCCTAGATTAGTCTAATCAGAAAATAATTGTTACATCGATCACTACATCCAAGTAGCATGCGGGTGGTCAGGGTCGAAACTCTTTTTGTAAAACTCATTACATTGCTTTTTAAATAATGATAGGCTTAAATTAGAGGTCCTGAGTTTGTCAGGCAGGTTGTTCCATAAATGTGGTAATCTATTGAAAAAAGTGCCTTTGAATAATTCGGTTCTGACTTTGTTGATCTTTAACTTATTACTAGAATATGACCTTAATCTTTTATCTGAGCAAAATTCAAAATATCTTTCAGCTGAATAGTTATAGTAACCACACTTCAGTTTATAAAATGTTATGTCTTTAACTTCTCTTTGGTACACCAATGGGAGAAGATTGAGCTGCTGAAGGCGTTCATTGTAAGTTAAATTAGGTAGGAGAAGACGCGTAGCAAGTCGTTGGACACCCTAAATAAGCTTTATTAAGGTGACAGACTTTGGACTCCAGATTTCAGAGGCATACTCCAAATGCGAACGCACCAGGGCCACGTAGAGAGATTTAAATGTTGGCAGAAACTGATCGCTCCTGCTGCTGAGTGAACGACGGATAAAACCTAACATCTTATTAGCCTTGTTCACCTGGGCGTAGATGTGCTCATTGAATCGAGCATCACAAGTGATGAGAACGCCAAGGTCACGCTGAGCCTCCACTCTCTTAATTGCCTTTCCTCTCATGTTGTAATTATAAATTATTGGATTGCGCTTCCTCGTTATCGTGCAAAGCGAGCATTTATCCATGTTAAAAGCGATCTTCCAAGCATCACTCCAGTCAACCAGGTTATCTATATCACCTTTAAACAGCACACAGTCACTGGCAGATCTAATAGTGCGGAAGCATTTGGCATCGTCGGCAAACAATGCCAATGTGCTGCACTGAGACACAGCACAAGACATGTCATTGATGAATAACACAAACAAAGCCGGACCAAGCAGGGACCCCTGCGGGACTCCCGAGGTGACCGGTAACCACTCAGAGTTTTTGCCATCGATTACCACACGCTGCACCCTGTTATCCAGATAACTTGTGAACCACTGCAGAAGAGGCCCTTTAATTCCAATTTGATCTAACTTGCTGATCAAGTGGGGGTGCGAGACTGAGTAAAATGCCTTGGAGAAATCTAAAAAAGCGACGTCAGTTTGAACACCCTGGTCAATTGCGCTTGTTATCCGATGCACAGTGTCCAAAAGCTGGGTGATAGTTGAGCGTCCCTTAACAAAGCCATGCTGAAGCGGATAAATATTACCAGCGATGAAAGAATAGAAATGGGCTAGTACACAACGTTCAGCAATCTTGGAAACAAGACTTAATAAAGAAATGGGTCTGTAGTTGACAACCTCCTCTTTGTTACCTTTTTTAAAAACAGGAACAATGTTTGCACACTACCAATCCTTGGGGACACAGCCAACACGCAAAGATAGATCAATTAAACGCGTGAGTGAGGGAGCAATCTCAGAAGTACATTCTTTTAAAAGTCTCCCTGGGATTTGATCCGGTCCATAAGCTTTCGATGGATTAATAGCTTTTAACTCTTTTGTCACTTCTTCGATGCTTGTTTGAATTAGGTGAAGCTCATTATCTGTAGCTGTTTGCGTACTTGTTGATGTATGCAAATTGGGCTTCTGAAATACAGAGGCAAAGAAGCGATTGAATATGTTAGCCTTGGCTACAGGTGTAGAAGGCTTCTGATCACCAAAACAGACCACTTTAGGAATCCTTGCAGATTTTGTTTTTGCTCCGTAGAAGGACCAGAATTTCTTCGGATCATCTTTAAGAGCGGTCTGCATATTCATTAGGAAATCGTGATATTTTCGCTTGGTAGCAGTTTTTATTTGTTTACGTTTCGCCCTATAATTGTCCCAGACTATTGGTGAATTAGACTGCTTAGCTCTCTTCCATAAGCGGTACGTTTGCTTTGATAACTTGATAATTTCACTATCAATCCATTTGGGAGATTCGGCATCCTTGAGATTAATTTTTGGGATAAATGATTCAACAGCGTTTAAGAATAAATCGCGCCAACTTTCCCAGCTTTGATCGATATCATCTTCATCAAATCCCATATCCAGTTGTATAGCTGAGAGAGATTGTCTAAGGCCCTCGAAGTCAGCTTTCTTGAAGTCATAGACAAAACGTGAAACGCGTGCCCTCTTGGTTATGGTCTTGATGTAGAACTGAACGCCAAGATGATCTGTGGCGAGCTGGCAATCGAAAGTCGTTAGACCACATACGCGTACAGGCTGGTTAGTAAATACAAGATCGAGAATGTTCCCGGTGTATGACATTTGCAGACTGCAGACTGCAGACTGCAGACTGCAGACTGCAGACCGCAAACTGCAGACTGCAGACTGCAGACCGCAGACTGCAGACCGCAGACCGCAGACTGCAGACCACAGATTGCAGATTGTAAATTAAAAGACACCAAAAATCTTCCTAATAAAGGTGACACCATCAAAAATATAACATCGTGTGAAAGTGAGAAAGTAGCCTGGGAACAAGGTTGATGTTTTTCCGCAAAGTTACATTGGCCTCATTTCCAAGATGCTGTTGGCTATTCTTCACCGACGCGACTCTTTATTGACTCACCCGGCATATCACTAATTGCGTCGATTCTTTATTCTTCTTTGATTATTGTGAATTGATAATGACAAGTAGCAATGCCCATTAATGCCTGTCTAAATAGTAGTCTTCTGTAAAAAAAGTGTTTAGATTGCGAGCACTTCGTGCTCACTACAGTTACGTCTACAAAACCAACTAGGATAGATCACGGACATTTAACACCTTTTAAATGACGTATTTCATCTTAGTAGTACTTAAGGATATGCCAGACAATCTAAACCGAACAGATCCTACCTGGACTCGAAGAATTACCGGAAGTGCATTTTGAATTTCTAAATAGGCAAATCGACAACGGCTTTTTTAACAGGTCAATCATTGCTCATGCTCAAATCCTAGTACACAGTTGGGGCGCCCGTAGATTAAGGATTCCGGCACTGTTTCACAGACAGGCTTATATAACCAGAGTCTGTGGTGCAGGTTAAATTGCTATGGATTGTTATGGATTCATGAGCGAGTTTGTTACATCGGCAGAAATTATTCTGCTCTAATTCAATACGAGACGAACAGCCAACAACTCCTTCAGGAATCAGGTCGGTGTAATTTGGGTGAAAAAACTTCGCTTCTAGGCCTTACATGTACTTCTCGGAACAAGGTAATGTTGATGATGACGCCACCTTGATTACGATATTTTTGGTTTCATTCAATTTACAGTCTTGCTGCCTCATGCAGTCTGCAGTCTGCAGTCTGCAGTCTGCAAATGTCATACACCGGAATGTTCCTTGGTTCATTTGTGTTAAAAATGAGTCATTGATAATATCACAGAACATACTAGGGAGATTATCAGAGCCTGGAGCTACTTGAAAATCCCAGTTGATATCAGGAAAAATAAAATCACCACAGACGTAAAGAGGAGTTGAGCCTCGATCAGCGTTTGCCAGAAAGTTCTTAAACGCCAACAAATATTCACCATTTGTCGACGGAGGACTATAAAATCACCAACAAGAAACTTGTTGCCCCTGGACGGGTTGACTTCCACAACCACAAGCTCGCAATTGGTCTCAAGGTCAGTGTGACGAGCAGAAGCAATGTCATTTTTTATAGCTATAAGAACTCCTCCACCTCTTTCATCTTCTTGTCTCGACGATAAACGTCGTAACAACTTGGTAAATTTCCTGATCCAAAATGGCGGACGTAAGCCAAGTCTCGGTGACGATTACAATATCCACGCTGTTGGCATAAATCGAAGCTTGAAAATCCACAAGCTTGTTGACAAGGCTACGGGCATTCAATAATATGAGAGATAACTTAGAATGATGCTCGCTAATAGTGGCCTGCGGTCCTGGCATTGGATGAAGATCACCGCAGCGAGCAAGCAGATCAAAGCCCGGGTTAAACGTAGCGGTTGAGTTAGAGTAAAATGCTATCCTTCTTCTAGAATACTTCACTCCCAAAGGCTTGTTTAAGCAAAAAGTTCCTCTAGGGTCACAACGGGACTTTACATGATGTTCAGATACACAAATCAAGAGAACCAAGAGAAAAATTACAGAGCAGAGAAGCCCTCGTGTGGACGCCATCTCGCTCGCTTCGTTACTCCATTGCTGTAGAATGCGTTAACCATAGTAAGTGGCAATCCACAGACCTCGTCAGAGTATCCCTTGGCAGCGCAAAACGTGATATCGTTTCTGAAAAATGTTGCAAAAGAGGAAGGAAACTTGTCAACCCCGGTCTCACAGAAGAAGGAAAACTGAAGGTTGCTTGTAAAGTATGTAAAAAAGATGTCTTGGTCGGCGACACAAAGCATTCTCATCTACAGAATTTGAAGGCTCATTTGGACAGCCGTGAGCACCAACTGCAGCTTGCAATCCTGGAGAATGAAGAGGAATACCCAACTTCCATTACAGCAAGTTTCCGCGAAATCGATCAAGCATTTCCACGCATGTTCCTCTTGACACCCAAAGGAGCATTTTGCCGTGTGTGAAGCAATGTCAATATATCGTTGAGTGGCCAAAGAAATTCTTTTGGAAATGCCAAGCAACATGTTGAAAGTAAAGCACACAAAACAAAGATGCATGGAAGTTCGATAGTTAGCAGCAGAGATATTTCTTCGTATTTCCAAGCACCTCCGAGGAAGGAGCCAAAGAAGTGACAAGAAACCATCGTTCAAGCCTTATATTTTTTGGATAACCAAGATAAAGAAACACTAATAGAAATTTAAAAGGTTATCTAAAAAATATCGTTATTCTAAAAGAGTAATAGTTCAAGAAGAACTTTTTCGTATTATATCTGAATTTAATGAAGATGATCGTATTAGGAAAGCTATTTTACCATTTATGAATGAGTTGGAAAAAAGTAATAAATTGTTTAAATACTGTGATGTAGATTATATTGGAGAAGGTTTATATCATTTGCCTGATAGAGATAAATGTGAAAGATATGATTATGAACCAAGTGAAGAACAAGAAAAATATTATGAAGAAAATGGAGAAATCATAAAGTTCTTTAATACATTTGCGAATCCAAATTATTTTATTGAAGAAAAACTAAAAAAATTAAGAGAGAACGTTAAAATAACTAATCATCTTAAACCATTTGTACTGCCAAGTGTATATGATTCAGATTAATCAGTTTCATCTCGGTGGGGGGGTTCCACCTGTCTCAGTGTGGGTAATTAATATTTTTTATAAGACTTGTTGATATTGTGAATCAGAAAATAAAAATTGATTTAAAGAAATAATGTTACTAAAATAGAGAAATGGGTTTTAAAACATTATCGCAAAGTAAAACCAGGCAATATAAAGTCGGCGGGCTTATATTTCCAAGTAAAGAGCGTTATGAAGATTTAAAAGGAATAGATGTAGGTAGTAAAATTATTCTTTCAGATTTAGTTAATGAAGAAGAATTAAAAGCATTTTCTGATAAAATTAATCCTATTGAAGTTATTGAAACATATCCCGATGCAAGAGAAGAGGCGAATGGTTTGTTTCCAAATATAACGCAATTGCTTTGTTTTGAAGGTATTGAAAGATTTAATTTGGATTATAAATTTGCTTTTACGTTTTTTTTAAAATTTAAATTTTGCCAAGAATGAATATTTAATGTTGTCTTATATCAATTATTGATATAAGACCTGCTGCTGTTGTGAATCAGAAAATAAAAATTGAAATTTAAAGAAATAAATAATTATAAATTAAGATGACTACCGATCTAAGAAACCTTTCTATTGCTGAATTATTAAAGTTAAAAAAACTCAAACAACAAAAAGCCAAGAAGGAGTATAAACAAAACTTGATCGATGATATAAAGAAGATAGATAATTTCAGAAAAAAAATTAAATCCAAACCCAAGTCCAAACCCAAGTCCAAACCAAAAACATTTGATGAGTATTTTCAGGATTGTATCAAAAATAAAACAATTCCTCCAGATACTCCGCCTTATCTTCGCAAAGCTCTAGAACGAGCTCTTAAGGAATATGACCAAGGAATTATAAAAGAGAAATCATCTCTGGATGAATTTGCTAATAAATACATAGTAAAGGGAGAAACTAGTATTACTCCGTTTGAGTTCTTTAGTTCTAAATCCACTTATTTAAAAGACTTTTTACGAAACCATCGAAATATTAAAGTTAGATTTGTTTTAGTTTGTTTAATGGAAAAAAAGGAAGGTGATTTTAAGCTAAGATTTTCGGTTCAGGATAAAGCATGTTTTAATTCAAATACACATATTAATATTGAATCAACTGATGTAAAAGAAATACTGAAGTCATTCATACAATCATTGAGAAGATTAGTATCTATCAGAAGAATGGTAGTGGGTGGTACTTTAAAGAAGTAGTTCATCTTGAGATTCACACTGTTACTTTCAATCCAATGAGAGGATCATCTTATATTCCTCTTCCAGATTGGATAATGTGAAAGAAAGCTATAGTAAATATTCGAAATACTGATGAGAAATGTTTTCTTTGGTGTGTACTTAGATACCTTCATCCAAGAGACAAAAATGATTTCCGATTAACAGATTTGAAGAAGTACGAAAATAACCTAAATACAAAAGGAATTAAATATCCAGTTAAACTAAAAGACATTTCAAAATTTGAGTCGCTTAATCCTTCACTTCCAGGAATAAATGTTTTTTCGGCTAATGAAAATAAAAAGTTTTATCCCCTCCGAATGGCAAAGCGAAATTGTCCGCTTGCCGGCCAAAATCCTCAAGAAACAATTGACTTATTCCTGTATGAGGAAGATGGAAAATATCATTATTCACTAATTAAGAATTTTTCACGTTTGTTTAGATCTCAAATAACATCAAGAACAAATGGAAAAATATATATTTGCAAAAGATGTTTTACTCATTTCTCGAAAGAAGAATTATATCAAAAACACATTTTATATTGTTCAACTAATGAAACAGTTGCTGTGAAAATGCCTCCAAGAAACACAAAATTATATTTTAATAATTATCACAAACAGCTTCCAATTCCTTTTGTAGTTTATGCAGATTTTGAATGTTTTACTAAACCGATGAATACTTGCAGTCCTAACACAGAGGATTCATATAACTACAATTACCAAAAGCATGAACCGTCAGGGTTTTGTTTTTACATCAAAGGAATAGATACTAATACCATGTTTAAACCAATTATTTATACAAAAACCCAAAGTACTGATAACATTGCTGATATATTTGTTTCTAAACTTGCAAAAGTAACTAATAAATTATATAATGATTTTTATCGTCGGCCAAAACCTCTTAAATTAACAAAAGAAGAACAAATACTATTTGATAAAGCTGAAACTTGCCATATTTGTAAGACTCCACTACTCACTAATAAGCTTTGCGACAAAATTAGAGATCATTGTCATTGTACTGGTCAATACCGTGGTGCTGCTCATAATAGTTGCAATCTCCAGTGTCGAAAGCCAATGATTCTTCCAGTTATATTTCATAATCTTCGAGGGTATGATGCACATTTGTTTTTAAAACAACTTTCTAATATTTCAGGCGATTTAAACTGTATTCCATCTACAGAAGAAAAGTATATTTCGTTTTCTAAAAAAATTAAAGTTGATGAGTACAAATCTAGACGTACTGGAGAGACTGTTTCGTTATATTTTGAAATACGATTTATTGATTCATTTAAGTTTCTTCAAACGAGTCTTGCTAATCTTGTTGGTAATTTACAACCAGATGATTTTCATAATACAAAAGAAATATTTTGTAAGCAGGGGGCGCGGGGGGTGCAACCCCTCACATTATTAACTCGTAAGGGAGTTTATCCTTATGATTATGTTTCCTCATTTGAAAGGTTTAGTGAAACACAACTACCCCCTGAAGAAGAATTCTATTCAAAACTAAACGATGAAGACATATCAGATGAAGATTATCAACACGCTATTAACGTTTGGGATATATTTAAATGTAAAACAATAAGAGATTATCACGATCTTTACTTGAAGACTGATGTTCTACTTCTGTCAGATGTATTTGAAAACTTTAGAAAAACATGTTTGAAACATTACAATTTGGATCCAGCTCATTACTATACATCTCCTGGTCTGACTTGGGATGCTTGTCTCAAAGAAACGGGTCAAGAGCTTCAGCTTTTGCATGATTATGACATGTTAATGATGTTTGAAAAAGGTATACGAGGAGGAATAACTCACATATCAAAGAGATATGCAGAAGCGAATAACAAATACATGAAGGATTACAATCCTGATAAACCGTATACTTATATTCAATATCTCGATGCTAATAATCTTTATGGATGGGCTATGTCACAATCACTTCCCACACATGGATTTAAATGGATGAAAAATTTAACAAAAGAAACCGTAATGGATATTCTCGAGAAAGCAAATTGTAGTATGGACAAATCCAATTAAGAGAAAAGGCTACGTCTTTGAAGTAAATTTGGAATATCCCAAAGATTTATGGGAATCTCATAATGACTATCCTCTTGCTCCAGAGAAGTTAAAAGATAACGGTGTTCAGAAACTTATTAGTCATTTTAAACCACATAAAAACTATGTATTACATTATCATAATTTAAGGCAATGTCTTGAGATGGGACTGAAAAATAACTAAAGTTCACAGAGGAATATCCTTTAATCAGAGTCCTTGGATGAAGCCCTATATCAGAAAGAATACTGAACTTAGAAAAACAACAGCCAACAGTTTTGAAAAAGACTCTTTTTAAACTGATGAATAATTCAGTATTTGGAAAAACGATTGAAAACATAAGGAAAAGACAAAATATAATACTTGTTGACAATCGTGAAAAAGCTGTAAAATGAACAAGTCGCCCAAACTTTGATAGAGCAACAATATTTGACCAAAATCTATAATTGCAATTCACATGAAAAAACCTGAAGTGTATTTTAACAAACCAGTGTATGTTGGTCAAGCAATACTCGATCTGTCAAAAACGCTAATGTTTGATTTTCATTATAATTATATCCAAAAGTTATACCCACTCCGGATGACCACCAGAAGGGGGCGCGGGGGGTGCAACCCCTCGCTCGCAGAGTTAATGTTTACAGATACCGACTCACTTTTATACCTTATTCATACTGATAATTTTTACAAAGATATATCAAAAGACATAAAAACCAAGTTTGATACATCAGATTATCCACCAAACCACCCGTCTGGAATACTTACAGGAATTAATAAAAAAGTAATAGGAATGTTTAAAGATGAAGTAGCTGGTAAACAAATTACTCACTTTGTTGGTCTTCGTCCAAAACTCTATAGTTTCAAGGTAGAATGTGGGCAGGGAGTGCAACCCCTCGCTACTAAAAAGTGTAAAGGAATAAAGAAAAATGTTGTGAAAAAGGGTATATCATTTGAAGACTATGTTCACTGCTTATTTTCTGGTGAAAAACAAATGAGATCGATGAAAATTATATGAAGTGAAAATCACGATATTTATTCAAAGGAAGTAAATAAAATTGCTTTGAGTAATGAAGATGATAAGAGAAAGGTCTTGAGGGATAAGATACATACTATGGCTTTAAGATAAGTAAATATAAATGATAAATGCCCTATACAGAAGAACAAATAAAAAGATATTTAAACATCCTACATAATTATACTAATCAAACAGTAGAGTACGATGAAGTTAAAAGAGTTAAATGCAAAAATTGTCAAAGTGATTGTTTTTCTATTTATTCGGGTTATAAAGTTTGTGATACCTGTGGTTGTTTAAATGGCCATGTTTTAGGGTATTATGATCAAAAAGACTACTCCCGATTACATTTTCGAAAGAAGAATATTTACCAGAGAAAGTATCATTATGAGAAAAAGATTAACGAAGTTTCTAAAAGATTACATCTAACTGATGATGAAAAGTACGATCTTTACAATAAACTAATGGCGATAGACAACCACGTCATGGAAATACTAAACAAGCAATTTTGTCGAAAGAGAATGATAAGTATTTTTTACATTATCAAAAAATTCCTGGAAGAAATGGGAAGTGAAAAGTACAAATTACTTTATCTAAAAATTTCTGAACAAACTCTGGCGAATTATGAAAAGTGGTGGAAATCTTATAAAAATAATGAGTAGGGGGTAGCGGGGGGAGCATCCCCCCGCACACAACCTCTGTGAAAGCACTAGTAAACAATCCCTGTTAGATAGCCAAGTACTTCAGATTCTTTAAATGGTGTGTTAATGGTATAAACACTTCCTCTACCAATGTGATAATGTTTCCAGAATGAGCGGAAAGCGAGACTAAATATTAAATGATTAGCTAGTGTTGGTGAGTTTGATCTGCAACTGTGTTTATAGTCTGATAGTTTATAAATAATTTGGTTTATGTCTAGTTTTTGTGTGAAATACTTCGCATAGAGAAACTGGTAAACAAGACAGGCTTTAATAAAATTATCAGGGTAAAACTGCGTTTTATAGGTGGGAAAGTAAAAATTTACATATGCTACAATTGTTTTTATCATTTCTATCTTATGAGTAGATAGAAATGATTATGAGCAGGGGGCGCGGGGGGTGCAACCCCTCGCAGATTAAAGTTTATGAGCAGGGGGTGCGGGGGAAGCATTCCCCCGCGTTACAACCCACCGCTTATTATATCTCTTAACAAATGTATCTGCTATAGGAGTCTGATCAATTATCATTTCATCTATTAGTTTCATTCGATCAATAAACTCTTTTTTGTTAAACTCATCACCCCGCAGAGCTGAACGCAGTTCAACCAATACTTTTTCATATGTTGTAAATGCAATTTGTGTCATTTCAATCTTTTTCGTATAATTCTTCATTTTAGAAATGCTAGTTACAATCACCCCAGTGCCATTTATTACATCGAGGACTACTGGATTTAGTGTTATTCCACCCACAATAGTTCCTATTACTACTAATCCTACGCCAGTCATAGTAAGTGTTTCATCAAGAAATTTAAACCTCTTATATGATTTCTTAAAACACCAATATTTCTTGTGATAATGTTTATAGAAATCTTTGAGAGTTGTGACGTATGATTCTGTCAGAGAGTTATCAATGTGATTAAATTCAAAGATGCTAGTTTTACTCTTCATTTTATTATTTACATTATATAAGATCCATTTAGTTTCTCTTGAAGCATTGTTTTGTGATATTGCTCATTGTCAAAGTCGTAAAATTTTGGAGAAAACATTATCCTACTTAAGATTCCATCTTCAGTTGTAAACTCAAAAATTTGATCAAGGGAGTTGTTAACGGCTGGTATAGTTAATGTCGAGCTGTAGTTACTTATTGCAGCTTTTGTAACATTTCCATTATAACTTTCCGCCAACCATAAAACAATCTTTTTTCCAACAAAACTACTCGGCATTGTAAAATTTTGTGTTGATTTATTGACAGTTAAATTTACTGAAGTGTTTGTTTTATCATAATTTAATTTTAATAAAATATTACCACTTTTTTTGGTTAGGCTAAAACTTCTATTTCTCCAATGATAAAAAACAATACATAGAGTATAATTTCTAGTAGCAAAAGGAATAGGAAAACCAATATTATAACTACTAACATTTAAACCATCTTTTCTTATATCACTTATGTTTCTATTAGGTATAACAATACTATTTAAACTAGTATTGTGATTATAATGATTTAACGAATTAACTATGATACCAGATGACCCTCTTCTCAATCCATAACTATCCGCATCAGTAAAGTCATAAAATTTTTCAAAATATCTTTTATAAATATTGTTTTTAGTAAACGGATGAATTTCTTTTACCATTCCAACTGTTGCGACGCTATTATTTTGGCTTCTATCGAGAGCAACGTTTAATATCTTTTTATTATTTGCGTTAATGTCAGCATTAAACACCACTTGTGTTGGTTTGATGTCAAATGCTGTATGATAGTCATAAACTTTATCTGGGTCGATATTGCTAACTTTACTCATAATACCATAAGCAATTAAGTAAACTCCAGAAAACTGTATTGGATACACAGACAGATCATTTCCAACATTAGGAGTATTAACCAAAATATGAAGAAAGAACCTATTACCAGTTGTCAACTTCTTAAAATTAACTATGATTCTATGGTAATACATAAATTGTGTTTGGCCTTTTGAATCGATGTATCTATGTTGAAGTTTTTTTACACTAACATTACCAAGTTCTAATCCTTGTGATGAGATTTTGTCAACACTTATTTGTGTTTTATGCCATAGTTGATAATCAGTGTTAAGTATTTCTAAACAAAGGGTATAGTCAACGCCTCCAGCTAACCCGTAAAAATTAAGACCCATCTTATATACTTATAACCACCTTGAAAATGTTTCATTATATTCATATAAAGAACTTTATGATTGTAGTCGTGAAAGTTTCCTTTACTAGTTGATAAGTTAGCTATCTTTTTTTGGATAAAAACTAATTCTATTATCTATTTCATCTGTCCATTGAGACGGGCTTGACATAAGATAAGTAAACTCGTCTTTGTAATGGCTTGACTTATGTAACTGGCTATCAACATACTTTTTATTTGTAGCATCACTATCTGAAGTGGGATCTTCAAGATTAATTATTTTATGTCCACTAACATCAAGATGTCCAGTCATCTTGTCACTCCCACCTTTTTTTAAGTAAGAACTGAAATTTTGTTTAGATATGTTATCATCCACATACTTTTTGGTTGCAGCATCTGCATCATCTGTTGGTGTTCATAATTTATTTATTTTTTTATTGTTCATGTTTAGATCATTAGTCATATTATTTGATCCATTAACGTGGAGATATACTAAATCAGTATAAGCCAATGGTGTTGGCTGTTAGGCCTATTTGGAGCTGGAATATTGTATATTCGATTGTTATTCATGTTTAGATTTCCAGTCATTAATCTTGTTCCATCTAGTTTTAAAAAGACACTACCATCGACTTTGGAGTCGTCTACATACTTTTTAGTCGCAGCGTCTCCATTGGATGACTGAGTCTTAAGACCAACTATCTTATTATTATTCATATTTAGGTCTCCAGTCATTGGATTACTTCCATTTTTGTTAAAAAAATTACTGTCTGCGTAATTTTTTGTGGCTGGTTCTTTTGGATCAGATGGTGCTTTAAGGTTCTGAAAATACGGAAGGAGTCCTTCATATCAATGTTGGAGTCTATTGTTAATAACGATGTTTTTCCACCACTAGAATTATCATCAACATATTTCTTGGTTGTCGCGTCGGTGTTTAATTGAGGAGTACCAACATTACTTAGTTTTTTATTCATCATATCATAATTTCCATCTGCAGTGGGATTAAATCCAACTCCTGGAGCGCCTTGAAGTCCTCGCGCAAAATGCTGACCAGAGGAATGTTCGTTAAATATTCCCATTTTATTATTTGCATAGATAAAATACTAAATACGGCCATAGAAGTTTTTTGCAATGCGCTTTTTTGGTTTATCAACAAAAAGAAATGAATACGGTTCTCGAGTTGCTGATGGAAATTCGTATAAGCAGTAGTGAGAACAATTCAGTCGAATATCTTTTGGAGTTTTGTAAAATGATTGACTCAGATAAATCACCGAGCAATTCTTATGCCGTCCTTGAATGAAATAATCTATTATTTGTCTCTGGTTTTTATCACAGACGTAATCATCAAATATCACAAGTTTTTGATTGCCTTCATAGTCCATTTCTGTCACTGGGGTTATTTCATCATTACTTACATGAAGTATTTCGTAACCCACTTTACAACTAAGTTGTCTCATTTTTTCGATTAGTCTTTTGTATTTATCCTGCTCTAGATTACGCGCATAGAGATAAATCTCATCATTGTACAGCAGTGGTTTAACTAACATATGATACAACAAATTAGTTTTACCACTTCCACTATTTCCACAAATTAACATTCTAAATGTATCTGATGGCATGTAAGGATATATCTGTTTGAAGCTGGTATCTTGATTATCAATACTATCATAATTAGGTATTTCCATTTATACTTCACTTTATATAATAATTAAATAAAATGGACATTCGAGAAATTAAAAACTTTGTTGAAAATAAGATTGAATCCGATGATCTTGCTAAACAGGTTAGACGTCGAATAAAAGAAACTGCTTGAGAAAAACAGAATCAGAGAGAAGGATTTAGTGAGACGTTTAAACCTCTAATTTCTCAGTTTGAAAAACCTGAAGACCCCCAAACAAAAAATATTTTTACTCAAAACCAAGAAATGCTTCGAAATCAGTTGGCTCTTAGTCAGTTTGAGCGATTGGCTGATATGAAAGAATTACCACAAATAGAAGATTTTGATGATGATGATGATCGAGAACAAACAGGTACTGAGCAAACAAAAAAATCTTCATTATATGACATTGAAAAAAATTTTGACGAACAGGATATGGAATATTTAAATCAAACTGGTTATCCAAGCCCAAATGATTTTTTTGATATTGATCCTAAAAGACTAAAAGAAGTTTATGATGATGTGATTGGTGATAAAAAAATAATTGGTAATAAAATTGGAGGTTTGAAGAGAACAAAAAACAGAACACAAGAACAAGAAGAAGAACTTATTCACTATACATCACAACATGATTTTTTTAAAAAATATAAAAACATGCTTGAACTTTATTTTAATACAAGTCATCTAAAAGTAGGGGAAGGACGAGTCCAGCGAGGACAGGGTATTATGTACTTCTCCCCCCAAGAATTACTAAAAAGACTTGAATTACTCAGTGGATCACTTGCCGCAGGAAACAACGGTGTAATACCTGAATATATTCAAATAGCTCATCGACTTAGAGATCTCGGGATTGTTACTAATAACCAACTTAATACACTTTTTAAAAAGTATCTGGACATAAGATAAAATGAATGAAAGCGCGATTCATATTTCCTCTGTTAAACGAGAACAAATAGGAGTGAACAAACCACATGATTTTTTAGTTAAATTTAATCCTCCTTTAAAACTTAATCCAGATTTTAAGCATTTTCTCGCCCTAGACAGGCTGTCAATGACTTACTCTTTGTACAACATCAGAAGTAGTTATGACAACAATACAATCAAATACACCCATGATGGATCAACATGGCAAACAATTACTTTTACAGATGGAATGTATTCCTACTCAGATATACATGATTGCATTCATCAATACATGGATCAAAAGTCTCATCACTCAACAGATTCCAAAGGAGAAAGGAAGTACTCAATAAATCTTTCTTTTATTCTCTCTACCTATCGAGTATTGGTGTCTCTTGATGGTAATTATCAACTTGATTTAAGGGGTACAGATTTTGGAGAGCTAATAGGATTTGAAAAGAAACTGGTGACTAAAACAGAGTATGGAACACGACTCCCAAATATTACGAAATCGATTGACTCATTAAACATAAACACGACTGCTATAAAAGACTCCATTGTAAATGGTGTAAATACAAACACAATTGCCGTTATTCCAACACATAATCTTACAAGGAGTTATCCATTTACTTTCGAACCAAGGAGGCAACTATATTGCCCTGTAAGTTCTGATAATATTTCTGAAATGAGAATATATGTAACTGATTCACTCGGTCAACCTATTGACCTCAACGGTATTGATTGGTTTATGACACTGCTGCTTCATCATGCTGAAGTTAATACTTTAGTATAATTCTATAGGTAAAATGATGCGACAATCAGAGTTTAAAAGAAAATACGACCCAGAACTGGGAAAATATACAAAACAACACATTTGGAGCGGCAAGAGCTACATATATGGGGGAGGAATAATAGATACAGTAAAATCCTTTTTTAAACCAACCCCAAAGCCTACAGTGATTCCAAAGCCACCCAAAAAAGTAAGATTTGTTGAGCAGCTAAACCGCTCATTTGAGCAGCCGGCTGCTAATAAAAAAGCGGGTGATGAAATAGTAAAATTACTTTCTCGTGAAAGTCCGGCACCCGCCAAACCATCACGTAAAAAAATTGTGCGGTAAGCGCCCCAAATGACTCAACAAGAAATTAACAATAGAGTACTTCAAATTATGTCTGGTGGAAAAATTGCACCCTGAAGCTGCAAAATTGCGCCCTAAAGCCGCAAAATTATATAATTATTAAAATAAAATGAAGTCTTTTAGAAATCCAAAATATCTTGAGCGATATGAAGATGTTGTTTTTGACCTCGAACAATCTATTAATGTGGATCAGCCAACAACGTCGACCAAACTCGAAATAATCTTAAATTCATAGCTGACAATTCAGGTGAAGTAACTCCATTTGATTGGTATAATGCTAGAATAGCCTTAGATTTTAAAGTTCAGCAACGTGATGGAACTAATTTTGCTATTGGCGCTAATGTAAGTGATGATAGTCTTACTGCTAATAGATTAGCGCAAATTATTGCATACCAGGCTGACCAAATGGGAATAGTAAATGGTGCTAATTCTTTTATTTCAAGATTATCTGTATTAGAAAATGGTAAGGAACTTTATCAGTGTAATTACGCCAATCATAGTGCAAATATAAAAAATCTACTTGAGTATAACAAATCATATGCTGGTAGTGTGGCAACAAATGAATTTTAGTTTCTTGATACATCAAGAAGTGCTAATAAAAATAGATTTACTAGAAGAAATGTTACTCATCGACAAGATGGAGCTAACCCTGGTGGAGATGAAGCAGGCCTTATGTTAGATAACACTCCTGCATCGTATAATGAAGGATTTGCAAAACGAAAAGCTTTACTTGGAACTTCAAGCACAGTAAACTGTGAAATTCCTCTCAATAGATATTCATTCTTTGAGGCACTTGAAGATAAACTACTTCCAAACACTAAAATCGAAATAAACTTTGAGACTGAAAAAGATGATAATCTTATATGGAGGGATGGTTGAAATGCTTGCCGAGTAGTAAACATCCGTCTTCAACTATTTGTACCTCGATTAGTATTCAATTCAGAAGGAAGCAAGATTTATATGAGTGAGTATCTCAAACCATACAAATGGACTTATCTCAATGAAGTTGTTCAACCTAACGTCGCTGGCAACCAAAGAGTTGGTAATTTTAGAATTACAAACGGAATTTCAAAACCACGGCATGTATTTGTTTTTATAATCAATACTCCAAATATTGAATCACAGAGAGCAAATCCATTTTTATATAATACTTTCAGTGTTTCCACAAATCCACGAACTCTCGATAGATGCTATCTTGAAGTTGGAAATGGAAATGAGTACCCCGATATTCACTACAAACCTTCATCAGATCCTTCAAGAGTTTTTAGAGATGTAATGTCTTATGTATATGCCAACAATGATTTTCAAGGTGGAACACTTCTTAATAGACAAAATTTTGAGAATATATTCCCCTTTGTTTATTTTGATCTAAGTAAACAGAAATTAGACATAAAAGATGGAGTTACACAACTGGCTTTTCATTATGAGTTTTCTGGAGCGACTGCTGCAAATTACAATATTTACGCCTTAGTACTTCACGAGCGAGAAGCAGAAATCAAACAGAAAAGTGGAAAACTACTGCTTCGTGCTTAGAGGATTTTAATTTAATACATAAAAAAGAATTTTAATATAAATATTATAATAAAAATGACAACTTATCTTGAATATGGTGTAACACTTACACCCAATCAAAAGTCAAAACTAATGACTGCAATTAGAAATAAATCACCACTAACACTTCGATTAAAACATTCTCATCTTCGCGGATCAGATGAGTTAATGCTAACCCAAAGACAGATTGCGAAGATAAAAAAATCACTAGAAAATGGAACACGATCAGATATAAAAATAAGTAAAACACAGATTAGAAGTTCAGTAAAACATGGTGGAAACTTATTCACTAGTTTAGTGTCTCTTGGTTCAAAAGTTCTTCCTTATGCAATAAAGGGAATTTCCAAAGTTCCTCCTGCACTTGCTACTGGAGCCGCAAGTGCACTAGGAGATATAGGAATAAAAAAACTGTTTGGAAAAGGGATTACAATTCCAAAAAAATTTTTCCCATTTTTACCTCCTATTGCTAGAGAGTTCACCAAAGCACAAATAGACCAGATTAACAAAATTTTTAAAACAGGAGGTCAGCTGGTTATTAAACCAACTCGTAAACAAATAGAGGGGGGATTTCTGGGAACACTCGCATGGATTGGAATTCCAATGGCAATTAGTCTGGTTTCAAAGATGTTTTGCTCTGGGGATCATCTAGTAACACAAGAAGTGTTTATGTTCCACCACCATCCACTCACGGTGAGGGTTGTCCATATTACCCGCCACCTTTTATTGGTACATGGGGAGCTAAACCCCCCACATGGGAAAACCCAATAGGAATGGGAGTAAAAAAAAAAGTCCAAAGGCAAGGGA
This sequence comes from Porites divaricata, assembly GCA_038088405.1. Lineage (NCBI taxonomy): Eukaryota > Metazoa > Cnidaria > Anthozoa > Scleractinia > Poritidae > Porites > Porites divaricata. Next base: position 13,601,269 of record JBBMOI010000005.1, on the reverse strand, counting down.
CTACTATTAGGAAAAAACAGCCCATTCAACTCAATTCTCATGCTAGGAAGCATTTTATAATTAAACCATTATCCAACTTTGACTTGATGGATTGGATAAAGAAACTTAAAATAAAATATTTAAGAGGGATTTACAGTCGAAATGACCTACCTAGTAAGATTAAAAAAGAATGCGGAATAATCAATCTTGATGGGACGTCTGGTCCTGGCACACATTGGGTTTGTTATAGAAGTGTAGATTCAGAGTCGTCGAGTACTTTGATCCATTTGGTTTAATAATGCCAAATGAAGCTTTGAAATATTTTAATACTTCGCGCCGCAAGGGCTCGACTTCTGGAAAACGCATAGTGTTTTCAACAGATGAAATACAAAATCGCAATACTGTTCTCTGCGTTTATTGGTGTTTATACTATCTACTAGAAAGACAAATGGGTACTAGTATTTTAGATGTAATACATAATCCTCATTTTGATAATGACAATAGTGATTTTATAAAAGCATACTTTAGCGGGGGGTTGCACCCCTGTAGTGTTCAAGGGCCACAAAGGCAAGCCACAAAGGTCAACAGATGCTTTTAATAGCAGAACACACGACAATACACACAGTACTCGCTTTCCCGCTCACTACACACTCTTCGTGTCCCGGATGTACTCATATGAGTAACCGCTGGCCTACAGGTAATACACTACATCCCTCTTTTCCTTCGCTTAAATACTTAATATCACATAACAGAAAAGTTCCTTTAAACGTGCATTTTGATTTCAGTTCTTGTTTCAACACCCGAAACAAAGTCACTAGCCATAAACATGGTGCTTGTGGTTAAATCCATATATAAATGTTCAAATGTTACTTTTAAAACACAACAATGAATATCACAGTATAAAGTTCCCTAAGTTCAGTTCAGAACATAATCGTTCAGTGCCTTCGGACGGCTAGTAATTCTGCCGGATCTTCTAACTGGCTGCTCAGCTGTAGGTACAGCAGCAGGTGGTTCTGGTGGTGACTCTGTCGATGGTACTGGATTCTCTTTCATGGCTGGTTTCTCGGTCGTCTTTGGTTCGGTCGGCGGTTCAGCATGCTGTAATGAAGCTCCCTGTTCTTTCTGATCTGGCATGTTAAATGGCTTAATATGCTGAAGGTTTCGCTTGTACTGAACTCCCTGTGGTGATCTCAGTATCACCTGGTCTCCATAACGAGACATCACTTCGTATGGTTCCTTCTCATAGCAAGACGACAGCTTGTTTTCTTTCGTCTTCTCTAGCAAAACAGTGTCTCCTTCTCTCACATTTCGGTCTCTGGCATGAAACCTCTTGTCGGCATAGTCCTTACCGGTCTGCTTTCTCTGTGTATCCCGATCACGGACTCCTTGGTCGCTGACTTCTATTTCCTCCTCTTCCAAATCGACCAGCTCAGGCATCTTAGTTTTAAGCTTTCTTCTAAACAACAACTCAGCAGGACTCTTTCCTGTAGTCGAATGTGGCGTTGACCTGGCCCCGGTTGCTCGAAAGATGGTTAACTCTTAACCAGTGGTTAAACGCGCTAACCGATGGTTAAAAATTAACCGTAGGTTTAGATTCGGTTGCTCAAACGCTGGTTAGTGTTAACCGTGGGTTAAATTTCTTCTAACTAAGCGTTAAATTTAACGTACCTCGCTACGAGTGTTAACTTATTAACCATCGGTTAAAATGACGTGCGCTGCAAAATCAGCAAAACAACATGGTGGTTGATTTGCTTTTTCGCTTCATTTTGTTAGTGGTTGTTAATCTCGGAAATGTTTACTGTTGCTGAATCGTAAATGATTCTCCTCAAGTAAGCGCCGAGAATCGCAAGCTGCAAGAGACTTCCCAATGTTTTGCGAGACACTTGTCGGCCATATGTTCTTCAAATGCGACGGAATGAGTTAAAGTACGGCTTTTACTGTCAAAAACATGCTTGTTTTTCTCGAATTTATCTTTCAATTCTTGATAAATAAAGCTCTACTGGCTTCAAATGGCGTGGACCAGCAGAATTTCATTGGCAAAAGAATTAAAGACAATAAATTTCCATTCCCTTTTGTTGCTGGCTTTCGTGGCGCAATAGGTAATGCGTCAAGTTCACTTGTCGGAGGTCCGGGGTTCAATACTTGTCTTAGGTAATATTTTTTTTCTTTTTTTTGGTCCTTTTGTTTTTGTTTTTGTTTTTTTTTATTTTTCGTAAAACATGCTTTTATTTTTTGACAGACTTAAAATGTACCGGTAGACTAATTGCAGATTCATTTTCACATTTCATTTCTAAAGTACAGTAACTAATAATTAAAACTTGTCAAACCTGTTCGGAGATGGTTAAAGTCTGGCATATTTTATTTAACCATTGGTTAGCTAACAAAGGATTAGCGTCAGCTTAACAGACCTTCGAGCAACGGGAATTTAACCAACAGTTAGTTAACCCACGGTTAGCTAATTTAACCAACCGTTACCAACTAACATATGGTTAAATTAACCATCTTTCGAGCAACCGGGGCCTGTACGCCAACAGGAACCTGTTTAGCTCCTCCCTCCAATTCTTTCCTTCTGCGTGAGCTGCTCTAACAGATTTCAGAAGCGACCTATTCTGCCTTTCCACTTCGCCATTTGCCCGTGGCCACAGAGGTGTCGTGTAATGGTGCTCAATCCCCATTTCGTTCAAATACTCTTCTACTTTCTTGGACACCAGGTTTGGACCATTGTCGGTGCGCAGGCCTCTGGGCAATCCATGTCTTGCGAATTGGGCATTTAGGCAATGGATGATGGTTTTACTGGTAGTTGATCGGATGACATCGACTTCCATCCATCGGCTGTAATAGTCAACAAGGACTAACAGGTGTTCATCAGAAGGTAATGGACCCATTTGATCCACAGCTACTTCTTCCCATGGTTGTCTGGGTAGGTCAGCATTAGGTAACATAGGGTGAAGTAGACCCGAAGAGTCGGAATTTCCGATCGTCCCAGTGACGTCATTTTCCGAGCGAGCGTGCTGACAAAACAACAAAGATGGCGGCATAAAGTGACTTGTGGAATGCTCTTTACTCTGCTAACCTTTCTTTATGATAGGACAAGCATTACATATTTTATAATATCTCATGCGGGCGAGTAACCACCTCTAATCAGCGGGTGAACAAAATGATGTCTCTGCCAAAGGAATACTGCACTACCTCACTCGATGTTATGCTACTCAGCAGCGGACAATACATAACATAGGGTGAAGCTTTCTTAATAGTAGAACGATAAACACCCGGACAAAACGGTGGGATTAATAAACAACATTATATTATGTAAAATTAGCAAAATTAGTAAATGAAAAGGAAAGCATGGTCTGAATTTTGACAGTTTTTAGGTAGTTTTTTATGAACAAAATAATTTAATACATGTATTTGAACTTACTTTCTTGAGGACTTAATAAAATCATGTATTTTCCAAGATTGTGTTGGTTTGAGATGACCTAAGTGGGGCTTTCTTTAATATTAGCATTTATTTTATTGAAACAGCGAAGGTAAACATGGTCAGCAATCATTAAAAATACCAATAAAAAGCATCTTCAATCACGGACCTTCCATCACCTACCCCTCCCTGACAGGATGTGAGCTGTCGATAGTAAATCATTAACTATTTCCTTCTTCCGCTGACCTGTCTGTGTTTCGAGGGAAAATTTGGCGGGTAAATTAATTTTTTCGGCGTGAGGATGGAGGACATTGCAATTGATTTGGAATATCGCAAAGAAAATAAGAGCACTGAAGAACAGCTGGAAGCAACATCTTACGTTTATTCTGTTGATCAAGCCGAAAGGTTGATTGCAAATTTTGAAACGAAAAACATTGTCAAATTTGCCTGTTACAAGGCGGACAAAAACTTTGGAAACGATGGTAAGTTGATAGATTAAGGCCAGGGGGCATGTCAGCAAAAAAGGATTATGGGCAATGTGCCTAAGGGGTACTTCAAAAAGTTTGGGGTGGTGATGTACCACTGGGACCCCAGAACTCTTAGCCTATACTGAACACTAAGCTTAACCCTTAAAATCCCTCCCGATCCTTGAGTGCCTATTTTCATCTTTTCTGCCAAGGGTGACACTTTCTTTGCTATTTAGTAAATTTAGATTCGCTGATGTCGTATTTTTGAATGTTAACTCCCAGTCTCCCTAGTCTACATGGAATGTTTCAACCAACTGATCAGTTTCCTGGAAAAAGATACCCTATTCTAGATTCAAACTTCCTGATTTTTATACCATATCCCAGACTAAACTAATTGCAAACCATATCCTGGTTTCACCGTGTGGCAGGTCTACTATATAGCTCATATATAGCAGTAACCTCCCCCCCCCAAAAAAAAAAAAACATTTCTTCTGCCTAAAATAATACACATTGCAGCTATTGAGAAATTGCTTCTCTTCTGGACATACACCAAACCCCCTGCTTTAATTTAACTGGAAAATAAAAAAAACACACATACAGATGGCATCTTGCATTTATTAGAAAAAATTCAGCCATTAGTGGAAAGGCAATAATGTGGGAAAATAAATAATTATATTATAGCTGTGACATTGTCACAAAGGTGATAGAACTCGATCAGTTTATCCCTTTAAACCCTAAGATCAAAATTTGAATTCCCATTTCTTGCCCCCATTCCTTTCCTACAGAAGTAGAGGGAAGAAGTTGATAAAATATCAAGCAAATTCAACTTGTGTGATTATGTCCTTACTTCTCATGACCACACTGTTTTATTACAAAGCATTGATAGTACAAGAAGACATTCAATGCTGGTCACTCTTAGGGCTTAATTAATACACTGACACAATTTTGTTTTGTTGACTGAAGATACTTAGTTATAAGATGCACCCCAAAAAGTTATTAGCACAGGGATTTAAATCTATTAACCAAACTTACACTGAAAAAGTGCTTCACCTTATAACTGAAAAATATGGTAATCATACATTCGAGGATAGAAGCAAACCATATTTTAGCAATTAGTAGCACAAAATAAGCCAAACCACCAGCCCCTGCCTTGCGGCCGAAAAAGTAGCACTAACAAGCCAAATAGTGACCGAATGGCTCAGTGTACCCTTACATATCAAATAAATATGCAGGCAAGTATTGTGAGTGTAACAGAATTAATGGCACTACAAGTAGCTGATAAGTCTGACATTTGAGTGGAGGTCTTAATTACTTAACTTCTAGCTTTCAGGTACAAACACTCCAGCCCTGTTCTGTTTTAACAGATTTAAAAGACAGCCTTTGAAATAAGATCAATATGTTTGCCTGAAATAATTCCTTCAGGGTCAAAATTAAGAGATATTAACAACAACTAACGATACTTCTTGCAAGCAAACTTTTAAAGTTTTGTTGCCACTGCGACAGATTACAGAAATGGAAACCACAGACTCTATTGGGAGGAGCCCAAAGAAGTCAATGGCAAAAAAATAGAGTTCTCAGGGGTGCCATTTTACATAATGGGTTCAAAGATCTATGACTGCCAGCATGGAAAAGACAGAAATGCTGCCCTTAAAAGGAAACAACAGCAGCAACGCAGGGAAGTAAGTAAAGGCTGTGTTCCTTATAGTAAATTATTAATATGGGTCTCAGTTACCAAAAACGTTTTTCTTTACTTTTCCACTTCTTGCTTTGCAGGATGGAGACTTTGTATTTAAAAAAAATCGATTCCTTACACAGCCATCGAAAAAGGCAAATTGTCCTGCAAGGTTAAAGTTACGAGAGGTGGTTGTCTTTCCTGTTTATAAGGTAAATATTAATATTACACTGGGTGTCACCCAATGCATTAGTACAAAAGAGATTAGGTTCTCTTAGTTAAATGTAAATGAAATTGCCAGCCTTTTACTAATTTAATGCAGGTTGAACAGTGGCCCATCAGACCTCAAATTCAATAATTAAATACAATAGTTTTCAAATAATCACTAAGATAATGATCTCACCACCATCATTGATAAATCAGTCTTTTATCAATATCATAACATCTGTTGAATAAACTTGTAGTTGCCTCATGCAGGGAAATACATTAAGTCTTCACTTGGATTATACTTTCCACGCTGTGGATTCCACATTCCAGGTTCTGGATTCTGGATTGTTTGTCAGCGGGACTTGGATTCCGGATTCCAATCATTTGTGGGGTTCGGATTCCTTGAGCTGTATTCTAGATAGAGTCCAAAACTCATTCATAATTCATAAACAAAAAGCAAAAGAAATTAATGTTTAATGAGTGACATGGCTAGGACAGTTTTATGTCCAATTTTTAAAACCAAAATAACCCCAAATCTAAAGGTTAGTGCAAGAATGAGTTGATCTGCATCAGACATTTTGAAGCCATTCAAGAAACTTGCAGTTCTGTATTATCAGGTTTGAAAACTGTTGGCTTTGCCTTGGGTTTTTACTCCTGGTAATACACTACAGCTCATCTTTTAAACAGTACTTCCAAAGCCAAACATTCCAGATTCCACAAGCAAAAATGTCCCAGATTCTGGAATCCGGATTCCCTTAATTATTGTATTCCTAAATATTATCAATTACCCTTTCACAACAGATTGAAAAGGACACGAAAAATGAAAGGACAAAGGTTTCCAAGAGATTTAGAAGTGACTTAGCTAAAGGGATTGACATGAGGTCTGAGCGAAGAATCTACATTGAGTTTCCCTCACAGGAAGACCATGCACATCACCTTATGGGAGAGGTAGAAAACTATTTTTTTTAAAAAAAAATAAATTATTTTTCAATCAGTTAGTTAATGATTTGCAATGACTTCATTAATTTAATATTTTTATAAGTACCACATCTTCATTCTTTCACTCTGGAGTGTCATTAATATAACACACTGTTCAGTAGAAGATGAGAAGATGAGGACAGACAAAGAAGAGATACTTATCAGAAATGGGGATGAGTTAACAGGAAGATATACATCTGTTATGAAGGCACCTCCCACAGCTTAAAGTGTTCAATAATATCAAATTGTACGTTAGGTTAAAGTGAGCTCTTTAACTAACACTGTCCTATCTTTTTGAAAAGAATTCTATAAATATGCTTTCTTTTAAATATACATGTCACTGTATTTCTTTTTAGGGGAGTAGCCCCTCTCAACCTGTGGATGAAAGGATTATCAGAAAGATAGATGAACTGGTTAATGTGGGAGTGAAAGACACCTATGAAATGCGAAGACACCTCAGTGTGTATGTGACCAGAGAAATCTTTTCCAAGGAAAACATCCAGCCAGATCCTTCCAATCGTCGGTTCTATCCAAAGCTAAGTGACATAAGAAGTCACATGTATTGTGCTTCCATCAAAAATCGCTTTTCTAAAATCGATCAAGAAAATGTTACTGAGCAACTAAAGCAATGGAAAGCATCAAACCCAGAGGACTTCTTCTACTTCCGTCCACATGGTGAGGTCAGATGTTCCAATATAACTGGTGAGGGAGAGGGACACTCTGAAAATGATGAAGGAAACAAACTCCTTTTCATACACCAAAGTAAATGGCAGCGCAGGCTCCTACAGAGATACGGAAATGAAATGTGCTTGCTTGATGCAACCTACAAGACCACACGCTATGCTTTACCATTATTTTTCCTTGTGGTTCACACAAATGTGGACTACCAGGTAGTAGGGTCCTTTGTAATCCAAAATGAGACATCCCATTGTATTGCAGAGGCCCTACAAATTCTTCAGAGAGAAACAAACGGCTGGGAACCGAAGTTCTTTATGACTGACAACAGTGAGCAGGAGATTACGGCTATAGAATCTGTATTCCCAGGTATGTAGAAGACTTTAGTACCCATGTTTTCGCAAATCCTTTTCGCTAAAGGTGGGTGATATGAAGAAAATACTAGCGGGGGTTTCAGAATAAGCAGGCAACTGTCCGCGTTCTTCCGCCAACTTGATTGTATGTCGTCAACTACTCTGGTCATAACAATCAGCTCATGACAAACAATCTCGATTGTCACAGCCGCCTACTTCGAAACATTTAGAAAACCCGTGAGCGTCTATTTTAAACAAGAAAATGGCGAACTGCTGCCAGTTTGCTTGATGTCTCACATGGTAAGTGTGTTGCAGCATATCATACGGGGATGGGTTTTGCATCCTGTTCAAGCCTGAATTTTAGAGGCTAGAATCAAAACCGCCCCGTGTCTGCATAACTGAAGGTCTCTCATCCAATTACTTTTATTGCTTTTGTTAAATCATTGATTATGCGAGTCTGAGAAACAGTTGTTCCAGTTTCTCAAGCAATAACACAATATTGTTATTATAGCACAAAAGACAATGTTTATTTCTATTATATGAAAATCTTTCACACGCAGGGTGCAAAGTATTTTTATGCGAGTTTCATCGGGAACAGGCTTGGGAGAGATGGACAGCCAAGTCAGTGAATGGGGTATCAATACAAAAAGAAGAAGTACTTGCAAAACTTCGCCAAGTGGCTTGCTCAGAAACTGAAGAGATCTACAAACAAAGAGTAAATGCTTTAAAAGAATCAAATCTGTGGAAGGGAAACAGCCATCTAAGTAGCTGGTTTGAAACCACGTGGTTGAAAGAACACAAGGTTAGTGCAAGTAGAAAGCAGAAAGTGTTTATTATTTCAGCTTTTCTTTAAAAAACTAAATCAGCAAATATATAATAACTTGAAGTAGCCTATCAATAACAGCAAAGCTGAATTAACTTCAAAATCATGATCTGCATAAAAATTCATTCTACACATCACAAAATTCGCGAAACAGAAGAGGAAAAGTGACAAGACGAGAGGGATGGCTACCTTGCCATTAATATTTCACTCTCCCCTGTATCCCCTTTTATAGCTGTTATATATAACTAATCCCTCCATGTATCTTCTATTTCTAGCGCTGGGTAAGAGCATTCCGCCATGAAATCTCGGTTCACACTACAAATGGTGTAGAGAGACAAAATGAAGAATTGAAGTACAACTTCCTAGCAAAGCATCGAGACAAATCCCTCAGTGGACTTCTCTCTGTTCTTATCACAGAGTTTCTTCCGGACAAATATGCCAGGTACATGTATGGTGAGCAGACAGTGCCCAAATGCACTGTGTATTTCACATGCTGTATGTAGTGCTGTCAATCTATTTAGGAGATTGAAGTACTTTTTAGTGACAGTGTCCTAGTAAAAGTTTATTAGAGATTAAGCTTTACGTATATGGCAAACGGCAAATGTCAGATTCAAGTTGAGAATTTCGCAAAATAGAAAATGAGCTTATAAAAACTACTCTAAACAATTCTTATGGATAAAAAAAGGGCATGAGAATACCACTATGCATGTATAAAACTGAACAGGGAATGACAAGTAATGGGAAAACTTGGCCACATGGAACAAATTTGTGTTTGCCTTTTGACGTGACTGTGATGCCTAACCTCTCTATTGTTGTGTTATTTAGGTATGTTGAGAAGAACACAAGGTGCCATTCACTGTACCGTCCCTACAGCAATGATGTACCTGTTTACCTACATGATAAACCTAAACCTGTCATCGACACAGCAAGACACAAGATAAGCCTTGCTGAAGAAATTCCTGCATCAGACGTCAAAACCACAGGAAGCACTGGTGAGTTCAGGGTCTGAAGCCAGGATGCAGACAAACGTTGGTACTTGGTATCATTTGGAAACGAGACCGACAAGCCATTCTGTGAGTGCCTATCCTGGTTATGCAACCATTTTCCATGTAAACACTTTTTTGCCATATTCAGGCACTTTCCAGAATGGGGATGGGAAAAATTGCCACAGCATTACAGGAATTCCCCACTACTAACACTGGATGAGGCCATTATAGGAATTTCAACAAAACCAGTTGCTGAACCTCTGGATCTGCCTGAATCAATGTCAATCAGTGACAATATTCAAGAAGAAAGCACCCTACCATATCATGTTGAGTATATGAAACTTCCCCAGAAAAAGGGTTCGCCAAAAGCAGTGGGCAGTGCATGTAGAGAAATACTCTCTGAAATAAAACAGATAACCTTCCTGATCGACGACTTAAGGGAACTGGAAACTTTAAAGGCCGACCTGCAAGATATTCATCAAAGACTGAAAAAAGTGGTGCCATCTGACAATGGACTACAACTAGAAAGCGAGGGAAGAAAAACCAAAAAAAGAAAATTACAAACCCAAGATGAACCTGTAAGAAAAAAATTCCGTGAAATCCCAAAAGCCAGTAAAAGAAAACACAAATACAGTGGTCGGCATGGTGTAAAGGCAGCGATGATGAGGAAAACTTTACAGGTTCATGTTAATGTGCCCAAAAACCAACATGCACCAGTCAAAGCACACCAACAAGCAGCAAACTGCAGCAAAGTAACAACAACAGAAGCTGCCACTAAGGTGACAGAAGCAGATGCTAAAAGAGGAGGAGCTACTATTCAAGCATCTTGTACCACAGCAACACCAACTCCCACCCGATTACCTTTAGCACACCATACAGCACAAACGGCTGGAACCAAAAGAAGTAAAGCTGGGCCGACTACCACTCAAGACTCTGCAGCCTGTACCAGAGGCACACTTAAGTCCACACAAATACCTTCAGCTCCATCCACTTCAAACAGTTATGCTGAAACACCTACACAAGCACCTGCCCCATGTACCACAGCAACACCAACTCCCACTAGAGTACCTGTAACTCCTGACACAGCAGAAACAGGTGGTACCAAAGGAAGTGAACAATCTGTTACAAAAGAGCGTACTACCGCCCAACACCCTGCAGTCTGTACCACAGGCACAGTCAAGTCCACACAAGTACCTTCAGCGCCATCCAGTTCAAACAGTTATGCTGAAACACCTACACAAGCACCTGCCTCATGTATCACAGCAACACCAACGCCCACTAGAGTACCTGTAACTCCTGACACAGCAGAAACAGCTGGTACCAAAGGAAGTGAACAATCTGTTACAAAAGGGCGTACTACCACTCAACACCCTGCAGTCTGTACCACAGGCACACTCAAGTCCACACAAATACCTTCAGCTCCATCTAGTTCAAGCAGTTATGATGGAACATCTATCCTGATACCTGATGACGATGGTCAAGATTCTTACACTCCATGGATTACAATAAATAATGCTTCTCCTGATGACCCTCAGTCTAAGTTGACCTTGAACCACGAACATAGAGAGGGAATACTAAAACCCAACTATTGGCTACATGATACTGAAATCCAGGCTGGTCAAGTAATGCTAAAGAAGCAATTTCCTTTTGTGGATGGGCTCCATTGTCCTTCCATTAAAGGTGGACTGGTCATTCCTGCTTCATCTGAGTTTATCCAGATTGTCAATGTTGGTAGGCACTGGGTATGTATGAGTACCATTGGCTGTTGTGCTGGCACTGTGCAAGTCTTTGATAGCCTATACAACAGGCCAAATGACGTTTTAATTGACCATGGCTGCCGGATGCTACTATCTCCACAAGATGCTGTCACTTTCTTTAACGTAAAGGTGCAGAAGCAAATTGGCGGGAGTGACTGTGGCCTCTTCGCGGTAGCATTTGCCACTGATTTGTGCTTTGGTCTAGACCCACATAATCAGAAGTATAAACAGAATGAGATGCGCCAGCACTTTATACGTTGTCTGGAATCAGGAAAAATGACCCCCTTTCCTAAAACTGACCGAAGAGTGCAAACTCATCTCTCCTACAACAAAACAGCTATAAAAATCTTTTGCCTTTGCAGACTTCCAAATGATAAGAAAGAATATGTAGAATGTTTCTCATGCAAAGGCTGGTATCATCCTGAATGTGCCTCAATTCCAACATGGGCAGTCAACTCAAAGGTACCATGGAAATGCCCAAAATGCAAACCACAAAAATATAAAAAAAGGGACTGAAAACATTTAGGAGCAGAGGACCAGCAGAAAAAGAATGGCATTGCATTGAAAAGAGGATATATGATCTTGAAGAAACTAACTTTCATTTGAATTTAGACATGTTCAAAATATAAAAGAACTTGATCTTAAACTAATAATGAATGAAATTGCCCTTTCAACAGCTACAACAAAATCACTGGAACATGTTTGTATATTTTGCTTCATGACATACTTAGGCAACATGATGTAACAATATTGGCCAATAATGTGATGCTGTGAGAGAAATGGGAAATGTCACCAGACACTGAACACACTGTAAAATCTTCTGCACTTTGGCGTTTAGGTCGTTTATAACAATAAAGTCAGCAACAATGCCTACTGACTTAGCAAAGTTACGGGTGAGTTACAACAGGGACAGACCTGAACATTGCCTCTTTCATGGTGGCTATTATTAAACAACCATTGGTGTAGACTGGAAATTGTACCCAGCTTTTCGGGGGAGGAGCTAAGTGCGCACTCATTTCTTGTACAACGTCTGGCAATTGAGCCTGCATCTATATCCGATTCATCTCACAAATAATCAATATGTGCTTTATACTTTACACAACAATAACATCCTCTGTTCTGTTTCAATATTTACTAGCTAGGGCTTCTTGTAACTTTCCACTTAATAATGTTAACAGGTGAAGTGGTAAGATTCAACATTTCCACATAACCCCGTATTTCTATTATTCATGCAGCAATCTCAAACTATTTCACACAAATAGTTTATATGAATGTGGCCGAAACACGTATGCCTAAGAAATGTAAGGGGCTGAGCGGAAATCTTACCGCAAAGTAATTATCCTCACCCTATGTTATGTATTGTCCGCTGCTGAGTAGAGTAACATCGAGTGAGGTAGTACAGTATTCCTTTGGCAGAGACATCATTTTGTTCACCCGCTGATTAGAGGGTCTGATTAGAGGTGGTTATTCGCCCGCATGAGATATTATAAAATATGTAATGCTTGTCCTATCATAAAGAAAGGTTAGCAGAGTAAAGAGCATTCCACAAGTCACTTTATGCCGCCATCTTTGTTGTTTTGTCAGCACGCTCGGAAAATGACGTCACTGGGACGATCGAAAATTCCGACTCTTCGGGTCTACTTCACCCTATGTTACCTAATGCTCACCGTCTGGGTAGCAATGTTGGTTTCACTGGTGGGGGCGGAACATTCTTAGTAACCAGCTGGCATCCGTAACACTCTGCACATCGTCGTTCTGCATCACGATCCATTCCAGGCCACCAGACTTTCGTTCTAAGTCTCTCCTTTGTCTTCACGACACCTTGGTGCCCTTCATGAGCTAAACTGACAACTCTCTTGCGAAGAGATTGGGGTACAACAATTCTCGTTCCCCGTAGAATTACATGACCGATAAAGGTCAACTCATTACGCACTGGCAAGTATGACTTAGGAGCATTGTCCCACTTTTCTTCAATGAGGCAATTTCTGACTGCTTGCAACTCTGGATCTTGTGCTGAAATCCGTACAATTTCTTTGATTCGCAACGCAGCGGGGACAGCATGCAAAGCTACCAGGCGTATGTATCCATCGTCCTCCTGGGACTGGTCTGAGGCAGGTATCTTGGTTAGTCGGGAGAGGCCATCTGCAATATTCTGTCTGGATGGCACATAACAAACTTGATAATTGTACGGTTGTAGACGCAGAACCCAGCGCTCTATCCGGGCTGAAGGTTTGGATTTCCTTGAATAGATTATTTTGAGTGCTTCATGGTCTGTTACGAGGTCAAACTGTGGCAGCCCATACAAGTAGAGGTGGAAGCGTTCACATGCCCGAACTAAGGCTAGTGCTTCTTTCTCAGTTTGACTATAGCGGCGCTCCACTTGACTCAAACTACGACTGGCGTAACAGACAGCACGACTTTCTCCATTCTTCTCTTGGACCAACACTGCTCCGAGTCCCACCGGACTGGCATCTGCAATAACACGAGTAGGTGCATCCTTGTCAAAGTACGCTAAGACTGGTGCACTTGCGACTTGACTCTTCAATTTCTGAAATGAGTTCTCTTGCTCCTTGCCCCACATAAACGGTTCTCCTTTTCTTGCAAGTCTTCTCAGGGGATCAGCAGTTGTTGCAAAATCGGGTATAAACCTTGCACTGAATGCGACAAGACCCAAGAAGCTACGAACTTCTGAGGGTGTCTGCGGTTGACTTGCTTCAGCAACAGCTCTGACTTTTTCCTCAGTAGGCCCGACTCCATGTTTGCTGAGCAAAAGACGCATAAACACTACTTTGTTCATCCTGAAAGTGCACTTCTCTGCATTCAAGGTTAGCTGCTTCTCACTAAGACGCTCCAACACACGCTGTAAGTTCTTATCATGTTCCTCGGTGTCTCGACCATGAACGATGAGGTCATCTGCTATATTAGCCACTCCTCGGAGACCAGCCATTGACTGGGTGATAATATGCTGGTACTTCTCTGCGGCAGCATTGACGCCAAAGCTCAAACGCTTGTACCGGAATATTCCGTCATGAGTGGCAAAAGCAGTGATATCCCTTGAATCAGCATCCAACTCGATCTGGTGGAAACCCCACCTCAAATCTAATTTCGAGAACACAGCGCTCCCATTTAGGCTCTCCAGTACCTCATCTATAGTTGGTATGGGCAATCTCTCACGGACAATAGCTTCATTGGCCCTACGCATATCGACACATAACCTTATGTCCCCTGACGCTTTTGGCGCAACAACAACCGGGCTAACCCATGCTGTGGGCCCCTCAACCTTTTCAATTATGTCCTTCTCAAGAAGTTCATTAACCTTGGCAGTTACTTTATCTTTCAGGGAAAAAGGTACTCTACGCATCTTTTGAACCACTGGGGTTCCACTAGGATCAACGTGTAACTTCAACTGGTAACCTTTCAGTTTCCCGATCCCATGAAACACACTGGGGTACTTTTCCTCGAGTTGTCCCACAGAAGTGCTATTAACAGTGTTACAGTTCCCTGTGTCAAGAGTTCCAGCTGGATCCACACGAAGGATTCCAAGATCTACAGCAGTCGAATATCCTAGCAAACAGCGACCCATTTTGACAACAATGAAATCTGCCACAATCTTCGTGTTGCCAACAGAAACTTCTGACAGAAACTGACCTTCGATTTCAAGTGCACGACCCCCATAAGCATACAACTTTCTTGTGCAGGGTTGCAACTGAATTCTAAGTCCCTGTGGCTTTAACTCTTTAACAGTGTCCATGCTTATCAGATTGCTCCCAGATCCAGAGTCAACTAACACATCCCTATTGACTCCCCCAATGCTTACACAAATCACTGGCTCAGCAGAAGCGGCCAAATTGCATGTCTGCTCTTCTACAGTAAAGGCAAATGAATCATTCTCACCTGGGAGTTCCAAAGGTCCCTCTACAAAATTAGTCTGACCTCCTTTTCCTTGACTTTGATGTCTTCCTCCCCGTCGTGAAGTGGTATTTGGCTTCCCAAACTTCGGGATCCTTCCCCCCTTGCAACAGTTAGCATAGTGTCCGTACTTGCCACACTTACTACACTTGCGTCCACGAGCTGGACAGTTGCCGTCTTTAGCAAAGTGACCTTCTTTTCCACAGTTGAAACAAACACCTTTACCATTCGATCCACGCCCAGACCTTTCTTCAACAGCATTAGTCCCTGCTCCACCAATTCCTCCGGGTTCTTGTTGTTCTTGGTTTGGCGCACCCATTTGACTCGCCTGCTCGCGCGAAGCTTCCCACTTTCGGACCTTATCCATCGCCACTTCTAGCGTAATATTATTCACCTCGAGTAATTTCTTCTTCAGCTCAACATTGGAGATCTTTTCGATCAGTTGATCTCGCAAATTTTCCTCCAGAGCTTCGCCAAAATTGCAGTGACGAGCTTGTTTTCGTAGACGAACGATAAATTTGTCAGCGGTCTCCCCCTTGGTCGGCGCAAGTTGTCGAAAAACATGGCGCTCGTATGCCACATTGTCCTCGGCACGAAAATGAGCATCAAGCTTACGAAGACACACTACATACTCGTTATCCTGCTCGCCATTGATCGGCCCTGGATCCGGAAGGTCTTGGAAAATATCTTGGACTGCCATGCCCGCTAAATGAAGTAATTGAGCTTTCTTTCGAGAGGCGCTCGTAATTCCTTTGCCATCGATGTAATATTGGTAGGATCGTTTCCACTGTCGCCACCGTTCGGCGACCTGAGACGAAGAACCCGTCAAGTCTAAGGGCGGCAACGCTCGTTCCACTGAGTTTGACATCCTCGTCGCCAATTTGTAGTGTTCAAGGGCCACAAAGGCAAGCCACAAAGGTCAACAGATGCTTTTAATAGCAGAACACACGACAATACACACAGTACTCGCTTTCCCGCTCACTACACACTCTTCGTGTCCCGGATGTACTCATATGAGTAACCGCTGGCCTACAAGTAATACGCTACAACCCCCCACTACCCCCTGCTCCATAACAGGAGAATGCTGCTACCCCCTGCAAATAAAGATTAAATATAATAGTATATTTAATCTGTATCTATTGTTTTATTCTTCTTTCTTCAGTTCTTTAATCTGCTCAACTTTTGTATTTAAATCTTTAACAATATCAATGATATCATCAAAATTCCTGTAAATGTCAATAAGTCTAAAAAGTTTCTTCTTTTTATCACTCTTTATTTTCAACCAAGAATAATCCTCATCTCTTATTTTTCCCCACATCTCACGTTCGCCAGCCATTAGCACTCTAGAAAGATCAACATTTCTATTTCTAAGAATCTCAAACTCATTATTTATTTTTGTCCTTACTTCTTTCTCGAAATCCTTGAGTGTTTTAACATCTATATTTTTCTGTATCTCAGAAGAAAACTTATCTTCCATTTTATCTAATCATTATACTAAATGAAAGAATCATATTGCATTGTAGATAAAAGAGTAACTCCTTGCACAGAGCCAGGTGGTTACCAGAAAGATAAAAGAGGAAGGACTCAATTCTTTTGTAAATGTGCAGTTTGTGGAACTAAAAAAGTTAGATATGTAAAATCAAAAAACTAATAAGCCCGTCTGAGAAGGCAGGCGGTGATGTCTTTGACACTGTTGTCGGCACAGCAGCAGATGCATTTGTTGAACATGCTTTGCCTTGGATGGGTCGAAAAGCTGTTGAAATGGGTCGATATGGAGCAAGTGAATTAATGAGAAATAAAAATCTTCAAAAATAAGCTGTAAATTATGGGATTAATAAACTAACTCCTTTTATTCAAGATTCTGTTGGCTCGGCAATGGATCAACTGTCAACCAAAGTTAGACACAACAAAAAATACAAAACTGACAGAAAAGACCTTGATGGAGGGGGATTGGTTGACTCGGCTTTGACGTCCGGAGTATTTGGATCTCCTTTTCTCGTTGATTTCAAAAAAGGTTACAAAGTGTGGACTGATCCTGGTTTGTTTGTTCCAGTGAGAAAAATACCAAAAGAAGATGCAATAGCTCTTGTCAAGTATTACAAAGAAGAATACAAAAAAGCAAAAGAAAATGGATATAAAAAGTCATACAATACTTTTGTAAAGGAAATGGGATGGGGTGCAGGAGTTGATATTCACAAATGGATTGGAAAACTCCCAAGACCAAAAGCAGGATGGACTCCTGGAAATTATAAGTACATGGGGCCATATAACCCACTTGACAAACAACTAAAGTATGATCCTGAAACAGGAGAAGTACTTGAATGGAAAGTAAAGCCTTATAATAAAGTTGATGAAATAGCTGCTTATCACGATATTTGTTATGACATGGGAAGAAACAAAGGCGATTGTGATAAAGAAATGGTAGAATCACTAGATCAAATTCCTTATGGTGAAATGCCAAAATGGGACTCAACAGCAAGATTTTTGATTAATACAAAGAAAAAAACTTGGACTTGGTCTTCAAAAAAACGCGCATCAGCGTTGAGTAGTGATTGGTCTCAACAATTAGCCGACGAACTTCACAAACCAATCACAAGAAACTTTCAAAAGAGATCAGTAATCTCAAACGGGATTGATGAAATCTGGGCTGCTGATTTGGTTGAAATGCAAAAGTTTAGTAAGTGGAACAAAGGGATTAAATATCTTCTAATTGTTATAGACGTATTTAGCAAGTATGGATGGATTAGAGGTTTGAAAGACAAGAAAACTGAAACTGTCAGTAAAGCATTTGATGACATATTTAAGAGTAAACGTAAACCACAATGCTATGGACAGATAACGGTTCTGAATTCATCAGTAGACATTTCAAAGATTTTGCTGAAAAAGAAGGAATTAAACTGTATCACACTGAAAATGAAGAAAAATCTAGTGTTGTTGAGAGATGGAATAAAACAATGAAAAACAGAATGTGGAAGATGTTTACTGTGAATAACAGCACTGTTTACTTTGATAAGATAGATAAGCTAGTTGATGATTACAATAATGTGAGACATTCTAGTGTGAAAATGACTCCTGTTGAAGCGAGTAAAAAGAAAAATGAAAGTAAAGTTTGGTCTAATTTATATGGTAATTCGATTTACTTGAAACCTGGTAAACCAAAGTTTTCTATTGGAGATAAAGTTAGAATTTCTAAGTATAAGAGAAAGGTATTTGATAAAGGTTACACACCAAACTGGAGAGAGGAGATATTTGTGATTGATAAAATTATTCCAACAAAACCTGTTACATATAACATTGTTGATCTGATGGGAGAACCAATTAAAGGTTCTTTCTACGAGCAAGAGTTACAGAAAGCAAAACAGCAGACGTTTAGAATACAAAAGGTTATCAAACGAGATAATAACAAGAAAATGACATTAGTGAAATGGAGCGGATACCCTGATAAATTTAATTCATGGATAAGTTTTAAGGATTTGATTGACTTTTAATACAAAATTTGTATTAAAAATATAAATCCTAATATTACTCTTTTTTCTCATTTATTTCCTCCTCTTTATCAGAAATAACTAAATCTCCAATACTAATATCCAAACTTTCATCACTTTCACCACTCTCTTCATCACTCTCTTCATCAATTGTTAGTAAGGATTCTTGAGGTTTTAAAGGTTTTACATAGCACTCATGTACTTTTATCTGTAAAGATGTAACAGTCTTACTCATGTAGATTCCTTCGATTAACAATGCCATTCGTACATTACAATACTGGCCAATATATTTAAAAGGATTTAAATCCTTATTTCCCTTTGTTTTGAACAGGGAAAGAATTTTCTTTAATTTCTCAGAGTAAATAAGTTTTGCGTAGAGAACTGGCGCAGCTGAGGAATCTATTTTTGTTTTCTTTTTCCCTTTTTTATCAGTATATTCAACCTGTTTGTAACATAATGGTGAAGACAGAGATGATGCTAAATCAGCACCGTATTCACTCTCTAAATGAAGACTAAATATTCTCATAACATCATTTATAACATCAAAAAATGCTTTTTCTTTTTCGTTTGGCTCACTATCATTACTCCAGAGGCATACTGGCAAAGAGTAGCCAACTAACTTTCCTGTTTCTTGGTTTTTTTTCTCGTTTACTCCAAAAGAGAAAAGAAGTGGAGTTTCGATTATTAGAGGGCCTTTCTTTCCATTTGGATATTTGACTTCAATTGGGATACGTTTGTATTTAATCTTGCTATCTTTTACTTTGAATTCTTTGGCTTCATTAAAAATAATATTTTCTGGAGTAAGATGATCGTAACTTGACAACTGCATTTTTATTATATTTAAATATTTTATCTTTAAATAATTTTTTTATTTATCATCCCATAAAAGTTTAACACTCCAATAATTAGCCGATTCAGGATTTTTATAAGTTAACTGCCCCTGTTTGTTTTTAATCTTCTTTGCTCGAGCGAGATATCTATCTTTTCGCTCTTCGTCTTTATGTATTAAAAAGTCTGAATATTGAGACGAACCAAAATGAAAATTCTTTCCACCCGGAAGTATGACTACATATTTGTTATTTTTTCGCTTTGAATAATCAAGAGATTCAGCACCGAATTTTTTAGCCTTTTTGGTTAGTTTATCAAAATCTTTACCGGTAACAACATATTTATCATCATCAGAAGATTCCTCCTCATCAGGTACATACGTTGGATCTTCATCATGTTTATAGCCATCATCAACTATAAAATCTCTATCTTCATCAGTACAAACATCGCTCCGATATTCCATTTTAATATTTGATTAGATTATTTTTGTAGGAAAATCCCCCAATTACTCATTCATACATATCTCATCAAAAATACCCACACTGAGAGTGCGCATGCGCATTAAAAGAGGACACAAATTACATCCCACAATTATGAGAATATTAACTTTGACACATATATAAGGTCAATTTGAAATAGTACAAGGATGTATCTTGGTGAAAGTATTAACTGATTGGAAAAACGTGGGGCCTTTCAGTTAATACCGGTAACCAGATACACTTGTTAATGATGAGGTACCCCACGGCTTCATCAAAATATGGGTTAATGCCTGTAAATGAGTAAATATTAAAACCTTCTCAGGAGGACTAACATTGAAATAAATAAATCCCTGTAAATGGTCAGCCTACGGGTTAATGCCCGTAAATGACTGGATGGGTAAATGGAAAAATAAATCCCTATAAATGGTCAGTCTATGGGTTAATGCCTGTAAATGACCGGATGGGTAAATGGAAAAATGGAAATGGTCCCCCTGAGAAGGCACCAGTTTTGTTAATTTTTTTTATCTTCATAATTTCACTCTTATTTTTTCTGACCGGAGCCGTCAATAAAGCCGATTAAATTTTGGAAAGAGTACAAAATTAAGGACAAAATAAACAGGGAAAAAATAAATTTTAATGACTGGGCTAATTGGAAAAATGACAGGAAATAATTGGATTTTTGAAAAAATGTGAAATTTTGAAAAGAGTACAAAAATTTTTCCGATTAATTTCCGTCATTGATTTTTGGATGGCAATGACAGGAATAATCGGAAAAGGACGGAAAAAAGTACGGGTGAATTGAAACTCAAAGCATCCTATTATTACTCAGTGGTTTGTCATCAGAAATTAGGGGAACTTTACGCAGTTCACAGTGCAAACGTGTTTCCTGTAAGTTTATTAATGCTGATGGAATATGTTCTAGCTGTGCAAACATTCCAAACTTGCCATCATTTCGAAAGCGCCTTCTTTTAAGGATTAAGAAAACAGCAGATACTGGTGAACGAAACCTAAGTTGCGTTAGACATGAATATCTCACAAGTGAAGAAATCGTTGAGAAAGTAACACAACAAAGAGCAAAACTGGACAGCTTAGAGTCAAAACTGTTTTTCGAAACCTCCAGGAATTTGCGACTCAAGATGCGCCTAAGAAATCTGAAAGAAAAACTAGAAGAGTGTGCGAAACGTGGGTCCATGAAAGCTATTTGCCACAATCTTGAAAAAGCCTCCGAACAGGGACTATTCAAGGCCAAAACAGTTCTCAGGGATTTCTTGACTACCATCTCTAAGAACCTGCATGTGAAATAGCAGGGGAAACATTATAAGGCTTCCACAAAGCTTTTCTTTGAAGTTGTTCTTCTCTGGGGTGGTCCCAGATTGGCTGCATTTACGGTTGCACAAAATCTGTTTGGACCTGAAATACACTCTCTCTATAGGTTTGCGCAATCGTGACCGCACTACATTGGAAGGTGGAATAAATCGTGCCGACATGTCAAAGATTGCAGTTATCTATAGAGAGTCGATTGCCAAGCAGTTTAAGAGCAAAGCAAGTTTAGTTCCAGTTTTGGCTGCTGAGGACGAAACTGCAGTTATCAGCGAAGTTACATACAGTCAGGAAAAGGACGAGTTGTTAGGGTTCTGTGGTATCAAAGGCGCAAACCATCAATGCCTTGACCAATTCACAGTCAGAGTTGGAGACGGAGAGGAAGGCTATAACACCATTTTCAGTGCCTTCAGAAATAACGTAATTGGCAGTTATGCTAGAGCAATCTTCTCAACCCATTACTTCCAAATATTCCTCGCCTTCCTATTCTAATCATGCCCACTTGCAACCGTTTTGATACCAAGTTTGTTCATCGGCAATGGCAAGATATTGAACGATTTTTTGAGGATGAACTGGAAGCAAGTTTAGGTCCTCTCATCGGCCACAGCTCTGATGGAGATTCACATCGTCGTAAAATTATGCTTCAGCTTATGAGATCAATGGAGGGATTACGATTTCAGCCAATTCCGCAAAATTTAGGCTTTGTTCTGAGTTGCCGCAAGGAGATAAGGGGTGGAAGTTATGTTATTAGAGATTTAGGAGACCAGGACTATATCCACAACCACAAAAAACTGTTAAATCCCTTGGATCACGGCTCAAGGGTTTTAATGATGGGAGGGAATATAGTACATATGAATCACCTACAACTTGTGTACGACACCTTTTCGCACACTGAGCATGGATTGGGGCTGGATGATATCAATCGAAGGGATAGACAAACCTGGCGTTCAGTCCAAAAATTAACTCTTCTTCGCGTGCAAAATTGTTTCCACAGACTGATTGACGGTGACAAGGACGGTCGGCGCCCCGATACTTCACTGATCGGAACACTGGCTTTCCTGAAGGTCATTTGGAACTATGTAGAGATTTTTTGCAGCAAAGTTAGAACTCTATATCAAAGAATTGTCTCAGCTAGCCGCACTTGTACATTTCTTGGGTATTTGGAACAATTTTGTTGTGAGGGAACCCTAACTGTCACTTAAGAAGAATTTCATTAGTAGAGAGACATACCAAGACACCATCATTTCATGCCATTTTGCTGTTATGTTGATAAGCTACATGGGTGACAACTTTGCCGATGTCGACTGTCGCCTTGATCTCATAGGGTCTGATAACGTAGAATCGTTTTGGAGTGACAACGGGCAGTGGGTAGGAAACCACCACAATTACCACTACGGTGAATTGCAATCAAACGTTTCCCACATGATCCGTTTGGAACAGATCAAGATCGACCCTGACGCACCTGACTTCGCAAAGCCACACCCTAAACAAGAATGTATTTGGAATTCACAGTATCCTCCTGAAGAGTTTCCAGCCTCTTTGACAGATTACCCTGGACACGAAGCGCAAGAAGATGCTTGGAAAGAGGGCATACATTTGGCCCGAAAACTGGCTGTGGAAGTGGGAATGGGTCCAGAGAACAACAGAGTGGGGAATGAAGGTGACGAAGACGGGGATGATGAAGGTGGTGGATGTTGTCCAGATAGTGTTGACGACAATGGCGATTCTTGGTTCTATAAACCATTCAAGTATACTGGGATGCTCAGTGTAGACGAGGAAGAGGTCAATGATGAAAATGAGCTTTTTAAAACTGATGAAACCGATATTGATACTCCTGAAACAAGACTTTCAGAAGATGCAGTTTATTATGTGAAGACAACAACAACAACAACAACAACAATCTTTTATTTCGTGCCCAGAAAAGTTTACAGTAGATAAATACATGCAAAGAGAAAAATTAACAATAAAAAAAATGAGCACAGCCGCTTAGAAATAGCTAAGGCTAATCGAGCTAAGTGGCTGGGCCAAGCGGAAAAAGTATTGCAATAAAGTTACAGAGTATAAAAGATACACACACACACGCACAGAGAACACACAAAAAAAGAAAAGTGGATGTGCACGCAGAAAGATGAAAATAAATTACATCAATGTACCAGTTAGTAGTTGGATATAATCAACTCTTTTAAGAGATTTTTGAAGCAAGCACGACTCTTAGATTTAAGTGAGTCATCAATGGAATTCCAAACTTTAGCACCGAAAAAACGAATGTTAAATTTGCCGTAATTAGTCCTTGCTTTTGGCAGATAGTATGAAATCTTACTCTTACTTATAGTATGAAATCTACTCTTATAGTATGAAATCTTACTCTTACTTAAGATCAAGCTTTAGGGCAAATGACTATGCCTACATTTAACGAGAATTTCCCAAATGCTGACGTAAACGCAGAGGGAGTACCCAGATCACCAATCAGTAGCTGCGTGACTGTTCCTGGACGAAATCAAACGATTTACAAGTCGACACTGGTCGCACAACTTAGCCAAGATCCCAATCTTTCTCATGATAGGTTAGCAAGAGTCCGTGAGAGGCAAGAGTACCAGACTGTTGAGGAAAGAGCACCAGCCAACACGTCAATGGTATCTTTGTTTGATGATTAGGCAGTGCTGGACAGATCGAAATCTGGATATCTTGTTGAAAATCTCCTTCGTTTAAGTCACAAAGGAACTCGTGGAAGCCAGGATTATAACAGACCAGTTAGTTACAGCGATGATCGGGGAAAAGATATAACTGCTTATCTTCAGCTATATCCCAAGTTAGACGTCCCAGGACTCAAATTTTCTCTGCGGTCCACTCTTCAAATTGTCCCTTTCAGTGACATCATGTGCCACGTTAACCTGAGGGCAACTGAAAACGAGACAGATTCCCTAGAGCTGTCTGCTGATGAACACTCTGCGTTGTTGGTTGCAGTTGGTCGACTACTTTCAAGTTCACGCCAAACGAGACGCCGGCCGCCAACTAGGACTGCCACATCAGTAGAAAACGTCGATCCAGTTAACAGGACAGTAGTTCGTCCAAGTGAACTAAGGCGTTCAAGCAGAGTACGAACTGTCCTTTGGTATGACGAGGGATAAAATTTTATGCTGAGTGTACAGTTCATTGAACATTATTTCTAGTTCTTTAATGCAGCTAAGAAGTTGCTATAAATAATTGTTTGTAGAACTAGATTAAAAAACAGGTTTCTTCGCTAGATCCTTTTCTAAAAGTCCTTCAATAAGTTGCATAAAAGTTTGGACGAGTGTACTTCACATTTCAAAAAGAATTATTTCATTACTTCACATCAATACTTAAACAGTTATACAATTGCTGATAAAAAAAACTATTGCCCATGTATGCTCATTGGGATTAGGAATCTTCTCACCTTTAATTTTATTATAATCAAATTGCTTTTATCCGTATTCAAAATTCTATTATATCGTTCCCGCTTAATTTGAAGAAGAATGTTTTCCTTTTCAACTATTTATGACGGTACGTTTGTAAATATTTACGGTTAGCAAACGTACCAGAATGCTTGCATTGTAGGTGAAAGTAAGTGTTCTTTATTCACTTTAAAAAATTGTGTCAATTCATTTTTGGATGACCCGGCTTATTAAAGGATTGACAAGGTAGATGTATAAATAGAAAGTGACTAAGTTGGGATCGCAAAAATTACATTTTCCAAAAGGTGACTAAGATGGGGTCTATAATTGGCCGAAAAATAGACTAAAATGGGGTGGGGGCTGTGAGAGGCCAGCGGCACATACCCAGCAAACATTAACCCAAGTACCCCCCTCCCCCCCCGGACATTGCCCAGCAACGGAGAATGCAAGAACTGGCCCAAAAGCTGATTTTTCATCAAGAGAAAAACTTTTCATTTGCCTTCTAAGACTGAAGAGGGGTTTTACTCTCAATACTATTGCAGCTCATCTTAGTACCCCAAACAGGAAAATTAACTTTTCCTATATTGGAAAGATTTTTACAACATATATTCAATGTCATTAAAGATGTGAATATTGTTCATCGTGGTGTCAGATAGGAATGAACGTTTAATTCGTTTGTCTCACGATAGAATCGCTTTGAGATATTGATCGCGACCTTTCGACTGCAATACTGCTAGTCTTCATCAGGCGATGAGGTCGATTGTTTACGTGTAGCTATTTATGCACGTTGGTTCGCTGTGATTGGTATATTTCGATCCTCATTATTCCGACTAGCAGATGATGTTCCCTCAGGGGTCCGCTTTGTAGTTGAACAGCTGTTATGCTTTCTGATCTTAGGCATCCATGCTTCAGGAATTTCGATTCCGTTGTCTCTATTGATGTTATTAGAATGAAGTCTTATTTGGATAGCCTCTTTGACCCTACGTGTGTATCGGTGAGGGTCACGATCGATAAACTTGACTTGATTCCATAAAGGAAGATGCCCCGTTTCGTTTGCGTGCTCCGAAACTGCGGAGGTTTGTGTATGAGCAAGCCGTATATCTCTGTCATGTTCTTTTATCCTGTCTTGCATTGCTCTCCCTGTTTCGCCTATATATACTTTGCCGCATTCACATGGAATTC
The DNA here is from genome assembly GCA_038088405.1 of Porites divaricata. Lineage (NCBI taxonomy): Eukaryota > Metazoa > Cnidaria > Anthozoa > Scleractinia > Poritidae > Porites > Porites divaricata. The sequence continues at coordinate 13,575,341 of JBBMOI010000005.1, read as the reverse complement.
TGTATACAACACCTTCTTGTTTGCCTGGTTCTATAAACTTCTCATCACGTCTACATTTTGCATGAATTTAATGTGATATATATTTGAAGTGGTTGTTGTTTCACAGTGAAGTAGTTTTCACTTTGTTTTTTGATTTGAAGTTCAGTTTCTTCATAGTTGTTGGCTAAGGCAGTGTTGAAGTATCTGACATGTTAACATACTTTGCTTTTCATTTCTCTTCAGAAAAGATTGATTGATCCTGCATCAAACAAAGTGCAGCCTCACAAACAAGATTTTTTAACGACAAAATGTGTACTCAAGGAAAGCAGATGTCCCTGACAGTGTCAATAAAATTTATTTATGGAAAGAACTGGGTTTTTACTCCTTTGTAGCACTTTAGACTATATGCATCGCTTTTTTAACCTTCATATAGTAAAAAAATATAATCAGTATTTTTCCAACTAACACTTGAATCAAAGTTCTCTTCTTTTAAAGTATAGTATTTAGGTATTGCCCTTATTTTAAAAATTTCATTATCTTTTGCAGATCAAGCACAATAACTATTGAAAGGAAAAAAAGCCTTGCTCGGTCAAAGACGGCTTTAAAATTTTGATATTAAAATTGTACCCGTTCTCAATGAAAAGACTGAATGCAGACACTAAAGTTCATTTAGCTCATGTTCAAGCTTTTTTTATAAATTGGAAAGTGTTGCTGGAGAAAAAGTGTTTTTGCTTTACCTTTTAGGGAAAAAATAATAATGAAATAACTACTAGGTGTCTAAGCAATTTCAAAGGACCCATAGTGTCTTATTTATCTGTTGCATTGAGCTGTGAACAAAGGCCGTTCTTCAGGCTGGTGACCCTGCTTTTTCCAGAAACATTGTTGTCCTTCATGATCCGAAGGTGAATCCCGAAAACCGGCCAAATCGCGAGCATCGCAGGAAACGAATCCCATAGGAATAGGTGAAAAAGGATAACAAAAAGTCTAGGCTATTCTAAAAATATCCGATGTGCATTTTCAGTTCATATTAAGCCGCAATTAACCTTCTTTCCACTGGAATAAACAGAGTATGGACGTATTGCCGCCATTTTGAATTTGGCAATGTCACGTGGTCGCGCGACGACCAATCAGACATTTTTCGCCGGTGAAGCCGTCGTGGTCCCGTCGGTGACGTGAAACTGGTCTGTTTGGCGTTGTGGCGAAAACGTGAGTATTTAACTTTCATTTCAATCAGGTTTGTTGCCTTTACCAACCAAACCTTTGCAGATTATCGTCCTTAAATGTCCTTGTTTTCTTTGAGGCACATTTCAAGCTCGATTTCCAAGCTCTGTTATCTAAACTTACATCTTTGAATGTTTCTATGTTTTTATGTCACAGGGTCAAGATCCAACTTGGCAAACAGCCAACAGTAAGTGAGCTTGACATGGACGAAATTGTCCTAAGTATCCAGACAAAAAATATGAGCTCCGATATTTTAGTTGTGTGTTTTTAGTTCGCTCTTTTCGTTAGAATATCGTATAAATGAAACGCATTGAAAATTATATAGAACGAATAGTAGGTAATACCATGTACTAACGTGGGAATACTGAAATAAAGTTGTTGCCGTTGTTGTTGTTGTTGCATGCAAGTATTTCCCTGGAATTATTTCAATAGCAAACTAAGAATACAGTTCCTTGGTAGCATTTTAATGTTCTTGTAATTTGGAAGGCTTCGGCAAGCCTGTGGAGATCGTTTTTTTTTCAACACGAAATTCTGCCTTGCACTCAGCTGCATCCCGCATGTTTTTTAGTGTGAACAGATCGTAACTGTCCCGAGGAAAATCGGGATTTTTGGACTCATAATTTTCCCTCAAAACGAGAAACTCTTCATCCGATGCGTGTTGTCTACATAGCAAATATTTATTCTCTTAATTCTTTATGTGAAGCCATATTTTCCTCTTCGGTATTCTTCCAATTAAAGGTGCCGTCAGTTGGGAGTTCACTGCGATCTTAATTCGAGTTTTGACGGGAAGCGACGGCTGCCTCAGTTCCAGGCTTTCTCTGCCTGTCCGGTCGCCTTCGCCCCGAAAACGTCTCCATCTTAAGTTCCCTATTTGCTGACGGCGTCCGTGACTTCGTCGAGTACATCGGCTGTACTTTCTGAGATTCAATCGCTTTTGTTCTTAACATGGCCGCATTTGAAGATTTTCGACAACTTCTCATTCTTTACTACGATACTAATTTTATCAACGATGAAGATTTCGTGCTGCTTTACGACATGTTTCCGTCGAGAAATCCAAGTTTTCCTTACTACGAGTACGCTTGCTTTGACCTGAACAACATGAGTGAGGCAGAGAGTAAGGCCGAATTTAGGTTTGAAAAAAATGACCTTCCGGCTCTGGCAGAAGCCTTGCAGATCCCACCATCCTTCAAACTACGCCAGGGAATCGAAGCATAGTAAGCGGAATGGAAAGCCTCTACAGAAAGCAGAAAGCCTCTAAGACGGCTCGCCTATCCATGTAGATTTGGCAACATGGTGCCTCGTTTCGGCAAACCAGTGCCGGTGCTATCCATGGTCACAAATGATGTGATTGAGGCTGAAGCAGCAATAGCAGCAAGATACACTGAAGCAGCAATAGCCAAACAACTGGCTAACAGGTTAACAATCCCACAATCAGCCCTGGGGGGTGGGGGAGGGGGTGGTGGTATTTTAGGATTTTTTGGGTGGGGATGTGCCACTGGGACCCTTAACCTACGCCACTAAACTCCCCAAATCCCGCCCCCCCGCCACTATCCTAGTGTAGCTTTTCGGCTGAGTTGCGTGGATATTAGAAAAATATTTGAAAATATTTCAAGTGTGGTTATACAAGCCTTAAGAGTACAA
>JBBMOI010000005.1:13545000-13567500 GCA_038088405.1 Porites divaricata | reverse complement strand
AACAAAAACTCCCCGATACAACACAAGTACATCTTACTTTAACACCAAAGGAACATGGCAATGGCACAGTTCAATCATGCACAAAAAGAGACATCGTATGATCAAGATTGATAACAGTGATGAATTGTGCTGCGCCAGGGCGATTGTCACCATGAAGGAATATGCGGATGGAGATCCTGACAAACAGTACGTCAATTTACGAAGAGGGAGACCGATTCAAGAACGGTTAGCCAAACAGCTTCACCGAGAGGCAGGGGTACCTGAACGCCCTTGTGGCTATGAGCAACTGGAAAAGTTTCAAACGTTTCTTGGAAGACAAGGCTGCAAAATCATCGTGGTCGGCTACGTCTCATGTGCTAGAATCTTTCAAGGCAACGTGGATGAGTACGATAAAGTCATTTACTTGGTAAAACATAGTGCACACTTCAATGGGTTGAGAAGTATGCCAGCGTTTCTGAACAGATCCTACTTTTGTCCTGACTGTTGCAAGGGCTATGACGTATGACGTAGAAGACGCAACACACCATTCCTGTACTGGACGCAACTGTACTAGTTGTTAGCGAACACGTTCCCAGAATGATAAAGGCGGTTGCCCAGATCTTAAACCTGGCAAGAAACGTACAATTCACTACAAAGACTGCCAGCGAGATTTCTACGGTCCAGACTTCTACAAATATCATTAAAAAAGAAAGGCAAGAAAAAAGTGAGTCTATGTGAGAGATACAGAAAATGTTTAAAATGCTGCAAACATTATAAAGTGAATCTAAAGCAGGCACACAAATGCTACCAAGATACTTGCCGTCACTTCAAAGATTTTGTTCTCATTTAGGACCATAAATGTTACATTCAACCTGCTGAGAAAGAGATGCCTCAAGATGAAAGCTCAGAAGATGTAGACGGTGATAATTATGATGAGAAGCAATTATCACCTCTCTTTATTGTTGAGATATTGAATGTTTGATTGAACAAGATGATGAAGGCAGGAAAGTTCTCGTTCCAGGTTTGATTCGATATGCTACTGAGGAGGATCAACAGAATGTATCATATGCCTTTAGTGGCGATAGATGCATTGAACAGTTTATTCACGCCACGGATAATCTAACAGAGGTGGACGAAGAGGACAAACACCGAGATTTAATTGTCATTTTTAACGACCTGAAAGGGTTTGACGGTAACTTTGAGGAACTTTACCACCAGCGTATCAAAGTAGAAACCCAACTCACAACGGGTGCTAAAACGTTAAAGTTTAATTACTCATATATGGACGCAAAAATTACGTTCAAAGATTCTCTCTGCTTTCTGCCCATGCCTTTGGCTGATTTGTCGGAAACATGTCATTTGGTGGAACTTCACAAGGGTTGGTTTCCTCATGCGTTCCATACAAGAGAGAATTTAACTTACAGAGGTTCTATATCAGCTAAACAGTATTTTCAACCTCAAGCTATGAAGAAACAGAAAAGGGAAGAATTTGACTCAAGGTACGCAGCAGAATTAGAAAGAAACGAGGAATACGTCCTTTGGGATAAGTTAAACAAGTACTGCCATTCCGATGTAATGGTCCTCAAGGCAGCATGTCTAAAGTTTATTCAAGAATTGAATGACGAAGCAGGCTTTAATCCAGTAGAGACGTATGCCACCATTGCCTCTGCATGTAATTTATTTTGGAGACGAGACCTTATCCCAGAGGATACGATTGCCATTGAACCCCTGAATGGTTGGCGTGGGGCGAATGTCAACGAAAGTAAAGCAGCGTTGGAATGGCTATGCTAGGAAGATTTTAAACTAGGGGAAACAGACTACGCCACGTCCACAAAGGAGGTGAGGAAAAGGTGATAACACCAGGAGAAGCCATGTTTGTGGATGGGTACGATGCAGAAACCAACACAGTCTACGAATTTCACAGATGTTTCTTTCATGGATGTCCCAATTGTTTCCCAAACCATCGACAACGGAAACACAATCGTCATCCAGATCGTACCTTCTCAGAAGTCTATGAAGCCATCTGTCAAAAGAAAAAGCAACTACGTCAGGAAGGTTATACAGTCATGATTTTGAGGTTGAAAAGAAAGCAAATCCCACTCTCATTAACTTTTTAAAGACCTTTGACCTGTTCGATCCACTCAACCCCAGAGATAGCTTCTTTGTGAACAAATGGGGTACGTTTGCATTGTGTCGCAGAAGAAGGAGAACCAATTCACTATGTAGACATCAATTCGCTTTACCCGTACGTAAACAAAACAAAAACGTATCCAGTGGGCCATCCAGACATTTTGGTGAATCCTGCAGATCAAGATATTGGCAGCTACTTTGAGATAGCTAAAGTCAAGATTCTTCCCCCACCTCATCTGTATCATCCGGTAATCCCAAAGCAGATTAATAACAAACTCAAGTTTCCACTGTGTGCAAAATAAGTGAAAAGCCAATTATAAAAACAATGGTTGGATCTTACAGAGGTTTGTTCACACACCGACGACGAACGAACCATGATTGGCACATGGTGCACACTAGAGTTTCATAAAGCAGGGGAACTTGGCTACAGAATTGTGAAAATCTATGAAGTGTGGAATTTTCCTGAGGATCGATGTAAAGAGGGTTTGTTTGCGGACTATTTCAACAAATGGTAAAAAACAAGACCGAAGCATCAGGGTGGACTAACAGTTGTGTCACAGAGGAAGAAAAGACAGCGTACATTCATGCCTATTATGCCGGCGAAGGGGTTCAGCTGGAGCCTGAAAAGGCGGCCAAAAATGGGGGAACGAAGCAGGTCGCCAAGTTGATCTTAAATAGGTCACATATAACTAATTCACAATGTGCGGACGTTTACGGAAACAGGTAATGACTAGTAGTTTGTTTACCTTTGTGTACTTCCAGCTTTTGGGGCAAATTCGGAGAGAAACCCAACAAAATCCAGACATTTACAGTCACAAGCCCTGGTGAGCTGTATGCAATCACTAAGGAAGCTGGGAACAACATTCATGACGAATTTGTACAGACGATATCGCAGAGATGGATGTCAGTAAAGTAGATGAGGAAGTCATCCCCAGCAGTAAAACAAATATTTTTATTGCGAGTTTCACTACTTCCTTGGCGCGCTTAGAGTTGTACAAGTATTTAGAGTTGCTGAAGGATCAAGTCCTTTCCTTTGATACCGACTGTATCATTTATCTTTGGCGTGAAGGCTTGCCTGGAGTAGAGACAGGTCCGTTCTTGGGCCACATGAAAGACGAGCCAGGGGGCGTGCCGATACACGAGTTTGTCAGAGGCGGTCCGAAACTACATGCTACATGTTGCAAACAGGCGACACTGCGTGTTAAATAGGCCGTGTTAAATAGGCGGTTTCCGCCTGGACGAACAAGACCGTTCATTGCTAAATTTTGAATCCATGAAGCGTCATAACCAAACTCATAGTCACATTTGCGTCAACAATCTTTACCCTGCCAATCAGTCATCTTATAGGAAGAATTAGAAACAGCGTTGCTGAGAGTGAAAAATGACATCTTGTTGAACATGAACAAACAGCATGTAACACTACTGGTTTTATTAGATCTTAGCGCGGCATTTGATACTGTTGATCACAATGTTTTACTCAGTCGGCTTCACTCAAAATTTGGTATATCTGGAACGGCACTTGAATGGTTCCGTTCCTACCTTAATAGAAGATCTCAACGTGTTATGGTCCAAGAAAATCTATCTCGGAGTTTGAATTTGGATTTCGGGGTACCACAGGGCTCTTGCCTTGGGCCATTGCTTTTCACGATTTATGCAAGCAAATTGTTTGATGTCATCAAGGTGCACCTTCCCACGGTTCACTGCTATGCTGACGACACGCAGTTGTATGTGTCTTTCAGTCCAAACATAAGCACCGGGCAATTTGAGTCTGTCACTGCTATACAGCACTGTGTGGATGATATACGTAATTGGATGACCAAAGATAACCTACTTCTCAATGACGATAAAACGGAATTCCTAATGATTGGTACCAAGAAACAACTAGCCAAAGTTAATATTAATCATATTTTAATTGGAGACTGTGCAATTAGACAAAAAAGGGGTAGTTAAGAACTTGGGGACATGGTTAGACTCGACTCTCTCAATGAATTCTCATGTAAATAATACTTGTTCCAATGCTTTTTATTACCTGTATAATATAAGAAGAATTAGGAAATATCTTTCTAGGCGGTCCACTGAGACGCTCATTCACGCATTTGCCTCAAGTCGTGTCGACTATTGTAACAGCTTGCTCTATGGCTTGCCAGCTTACCAGCTTAATAAGCTACAGAGGGTCCAAAATGCTGCCACTAGGTTAATTTTCCTGGAATCTAAATACTGCCATGTAAGACCGTTGCTGTATAATCTGCACTGGCTGCCAGTTAAATTCCGAATTGACTTTAAGATATTATTGTTAACGTATAAGGCTATCAATGGCTTAGCGCCTTTTTATCTCAAGGAACTTATTAGTCTTAAAGAAGCATCTAGATACAAGTTACCCTCTGATTGTGATGGACTGCTACTAAATCCTGTGAAATTCAAGACTTTAACAACGTTGGGAGATCGATCTTTTGCTGCTGCTGCTCCTCAACTATGGAATTCATTGCCCTATTTAATTAGGAGTAGCCGCTCAGTAGCATCTTTTAAAAAGACACTCAAGGCATTTTTATTTCAGAAAGCTTTTTTGTGATTTTATGTGCTTTTTAATCTCGTTTTTAGTAAGTTTTATGCAGTTTTTTACCATTTAAGTAGTATAATAGGTAATTTTTATAGTTTTATGCAGTTTTTACGATTTAGTAGTTTAATATTAGGTAATTTTTTTATAGTTTAAGTGTTCATATAACTGTTTTAACTTTTGTTGGTAGGTTCATGCACTTAGTGCATGTATACTTTATGTAGTCTTGGTAATTTTTATTTTTATTTATTTATTAATTTTTTTCCTTTTACTCTTATTATTATTATTTTTGAAACATTTTTATTTTTAAGCGCTGATGAAAATAGCAATATTGATATCGGCGCTATATAAGTATTATTATTATTATTATTGCCGTCCAATACTAACCAGTTGAAAGCAGAGACGAACAGTCAAACAGCGAATACACAGGGATAAACCTTTACAAAGCGAGCTACAGGAAAACATGAACACTCTTTGAAAGACCCCGCCTAAGAACATTAACAATGTTTGAAAGCAATCAGCCATAGAATAGCGAACAGTCAACAGTCAATGAAAGCAATCAGCCTTAGAACAGTCAACCTCTCCGAAAACCATCGACTAAGAACAGCAAACGACAACAAAGCGATTGACAGATCATAATACTAGGTCAAGGTGCTTCCTTTGGTTTAGCTGTAGAGATGAACTCATTTGTATTCAACCCTAGGCTTATAAACTCGCATAATTAACTGACTAACCGCACGTGAAACTCTAAGGCCTGCTTCAAACGTCGTGCTACTGCCGTGCTAAGCTAGCTCGACTGTAGCTCGACTGTAGCTCGACTGCAGCACGACACTAGCACGACTTGGTTTCAGACGTCGAATTTAATTCAGTCGAATAGAACGGCAAATAGAAAGAAAAACCGTTCCGAGGAATATTTAGGTATTATTTTGGCTGTAGAAAGAAAGCTTTGAGCGATTTTCTTGTGGCGAGTTCATCTTTGAAAACAGCAAACATCGGGAAGTCGGGGGTTTAAACTTAAAGTTAATCTTTAAGCTTAAAGACTCAGGATTCTTAGAGACACTTAAATACTTGTTTTCATGAATGAAACTTGTTGTCTCTGTAAATGTTCTACCGAATTATATTTCTAATCTTTTATTTATTGTTAGTTGTCTCTTTCAATTTTCATCTCTTTGCCGTTTGTTTTCAATCGTTCATGAACATTTTTTGAACGGTTTCGCTAAAAGCCCACGCGTACTTCGATGGTCCTGAATATTAAATGAATGCAATTTGTCTTGAAAAATTGTGAAACTGACTGCCAATTGTCTGAGGTCTAGATCTGTATGATAAAAACAGCGGATCATAGAACTCTTTCACCTCAGATGTCATAATTATATAATTCGGCCTGATTTCTTTTCCAAGAACTTGTTTTCCACACCTAATCTACTGTGATCAAGAGCCATTATTGCTCTTAAATGTGACCAAAGATGATTGCCAGTGGTACATAATGTATTTTTTGGAGGTACATGGAAGGCTGTCAACTCTAAAATCACTTAGCCTTTCTCTCAAAAGTCACACGAATGTGCCTTAAGTTAACTAATTTGTGGATTACAAGTTTATTGTTTGTTTTAAATTTTAAATTTGTTAATGGGAGCTTCGCTTTTAACCCTGGCTAAATCTATATATTAGGTGCACCTGAAATACTTCTGGAGGCTTGGGGGGTCTAATTAAAAAAATTCTGTGGTTTAATTACCATATAGGCATGTTAGGGCGTTTCGCATGATAGCACATACGACATATGTCTTACCAATATTACTTAAGCCAATTGTTAGGTTCTTTTTAAAATCAAAGAATTTAAAATAGCTCAAAACGTCTCCAAACAGCCACTTTACGGACATTCGAGCAGAGCTCATGGATCCATTGAACATCTCCATCTGAGGTGTGAGAGCAGCACATTGGCATGGTCCTTACATTTGAACCATGAGGGGGTATGCGGGATCCCCATGTATGAATAGAGGCTAACCCCCTGTCGAAAATGCATGGCGTTCCAAGTCATGCAAGAGACCAGATTCTGCCAGCATACCTGCATCATGCCTTTTGCCTTCTGGGAGAAGAAGCTGAAAGTATTAAGTTTGTTTCATGGAATATCATTGTTTTTCATTAGCAACGCTTCCGTAAAATCTTCAAATGCGGCCATGCTAATAACAAAAGCGATTGAATCTCAGAAAGTACAGCCGATGTACTCGACGAAATCACGGACGCCGTCATGAGAATCTTAAAGGCCCATGTTCATCCAAACGGCTTTGCGCGCTTGTGTTTTTGTTTTGAAACGATTCTTTTGTCAAATGCAGTGTTTTGACTGGCTTCCACTTTTGAGGAGCGTTGCGTGACCATACTAAAAACGACTACGAGGGAGATTAGCTATTTTCAAGCTTGACCGAAGCTTAACAGAGACAGTATCAAAGAGGCCAGTAAGACTTTAATTCTTTTCCAAATGGAGGAAGATATATCGCCGACTTCGTTAAATGTCACCGGAGAAAGCAGTTCAAAATTTAAACTGGTAGTGAATGCGTATGGATGCTTTGTCGAGTCCGATGAACGCATATCCTGCACGCAGAGTCTCCTTCGATCTTCCTAGATAAGTCGGGAAGAGGAAGGAGACTCTGCTCGCGGCCTGCACAATTCCTATTGAGCATGCTCCAAATTCAAATGTATCCGAGCCTTGGGCGGCCTCGCTTTCAAGATGAGTTACTCATTAAATCTTGAAATTTGACACAACTATGTTCGCGCGTGACATGGCAGAAATGTGATTTTCAAAAAATTTCAAAATGCTTTCAACCCCGGGCAATTCTATTGTGGATTTGACCGGTGTTTTAAGATCTCCGAAAACTCCCGTGAAGAAGTCGACGTCGAAAACGAAAGACACAGTTTGTCTGTTATGTGGAGTTGCCTAATCGGCGAACGATGTACATTCAATGTACAGCAACACAGCGGCCTTCGTCAAAAGTTGGAATCCATTTTGGAAGAGACTGTCGACTGCAATGTTTATTCTAGCCGTGTATGTAGGCCTTGTGGCCGAAGGATCGAATCCCTGAATAAGAAATATCAAGTCGTCATGGAGCAAATTCCAGAGCTTCGTGGAAAATATTATTTGGCTTGTCGAAAGAGTACCATCACTGTGAAGCGGATGTCTAATCAGAGATTTTCCATGTCCAGTAGGAAGCGAGACAAACATATCGTTGCCACAAAGAAAATTAAACAAAGACCTTGATTGTGGTTCCGTGAGGCTAGAAATCTCTCCGATTTCAACTTTTGTGATAGCACATTTAACGGCGTTTTCGAAGACATTGTATGAAAGCGAAGCGGCTAACATGTTTGTCGATCGATTGTAAGCAATACCCGTGGGCGCGGAAAAAGTCAGCGATTCTTACGATTAAGCATGCACACCAGGTGAAAACCGGTATGACCGGTTCGAAACTGGACTGACTCATCCATTTTTTGGGATGATCGGCGGATCAAAGAAAGTGCAGGCCGCGAGCAGAGTCTCCTTCCTCTTCCCGACTTATCTAGGAAGATCGAAGGAGACTCTGCGTGCAGGGTAATGAACGCAATGAAGGTCATAAAATTAAGAAATGTCTAAGCACCAGGTGAGATTTTCCTGAAGCCCGTTTCCACTGTGAAATGTTTTGATTCCTCAATTTATTATTGTGTGTTAATTCTTAGGAGGCTTAGGTATGTGTTCTCGAAAGAATAAGAGAGAAGTTGTGTTTGGAAAGCGTCGAATCAGCACTGCTTACAGTCTTGTCGCTGTAATCGCTGTGTTACAGTTTCTTTAGGTTTGGCTAAGGACTGGTTTGCTAATAATAGTTCTCGCTACTTTAGAGCGATACGCCAGACGATCAGTTTACGTTAAGGATATCACTCGCGTCATATGTTAAATTAAATAAAGCATTGTTCATGTTAGATTGACTCGCTTGTATTGCTTTCAACTCATTTCAACGGGACCTTTGTTTACAATTGAGCATCAACATTCGATGTAGAAGGAACTCGGCAAACACGCTGTCTGTAGAATTTGCAGTCAAGAGCTTCTTTCCCATCTCTCCAGAGATTAAAAAATCGGATCCACGGAGACGAATGTACTTCGGCGACCCCAGTCGATGCGGTCTTCCAACCGTACGTTTCAATGGCGCCGCCATCGAAAGTACTGCAGTGAAACAAACACTCACAGAAACAAAAAGGCTCGATACCAGACCAAAATATCCAAAGAGATGTAAAGAAAAATACCAAAAGCACCTGTTTAGACTTTCTTTTAAATCAAATTTTGCAAACTGTGGAAGATTAACAAGGATTGACTCTGCACACTGAAGGCAGCGATTTTCAACTATGCGAAATGTTTTTTTCTTGAGTACAGGGCGAGCAATGCATCTAGGGTGAACATGGGCCTTTAAGCACATTGATTTTGGCGCGAGAACGGCAACCTCTGGCCCAGTCCACCTGGGCTGCCGCGTCGCCGTCACCGCGAAAACGTTCGCATCTTAAGCTCCCTAATATACCGTGCGATGACGGCAAAAAATGTACCAAACTGTGTGTTGCATGTTTAGAGTTTACCACGTGTATTGGCCAAGTTCCTTTATTGTTATTTCCGAACTCCGTAGTCCGCAATTCTCAGTGCACGTTTTATACTTCGCGATCCTGGTGGTATAAAACTAAGATGGCGCCAAACAAAGTAGCCCGAGTCGTGGCGTTAAATGTAGAAGTCTTTTGGAAATTGACGAAGAGCTTGTTTTGTTAAGATGCTCCAGCCTTCTTCAGAATTTATTATTGAAACCATAGGAAACTTGATGTAGCGTGCATTAGGGGAATGATTTCTGCTTTCAGTAGTCTTTCGATCCTCTTAGTGAAATCGAGGAAAATGATGACAGGATAAAAGCGATGGAGATTATACATTCTTTTAGTATTGAAATAATTTGCTCAATAGTAAAACCCTTTTCCAGGCGCTCAGAATGTGGTCCAGGGTGTGTATTCCAAGGCAGGGGAGGGGGATGTTGCCGTCTACACCCTGTCCCTTTTTGTGGAATTAAAAAAGCGTCGCATTGAATTTATGCACCTGATAACTGTAAAGGTGGATTTCCACCGTTACGTAATTTTTACGCGCGAACACTCGAAAATTTGACGCACGTAAATAAAATAAAGGCAATGTATGGAGGGGGAGTGGTAACGCGTAAACGTCAGAGTGGAACCTAGCTCAACTTTCAGGTTTACGCGGGCCTTTCAGACATTGCTTCTATTTCATGTCCTTGCGTAAAAATTACGTGTGTTCGCACGTAAAAATAAGCGATAGTGGAAATAAACCCTAATACCGATAATCCTTGCCATCATTTGCATTCACAAAGTTTAAAAACTAAAAAAGTCTAATAAATAGCACCGAAAACGGTAACTCAAACCTAACTCGATGTTAACTCAACTCTAACTCAACTCGTAACTCGACTGTTATCTTATAAAACCTTGTTAGTTGTTAAATCAAACAATATGTCAATTCCATAAACATCTTTTCCACTCACTTTTCCTACTTTATCATGGATAAATGTGTTTATATCAGTCATAAATCCCATTTGGAAATGATATTGTTTGCCAAGATCGTCTATAATCTTTTGAAAGTTTTAATTTGTTGTTATTGTATTCAGATCTTATATTATGCAAAGATGCGGTCATGCTAAGATGATCTAAAACTAAATACTGAGTCTAAATTTATTTCTGGAAAGAATTTTACGGTAAAAATACGCGGTTTATTACTTGAATTTTGTTTCCTTGCATGAATACAAGATTTAAAAACAAATACTTTGTTAATATTCATTACTATATATATTTGTTTTATAACTTTTCACGCAAAGACTTATCAATTGCTCGTCTTTTTTAGTGTTCATCATTAATCTGAGACAAATCATTTTCTAAAACAGATGATTTATTTCCCACAATCATCGATCCAATTAATATTTTGAAGAGCTCATGAGGTCTACTAATTGTTTTGGTTTTTAATTTACCAGATGATTTATGATGAGGCATATCAGTTAACATGTTAAGATCATTAAAAATTTTTGTTGCATTGAAACTGTATTTTGTTTTAGGATTATATCTTTTTGAATATGAATTATTTCATATACTGCGATGATCATTCTTTACTTTCATCTACAACCGCAATTCAAATATGAATTATTTCATACACTTCACATCATTTCACTCCTCACGGGAGACATGAACTCAATAAATTGACCTCGCTCCCAATGTGTGGCTTCATAGCTCAGTTGGTAGAGCAACGCACCGGCAACGCGGAGGTCATGGGTTCGAATCCCGTTGAAGCCCTAATTTTTTTCAGGCTTGTTCTTTCCAATTGCTTAAATTGGAAAATTTACTGCGATGATCATTCTTTACTTTCATCTACAACCGCAGTTCAAATATGAATTATTTCATATACTTCACATCATAAAGCAAATCGTTTGACGTCTCAGTTTGAACGAAAATTCTCCTCGGGACGAGTTCGCTATTACAGGAACTCCTGATTAACACTGATTATTGGTTACTACTCTCTAGCAGATGCCATAATCCTGGTCCAAATGCTCGTGCTAAAGACGTCTTATGTGAAAGATTTATTGGCAAGAACACAGCTCCGAACTTTCTTGACTTTTCTTCCAAGTGTTAAAACTGCTCACGGCAATTTCATTGGAAATGTGCGGGTGTGTCGCAGCGTGCATATTCCCAAGCTGGAAAACAGTGGAACTGCTGCTTTCCCTTTAACTTCTCTGAGTCCTTCCTTGAAACAAGTAATGAAAATACAATTCAGCAATGGCTTATTGGAGATGTCGTAAATGCAAATTTCTTTATCGGCCGACATCTCCGGATTATTCAGTGTCTTGGTTCCAGTCCAACATCAGTAGCTATTGTAAGTTTAATCTCAAAATAACCTATGTAAAGTATTAACAGTTTAAGAAACAAAGTCGACGAGGTCAAGGAGATGCTAAACAAGAATTTGTTTGATACCTTATTTATTGCTGAGACGAAAATCAACAGCACCGTTTCCTCGTCGCTTCTTTCGCAGCAAGCTTATCGTATAGTTCGCAAGGACCGTAAAAAGGGCTTCTGGTGGACTTATAGCATACATAAAAGGAGGTCTGTCCGCTTCTAGGAGGTCTAAACTGGAAACCAACTGATATTGAATCGATTTGCCTGGATGTGCAAGACAACAAATGCAAAATCATTGTCTGTGCCTGCTACCGATCTCCAGGTAAATGCAAAGAACAATACTTTCTAGCATCATTATCCACTTCACCGGAAGTCATATACAATTTAATAAAGGAACTACTACTTCTTGGCGATTTTACCATGGATTTATACAACAACATTGCTGATTGACGAGCACCTAACAGTCGCTTGGTTCATTTTTGCGGGCATTTTTGCCTCGTAAATAACATTTCTGAACCAACTCGGGTCACCTCAACAACAAAAACCCTAGTTGATGTTGCTTTAACTAGTAATCAGGAGAGATTTTCGACTACTGGAATGTTACAGCTTGGCCTTAGTCACGGTCACGACTTAATCTACGTAGTAAGAAAGAACAAACTACCGCGCCCAAAGCCACGATTTGTTGAATATCGTAGCCTTAAGCGTTCTTACCACGAGTTGTTTTTGTCTGATCTTAAAGAGGTTCCCCGGAAAACTGCTCTTATTTAAGACAATGCAACGATGTGTGGGCTCATTGGACTTCTTTGTACAAGAATACTCTCGATCAGCACGCCCCAATTAACCCTTTAAGAGCCACTCTCCCTAACCACCGCGTGAGGGGCGGCACAAGGTAACCTATAGTATGCTAAGAATCGTGATATAAGTTTTAGGTTCAAGAGTTTCGGTGAGGGTAAAAGGCGGAATGAGTTTGCGGAATGGCATGTGGCATGGCTTGCGGAATGACATAATTATGCGGAATGTAAAATATGGAAATTGGCTCAAATAAATAAATTAAACTGAAAGGCATACGCGCGAATACGCGCGTCATTGCCGCGCCTTTTTTGGCGCCAATTTGAGTGAGCAACTGCTTTGCTGGTGGTTCACGCTAATCTCGTAATCTCGTACCCAGATCTCCCACTGGGTACGAGATTAAGTTCACGCATTTCGACAATTATCTATAAAAACACACCTGAGCATTGGCTAAGGTTCCTGAAGGCAGCCTCCAAACGAAAACATTGAAGTCCGGTAAATATAGTGAGGCGTGACCAAAGTAAATACTTGTGCGTTTGATTTTTTGCTTCTTCAAAATACTGTCGGCACCGAAAATGTGTCTCCTTAGATCAAGAATTACGTTGCGTTACTACCCTGATTTCGTGACTGTCATTTTGACAGCTCGTGCGTTGTGCCACGTGCAGTCACGGAACAGACTGTCACGTAGAGTCGCCGGCAGGAAAAGAATGGCTAAAATTGACCCAGTTTCACCTTTTAATCCCATTCTTTGATTGAAAAAAGCAATTTTGCAAAGGGAAAACCTACAAGACGTACGAAAAACGAGCCTTTAGGCTGTAAATATCTATTTATGTGCGTTTCGAAATTGGAAGTGTTTACACAATACAGACAATCACCGCCAGCCTATCATGAAAATTCCTGAACTTCGATGGTGTCTCACAGAGATTTCCTCCACTTACCCAAGCCAATTCCCAGGTATGTTTTAAATGAATGTCTAAATGTGTGATTTAAATAGCAAGAAGAGAATTCGGAGTTATACCACATGTTAAATATTGCCGTCGAAAATGAGTAACGAACCTAAATTTTTGTTATCCTGTAAACCTATCCCTTATTTTAAAAATTATTTCAGTACGACCAGCTTCACTACTGTCCAGAAAGTATCTTCTAGTGGAAGGAAAATAATTTTTCTGTTCGTGGAAAGTGTCCAAATTTCTCCATCCAGCTTCGTTTACGAACGCAAGGAAAGTTGATGTTAGCGAATTTCAGCCCGGGTTAAAAGTTAATGCAGTCTGAGACTCCGACATCGAAAACCGATCTTCTATTCTTTCTCACGAATAAAAGGCTTTCGGCGGGAACAATCTACGTTAGGTTTCTAACTATCTATGAACAAAAATGAAAGAAATTGATTTTTCAACTCTTGCCTCGAAATTAAGATTTTGGTCGATTTTTCTGTTTCGCAAGTCTCAAGCTCGCAACTGAGGAAACAAAATACAAGATTCGATTCATCTCTGAATATTATCAATTATGTCACAATCACGCAACCCACAGTCTCATAAAGAAACACTTCTCACACGGTTTCGAATACAAATATAAATATAGGTAACAAGGACTGTTAAGTTAATCGTACAAACATCTTTTGCAGAAAAAATTAAAGTAGAAGGGAGCGTGACCTTCGAAAACATCTTTTCTTCAATAGACGAAGAATCTTTTTGGCTGTCCCAACGTCAATTTTCGGAAAATATCTGTTCAGAAGATGATTTGAGATCTAGAATTTTCGGAACAGATTTTGTAAAATTTGTTGCTTGCCTACCTCTCCTAGGATTTTCGAACATCTAAAAAATGGTATAATTGCCCATTTTTAACGGATTTTTACCCTAAAAAGGTCACCTAGAATTTTCGGGAGCCTTTTTTGTGGCTGAAATTTTCGAAAAGTTTAGTTTTGATCCCTATAATATTCGGATCACTAGACTTTCAGCTAAGAAATCCGAGCAGATGAAAAATTTTTAGGGGATACAAATATGCCTATATCTACCGTTTAAATACTAAAATACGTTTAACAATGCTATGGTTTAGTGGTTTTGAGCTATATTCTCGTTGGGTGCCCCCGGACAATGAGCCTTTCGTGGTTTTTTGATTGTCATCGTACGTTAAGCCCGCAGCATTAAAACAGCGGCTGCGTTTGCGAATTGATTGGCGCCAAAAAGGGCGCTCTTTTCAGGTTAATTTATTTCTTTGGATCATTCAGCTGCGTATATTAAATTCCGCATAATTATGTCATTCCGAAAGCCATGCCACATGCCATTCCGCAAACTCATTCCTCCTTTTACCCTCACCGGTTTTTAAAATGTTTCCAGGATTTGTAACTGGAATGGTACTTTATAATTACTGTCAGACTCAGAAAACCGTGAACACCTGAAAAATTTCAGGAATGTTGATTCTCTACCAGCCAATTACAATAAAGTTCAGGACACGCGAGCAAACCACAAAACCACAAACTAATTACCATTGCTGTTTGCGGTTTAGTTATCTCGCGCCTTATTGGCATATTTCTCACAACACAATAACATTCCATAAATATTTCCGGTGTTCACGATTTTGTGAGTTTCAACACAAAGAGTATAATATAATCACCATCATTAAGTGGAAAACATTGTAATTGGATGAAAAAACTATATCTTATACTTACTTTTTTTCAAATCAGTAAAACCTTTTTATGGTTGTAAGAGTGAAAGTTTCCATCTATTGGTAGCAAATCTGCTTTTTCATAAAAGTAATTCTGTTATTTAAGATGTTCATTCACTTAATCTTTCCATTAAATAACAAAACTTATTATTTTCTTGATGACTTAATGAAATGATTTTACCTCTTCAAACTTTATCAACGTATTAATTAGAAGTCGCTTCACCATCAGTTAATGGCGTTTCAGCAATGTTTGTTATTCTATTGTGATTCATACTTGATGTTCCAGTCACTGTATCGCCTCTTTTACTAACAAATCTATCTTTTATCCATTTATTATTTGGTATATCAGAATCAAGGTTATTATTACCACTATTGTATAATATTTTTCATTGACAATTAAAAATTATTGTGACTATCTCTGTAACTGAAAGGAGTATTATTTTTTACTCATCTTATATTTGGGACATCAGCATCATCATCATTAACTCTATTACTAAAAATAACCTTATTTTTACAATCAAAATGTTTGGCACTAACATTTTCACCAAAAGGAGTAACTCTATTAATATAGCTAATATTTGGAATTTCATTAACACTAGTGCCAGTAACACTTTTATTGTATAGAACAATATATTTAAGATAATAATTATTATTCAATTATTCCTATCTCTTTTTCCATCCGGTGTTACAGGGCTAAAAGCGAAACTTAAGGGTACATTTACGTGCCATGCCTTTTGAAGGAAAGGCTAAGTGATTTTAGAGTGAAACATTTTACATCGGGTTCAACGTGATAGCGTTGTATGTAAACCCACCCCCCAAAGAGCAATCATCGTCGATCACATTCAAGAGCCATAATGAATAATGATTAGGCCGCGAAAACAAATCAGGCCGAACTTTTTGCGTTCTACAAGTTTACTTTACAAAATCTTGCCAACAAGCCTGGGGGTGTGTAAACCAACCTTTTTTAATTCATCTGAGGTGAAACAGTACTATTTATCATACAGACCTCGGACAGAATGCATTATTTCACAATTTACAAGACAAATTGTACTCAGTAAATATTCAAGACGATCAATCGTGGGCTTTAAACGAACCCGTTCAAACAATTTCCAAAATTACCTATACGGCCAGCCGGTTCTCACTTTTGAAAAGCGCCAAATGCGTGTTTGAATGAACATTAATAGAGTTATTCTTCAACATAATAAAGAATTTATATTAACATGTTTATTTCATTATTTAATGGTTTTATAACGATGTGTGACCTAAAAAGCGTTTGATACGGGCGGCATTTTAAGTATTCCTTCAAGCGATGTTCATGAACGACTGAAAGCAAACGGCAGAGCGATTAAAATTGCAAGAAAAACTACTAACAATCAATAAAGGAAATATAATTCGGTGAAACATTTAAAGAGCCAACAATTTTCATTCACGAAGACAAGTATTAAAGTGATCCTGAGTCTTAAAGCTTAAGTTTATGTTTTAAGCGGCCTCCCGGTTTTTGCTTTTTTCAAAGATAACCTCGAGGCAAGAAAATCGCTCAAAGTTTTTTTTTCTACAGCCAAATTCATAACCAAATTCATAACTGTAAAAATATATTTAAAGGCTTTTTAAAGTTCTGTAAGCTTATATCAAACCTGATACTAGGTCAGATCATTGTCTCTAATCTTACAAACCTGCGTAAACTTGTCACACAAACTGTGCTCGACTTCATGAAATTAGATATAAAAAACAAACATCAAATACAATAATTACTCAGGCTTACCATTCAAAATGCAGCTCCTGAAAGCTATCAATCCAAGTAAGGCCAGAATCGCTCGAGACTTTTAAGCCCTCTTACGCATCAAGCAGGTGAAAAACGAAAACGATGCCATACGAAATCGGATTTCCGACTTTGACAAGCGACGCATTTCTCAACCCAATAAACAAACCGGCCATGAATAACAAAAGACTCTTGATAGCAGCTGTATTTTATTTTGTACATCCAGTGGGAAAAGATAGTTAAAAACACCACAAATTGACACAAGACTCTGTCAGCTTCAGCTGTCAAAGTAAAATTGGACAGTCTTTCACATCCAAGGTACTTGACGGAGAAAAGGTCTTCCCCGCCTGTATTTTTAAATATTGAATCAAAATCAGAATCTTAATAGTGCGAGGCCATAGTAACATAACCACAACAAATTTCATATGAATTTTTTAAAACAATAAACTTGGGCCTGCGATCACTTGAAATGTGAAACTGGAATGAGTTGGAGCAGAAGCATGCTTCTGGTTGGAGATATCGCGAGATCACTTCTAGTTCTTTCGACTACAAAAAATACTTGAGGCGGAGGGCAAAGTAATGTCGTAAACTTGCATTTTGTTTCCGAAGTGAGGCCGGAAGTTGTTCGAGATCAGCTCGGGTTATTTCTATCTGAGGAAGAAAGAAATATTATTTTTTCTCGCCCTTCGGTTTGTAGTTACTTATCTTTGCCCCGTTACATCGCGGAGACGAGATCGTAGCAGAAAAGATGGTTGATTTGTAGTTTTTTTTTTTAATTTGGGCGAGCAGCAAGTTAATGTTTTGCTGCAGGACTCCGAACAGTCGGCATGCGGCAATTAGTTATTTTGGGCCTATAGGAAACTGATTGAAACGTCGTGCGCAATTTATTTATGACAGAAATTATGATCCAACTGGATTACAGCCATGGGGTCATCCACATAGCAGACTTCCGGTGAAGAAGTTAAGACGTCAGTTACACAAAAGGAGAAAAGGAACGGTATCCGGAAAAATATTATTTCTTACTATTCCCCACATTTACAATGAATCCACAGCCACGACGCTGAAATTTACGCTCCATAGCGTCTGGTTATGTTTGAGTTCATGCTTTACTATTTGTTACATTATAAGTATTTTAAACCAATATTTTGATATTGTCAGGTGTAACTTCAGCTGCGGAATCAAGCTGATTCCTTGTAATTGCATCTTTTGATTTAATACCCTCCGCTAAATTGGTCAGTTTTTATCATCTATGTCGTAGTTATTGTTTGCATCTATTTTTATGTTTAATCCTTGAATGTTTTGCGTAATGATTTAAAGGGCAACTCTCGGGAAAATTATCCCTGTTTTTTAAGTTCTCTATGGTTTCCTAATGGCATGTAATATCTCTCTTTGGTGAAATTTCCGATATATCTGCGAAACTTATTTTTTTATAATTTTTCGAAAACTCGATTTTTGCCCCCATTTTGAAAACATTCGGATTTCACATTAGTCACGTGATTTTACGTCACAAGTGTGGAACACGGATTGCCAAGTAAAGATTATAAGAGAAAAACCCACCAAATTTCTCTTGCAAACAAAGGAGAAATAGAGCCTCTACTGTCATATTAACGTTCAGGAAAAGCATTTCGATGATGTTTCCAATTTATAAATTTACACAGGCATCAGATGCGGGCGATTTGGATTTTTTCTGTATTTTTTTGTTAGGGTATTTTTGAAGTCGCGTGAGACATTTATCGACCCGAGGTCAATAATTGTAAACAGCTAAGCTCCTAATCTGCTACGTATAATACAAAGAACATCTTTCCTATAGCAGATTTAAAATTCTGATACAACCATCAACCATTGCCTGATGGGTGTTGGTGCCCTTCATTCCTCGAAAGCGACTTAATTTACTCCCGGGAAATACTCGCATCTTTGAAGAGAACTCCGTCACAGACCGCCGTACCGGCCTGATTCTATACCGCCTTTTGTGTTTTCACTTAAGTGTGTTGTTCTCTTGTCTGAAATCTGCAGGTTCCATCCATTTACCTTTGCATCTAAACACGCGAAATAAAACTCACTTCTCGCCGAAAATTGCGATTTTATGATCATCATTTTGAATGTAGTTATTCGAGATGTGCTCTCGAGATTGTCGCGTCATTCCATTGAAAAACCTGCACACACGCTAACATTACATGTAAAGTGCCTTTTAAGGATAGAAAGAAATTGAAACAGTTCAAAAAGAGTTGATTAAAATAGGATTGCTCGATTATCTTTAGTGGTACTTTGTACCCGTCCTACCCGCGAACACTATAAAACTGCCTTGATAGCACCCGTGTCACGCTTCTTTTGCAATACTTACCTCTGGGACTTCTCACAAGAAATGAAAAAAGACATTATTAACCCGTTTTTAAATCCCCGACGCGGTACTTATGGAAAATTCCAAGGAGAAAAATGCGATCCATAACGGAAGTGAAAAAGGAGAAAGAACTAGGCAAGGTTCACTCCTGCAGTATGAACCTTTTTATTGAAGTTTATGGCGCAAGCACCATAACCGAAAGTCTTTGCTGGCTATTAAGAAAATTCAAGGGCTTAAAAAAACTACATGTTGAACCTGCAACTGAATACCCCTGCACTACTTGCTGCATCCATAGAGAGGCCCAACAGAGATGAGGCAATGGGTTCTTTCGTTAGCAGATAAAATCTTTCCACCCTTGTCAACTAAAGAAGGACTACAATGCCCTGCAATGTTTTGATTCTTTGTAGTTTAGGCTAAGCTAGGTCACTACTGCAATTAGTGACTTAGATGACCATGCACTGTATGGTCCACTTAAACTGTGACCGGTTTTCTTTATTATTATTGCCTTATCAATTAAAATATGCAAGATGGAAACAATCCATTTGTGAATTCTAATTTAAAAATGAGGATTTCCCATTATAACCTAAAGATATACAGCAATGAACAATAAAATATCATTTCATTATTACGATATAAAGTTTCAACTTGTACATTATTTCCCAGTTAACAGTCACATCTGTTGGAAAAAAAAGGGTGACATGTTATTAGTCAAACACTAATCCGCCATTATTATTCAGAAGCTGTGAGCAAATAGTCGATAAGAATTATGTATTTCCCACACAATGACACCATTGGACTTTAAAAGACCATGTAGTCTTATAGATTTTTTAGTTCCACCAATTATTGTTGACATTTTTTGCTGGGTAGCAACCATTTTAATGGCAACAAAGTTGCTCTAGCCCAGTCTTCCAGTGGTGGGTGATGTAGCAGCTGTTCCAAAGATTAGTCACCAATGGTTCGAAACCCTAACCCCAAACAATACTAAAACAATGGGAAGAATGACATGTCATTGTTTCCAGCGACCAATTAGGAGAGACCTTAGGATAAGCTGCTACACTACTGCCAGTGGTGAGTGAGAAAATTGCATCATATTTTATATACAGGTAGGGTTATTTGCAATACATGGTACATTTATTCATCTGGGCCCAGCTGTTCGAAGGCCGGTTAGCACTTAACCCGGAAATGAGGTTGTATGCACTTAACTGCACAGGAATCAAGGACGGTAATGTAACTCCTATGTCCCTGCCAAGGGAGCCCCAGTATCACCTTACCAATTGCCTGTAGGCAATGTGCCTGCTTTTTTTTATGATCTGATTCTTCATATGCCGAGGCACCATACTGCTGCTTGTATTGCCATGCAGCTCGTAAGACCCAGTAATTCAGACAAACTGCCTGGGATCCTGGGTGTTCCACTATGCTCCTCCATATTTTCAACTTCAACTGCCTCCAAATATTTACATTTTACAACAGCCACCTCTTGGAAGCAGATATTTTCCCCCCATCCAATAGTAGTTATTTTCTTAAGTCATAAATACTGAACATCGGTTAATGGAGGGCAACAGCACAAGTGTTGAATGTTGACCTTTTCATTCTGCACCCAGAAAATTATCAAACTGCCATAAGTCAAGACAGAATATTATTTCAGTTTTGAGCTTATTCACTCTTTAATGTTTATGGCTTCATCATACTATCTCCTGCCCATAACCACAAAATAGTTTCAAACATGTACACGTTTTCAATACTAGGTGTATTAGGTATAGAAGTTCCTGCAGTTATGTCTCATCAAATGCAATATTATTGTAGTTAACACAACCACTGTTGTGCTCCAGACAAAAACTTAAGTGAATACGACATGTCCCAACCTCGGAAATCATATACTGGGGAGCAGAAACGTTTTATGCAAGCAGTTAGTTCACATGGGTATGGAGGTGAATCTCATCCCAACTTTAAATTCTCTTAATAATATAAACATCAGGATACACAGAAGCTAGAATAATAACTTCTGAACCAAATTCATTGACAGAGCAAGACACAGTAAAAGTAAGTGAACGACTTGTAGGAAAACAACTGTACAGCGCCTTTCAGTTATTATGTATAACAATCTGCATAACAACAAAGAGACAAATTTTAAAGCGCAAGCACTCCACGAGTCGAGCATGAGCGGCTGTCAAGGGGCAAAGGCATGGAAATTTATTTGCGTTGCAGTCAACGAATTACGAGAGCGTAGTAATTGCTTCCGATAAAAATCACTGCTGTTTGTAAAACCAGGATTACGGCAGAAATTAAAAAAAACTACACCGAGACAACTTGCCCAGATTATCATTTCCAGTAGTCGTTAGAAGGGGAAGATACGCTTTCGACTACTTGTGCATATGAAAACAATGATCTAAAATTATAAACGCTCAGTATACAAAAAAAATGCGTGTTTAATTAGTCCTTTTCCTTTACAATTTGAAGCATTCATAGCATTGATGAAATCGAGCGATTTTGCGGATCGCACTGTACACAAGAATTGTTCAAAACCATCTAGGCACTCACCATTCCTCACTATCGAGATCGCTGCGGGCGAGTGGTAGGCTCGATGTTTTCTGGCGACGCACGAACTTCATCAGCTTCGGACGATCTTCCAGGCGGCTCAAAACGCCGGGGTTGAATTTCCGTAAAGGGCTGCCCTAAACTTCGCATTCTAAAAGTTTTTCTAGATCCGAATAATCGGACAAAGAGGTAGCGTATCACTTGAAGAACTACAGTCAGCCATATTCGAGATCATCTGTTGTTCCACACCTGTGACGTCCGTCACGTGATAGGCAAAATCGAAGCGTTAATGGCGGAAGTTCGAGTAAGCGGCAAATTTAACACTTTGAATCTCG
Organism: Porites divaricata; assembly: GCA_038088405.1. NCBI lineage: Eukaryota > Metazoa > Cnidaria > Anthozoa > Scleractinia > Poritidae > Porites > Porites divaricata. The sequence continues at coordinate 13,545,487 of JBBMOI010000005.1, read as the reverse complement.
ATTTCGGAGCCAAATAGATCGCTGAAGAAATATTTCTTGATGGTATTACAAGGAGAAAAACATTTGCAAGGTTTTTCTGAAAAATGTTGTCCTACGCGAGAGTTGCCTTTAATACATTGACTTATATCAACACTGGAGTATTCATTAATAAAATATTAATATTTTTAACAGTCTTATTAACTTTGTTCACAAAAAGAAACTCATATTTTGGCGACTTTTTAACAAGATTAGGATGTATTTAAATTTCTTTGACAATGAGATTAAGATGGTTTTCAGTGATGACTGGTGGATACAACACCATATGAGAACAGTACTTTTTGTGGCACATTATAGTAAGACTGACTGAAAAAAATCGGAGTAATCATGTGATGTCTTCCATCAGTGTAATGATTTGCAATTTTATCCTGTACATGGTTTGAAGCATTTACCAAATCATCAAAAACAACAACTTTTCTCATATTATCGGGATAATCTATTTTGTCTAAAA
>JBBMOI010000005.1:13507500-13542500 GCA_038088405.1 Porites divaricata | reverse complement strand
GCATCTTAACAAAATTAAACAACCTCTTCGTCAATCTCCGAAAGACTTCCCCGATGTACATTTTATAACGCCACGACTCGCGCTACTTTGCCAAGTTGTGCCATATGCTTTGTTTTGTGCACTGTGAATAACGGACTACGGAGTTCGGACTTAACAATAAAGGAACTTGATAAAACTGCCAACACACTTATAGTAAACTCTAAACGTGCGACACACATTCTGGTAGATTTTTTGCCGTCATCGCATGGTGATAGAGACCTTACGAAACTACGACGGCGACAGCAAGCAGAACGTCAAAAAAGCAATAGGCTTAAGCAAAACAACAACTCTGCACTTGTACCCCGCGTTTTTGTACATTTCTTTGCTGTCTCTCGGCACAACTACAACGTGAAGTGCGTGAAACTGGGTGTAGCTAAATGTTGTGGATAGTTGGTAGAATGCGTGGGTCGTGGGTAAATGTCGTGGGTAAAAAAAAGTGTAGAAAAAAATGATTAAGTTACGTATTCTAATTGAATTAAAATAAATATAAAAATTGTTAAAATATTTATGAAACGAAAATTTCCGACTCCTTCATTGCCCTTTTCACGGCTTCTTCTTCGTCCTCTTCCCGATATTTTCTTAGCCACCTTGGACTTGGGTCACCTTTCATAACATCACTGCATAAAAGGCATGTTGCCGATAAAGATTTATCCATACCTGAGCGATCGCCGCCAAAATAAACGACACAGACGTAAAATATGTCGAAACGTGCAATTTGCAGAAAGTATGGGACAGTTCTGACTCTCTGAATGGAAAGCAGAGATGTTTTAACTCGATGGAATGCGATCACCGTCTGGGGAAAGGGGAGGGGAAGTGAGGGCAAAAAAGGACAATTTTGAGTTATTTCATGTTTTTTGATAGAACTTTTTCTTAAAGACGTTTTAGGTCTCTTAGCTTGCGAAGGAATTACCTTCATACCAACCTTTCAAGTTAAGGCTAGACATTTTATTGCCGTACGAAAATATAACTTTCTCGATTCCTTTTTTATTTGTTTTGGTTGTGTACAAAACCTTCGCTGTAACGATTCTAAATATCAGTATCACTCCTTAAACTGAAACGAGTGCTGACATCTTTGACAAAAGCAGTTCAGTCTCAGGTTACATAGTGTACAGAGTTTCTTTTATTTTTCGCCTTAATGCGTTTTTAGTGTCCGTCTGTACTAAAGGATTCGCTTATTTGCTTTGTTGACGACGGAGAAGAGGAATAAGACTCTTGGTATGTACGCGGAGATTTCCGTTTCATGAATTTTACAACTTTTTGCTATTTAAATTTTAAATTTTTGTTTTTTTTGGAAAAATTTTTTTTACCCACGACATTTACCGGCACCCACAACCCACGACCTCCACCCACTACTCACGAACCACGACATTTAGCTACACTCAGTTTACGCAACAGGATGGCAGAAAGGAGAGGACGGCAAAACGTGCTGTAACGCTTGTGTCTGACAAACGTGACAAGGCTATTACTTGTGTGCTTTGTCGCGATCTTCACTTCACGTTAATGTTCTCTGGTCATTTACTAAAAGATCTGTTTAAAGAAGGGCGAAGTTTGGCGAGACGTTTTTTCAAACAAAATTGTTAATGTCACGCTTGTCACACAAGGTTTGCCCTCTTTTCTCTCTCGTCCTGTTGCGTAAATTCAAGACAGCGCCCGGGGGAGGGGGGGCGTCTCTTAAAAGGTGAAATCACACTGTTTCAAAATTCATCGCTATAATTCCATGTCTTCCAATTTGTAAAATGTCGGTGGACTGTATCTAAGTTTAAAAAGAAGGAATAAAAAAATGGTTGTATGGTGTTCACGTCCTCGGCGTCCTCCTGAAAAGTTTCGCTTCGAGGTCGTGCAACGACGGCAAGAAAAAGGCGTGATGCACGTGCAAAGTCGTTGTTTTGCCAATCTAAGCAAGGTGTTACTAAACAGAGTAACGCAGTAACGAGTAACGAGTAACGGAGTAACGAGAAAACGAGTAACGGGAAAAAAATTCAACAGGTTTAAAAAATAAAAAAATAAATCCTAATGAAAGAAAAAACATAAAAATGTTTCTTATTGCCACAATTATTTCATTTCTTAGTAGAAATAGCTCTGCCAAGTAAATCAAAATAATAGAACCTTGTTGGGCCCTTATTACGGTTATCAACTAACCAAGTACTCGATTGCCAAGGCTTAGAAACAGTTTGCTCGCTTATTACCCCCGGGGTTATTAACTTTCCTGTTCAACTTTCAATGTCTTTCAACTCCTCTCGCAAATACGGGATTCGAGTTCATACCACCTCCCAAAAGTTAATTAAAGTGAACGTTTCTACCGGTTTAAAAGGAATTATAAATCATGTTTAAAAATAACCACCCAATGTAATGACTCTGAAATTTGAATATTGGCGGCAAAATAGGATTGCAGAGCGAGACTAGTTTTTAAATCGATTTTTAATTAAAGTAAAGAAAAGAAAAGAAACATTCAAATGCATGGTTTGCTCTTAACAATCAATGCCGAATAGCCGAATAGATCTAGTTGGCTACTTAATCTTTCAAAGTGGTAGCCAATTCCATTGGCCGAATTTATACTAGAGACGAATTATCCGTCTCAGACGGATAAAGCGTCTCTAGTATAAATTCGGTGCTAAGATGAACTATGGAGCAAAATTCGTCTGAGGCTGATTCGTCTGTTAGCACGTCTTGAAGACGTGCTAATAGACGGAAAATTCGTCTTAGACGGATTATCCGTCTCTAAATTTATATCTAGACGGAACTTAGACGGTTTTTTGAAGTAGTTTCCACATGAGAGAGAATGGTTTCTATATTTTCGCAATGTTTCCTTTTTCCCGCGGTCGTTTCCCGCTTAAAATATGTAGACCAATTATGGAGCAAAATTCGTCTTCGGATTTATACTTGGACGAATTATCCGTCTGAAGGATAATAATAACTCGTCTGTAGTATAAATTCGGCCATTAAGTCCTGCGTCCCCAGAATTAAACTGAATCTAAACGAAACAAAACGAGAAGAAACAGTCCCCCACAAGGAGAAAACAGCCGGTTTACCAGATGTTATTTTAAAGCTGAGACCCTTCAAATTGACGTCTTGAACCTAATGATTCTAGCAGGCAATCAAATTAGGCAAAGAGGACCGCTACATATCTAGTTGGAAAACCAAGATGGCGTTCGCCATCAGCGACAGAGTTTCCTTGTAACATATGTGTCATCAGTTTTGCATGATCGTCACAGCCATTGGTGCCTATATTAGTTGCCATTTCACTCCCTGATAACATGCAATTACATGAACTCATTTTGACCCAAATTTTTAAAAAATATATTGGTGTGTTATATGAAGCGCCTGAGCTAAGATAACAACAACTAAAAATCATTCGTAGAAGAACCCTCGTTTCTACTTCTGTCTTCTCCCACTTATGATCCCTTCGGGAAAGGAATAATCGTGTCTTCTAAACTTGCTTTGACGATCAATCTCTTATATTAAGACCTATTAGGAGGTGAAGTGGTATTTGCAGACGCTTCTTACCATCCTGCGACTCCGAAGAGGGACCTGCATCTGGCATAAGGAGAACTTTCCTTAATCTTCTTACAAAATTTAATTAATCCATTAGTTATCACAATCGTTTCACGTTGAAACCTTGAAACTTAGGGTAATCTCATACCTTGGCTAAAAGAGAATGCGTCACAAAACAAACTTTCTGTTTCTTTTGTTCATGATCTCAATAAGCACAACGTGTACAGCGGGATCAAACTAACCATATGGAAATCAATTTTATTGATGCAGATGTCGATGTTGGCACTAATGCTACTACTCGGGTACTACTCATGGACAGCGACCGAACACCAGTATATGCAGTTTTGTTGAGTTGTACACATTCAATATATGATTTGTGACAATTGTTCAGAAACTGAACTCGGCAGTTTTAAAATAGTCTTCCTGATCCTGGGCTGTAGGAAATAACCTTTTAAGGTGACGATCAACGAAACGTTTTGTTACTCTATGTGCTGGATAGGCATATTCAATTGCAAATAATAGCCTTAGCCAGGTGACATTTTCGGCGCGAAAATACCTTCGACTTTGCTAGAGGGGGAGGGGGGTAGGGGGTTGACGTCGTTGTTTTAAGCGCTTTTTGGAATACACATATTTTTCGAGATTGGTAAAGGTCATTACTAGGATATTACAACCATTTTTATCTTTTTTCTTTCCTTGTTTATTTATTTTTTTAACCTGTTGAATTTTTTTCCCGTTACTCGTTTTCTCGTTACTCCGTTACTCGGTACTGCGTTACTCTGTTTAGTAACACCCCACAATCATAAGCTAGTGAAACGTGACTTTAGCGTTTTCATCCCTCAGAGATTTTCGGGTAGATTATACTGTGGAAAATTTTTAACTCTGACTACGTTAATCTTTATTATGGCTGCTTGTCTCAAATTAAGAGGCGGGTGTTACTAAACAGAGTAACGCAGTAACGAGAAAACGAGTAACGGGATAAAATTCAAGACGTTAAAAAAATAAATAAATCCTAATGAAAGAAAAAGCATAAATATGGTTGTGATATCCTAACAATGACCTTAACCAATCTCGAAAAATGTGTATTCTAAAAAGTTCTTAAAACAACGACGTCAACCCCCCCCCCCCCCCCTCCCACCCCTCCATCCAGCAAAGTCGAAAGTTTCTCTCGCGCCGAAAGAGTCACCTGGCTACGGGCTTTATTTTGGGCCGACCTGCACCTATTCCACACAAGGTTTGTGATTGGCTGGAAAAACAATAGGGATGGTGACATGACAATGAGTTGAGATCCTCCAAATTTAAAAGTTTTTAACCCAAATGATTCTAGCATGTAATAAAAAGTAAGTAAAGAGAACCCCAACATATCTACTTGCAAAACCAAGATGGTGTTAGCCAGCGACAGAGTTTCCTTGTGAAATATGTGTCATTTTGCATGATCGTCACAGACATTGGTACCTGTATTAGTTGCAATTTCAGTCCCTGATAACATGCAATTCATATGAACTCATTTTGACCCAAATTTTCATTTGTTAAGCCCAGGCTTAGTGGCTTAAAGGTAGCTACGCCCCTGTCAGCGCTGAATTCTGTCAGGGACGTTTCCTCTTCTGGTCACGCTTGCGGCAAACTTTAAAAAAATATTGGTCCGTTTTGTATATGAAACGCCTGAGCTAAGATAACAACGGTTAATAGTATTTTGAAATCGTAGAAGAGCCCTCTTTCCGACTTCTCTCTTCTCCCACTTATGATCCCTTCGGGAAAGGAATGATCGTGTCTTCTAGACCTGCTTATTAGTATTAGTATTAGGAGCTGAAGTGCAGGCATTTGCAGACGGTTTTTACCATCCTGCGACAACGAAGAGGGACCTGCATTTGGCATAAGAAGTACTTTCCTTGATATTCTTACAAAATTTAATTAGACCATTAGTTATCACAATCGTTCACACTGAAACCTTGAAACTCGGCTTAGGGTAATCCCATACCTTGTCTAAAAAAGGATGCGTCACAAAACAAACTTTCTGTTTCTTTTCTTCATGATCTCAATAAGAACAACGTATACAGCGGGTTCAAACTAACCATAAGGAAATCAATGTTATTGATCCAGATGTCGATCAGTGTTGGTAGTACTAATGCTTCTACCCGGCTACTACTCATGAACAGTGACTTAAAACCAGTATATGCATGCAGTTTTGTTCAGTTGTAAATATGCAATGATTTGTGACAATTGTTCACAAACTCGGCACTTTAAAATAGTCTTCCTGATCCTGGGCTGCAGGAAATAACCTTTTAAGGTGAACGATAAACGGAACGTTTTGTTACTCTATCTGGTGGATAGGCATATTCAATTGCAAATAACAGCCGTAGCCAGGTGACTCTTTCGGCGCGAAAATACCTTCGACTTTAATTGCTAGAGGGAGGGGTGGGGGGGGGGGGGTTGACGTCGTTGTTTTAAGCACTTTTTTGGAATACACATATTTTTCGACATTGGCAAAGGTCATTATTAGGATATGACAACCATTTTTATGTTTTTTCTTTCATTAGGATTTATTTATTTTTTAACCTCCTGAATTTTTACCCCGTTACTCGTTTTCTCGTTACACCGTTACTCGTTACTCGTTACTGCGTTACTCTGTTTAGTAACACGGTCTTGTTGTTGTCGTTACATGTATGTTTGGATCCATGGCCGATCCTGCTTTGAAAAGCAGAGAGCACTTGAATTTGCAGTGAAAGAGTACTTATAGGTATAGTGCAATAGTATTGAAACCGCAAAATCAGAACACGATGGAATGCTATCAGTCAGTCACAAATGCATAAACAGTCGTGGGAAAAAAACAGTTGCTACATTTTTTATTCTCCTTGTCCATGTTTTTTGCACAATGGCGTTTAATTCTCTTCTGTCATCAGCTATGAAGATAGATCAATTAAAACCAGAAACGATTCAGGGTTTCTAGCGGCCAAAAAACAATTTTTGCGTCTGAATAAGAAGAAAATTAAAGAACTTTACTCCAACAAAACATGTGAACAGTGCTCTTAATAACATGCGGCCATAAAGTGTTTCGTTTCCCTTGCAGGGGCGTAGTTACCTGCACTAATCATAAACTAAAAACGCAACAACAAAAATACAAGACTGAAAAAAACTAAAAACAGAAACAAAAACGGTGAAAAAGCATTTTCTGCAGAAAAAAAGGCATTTTTTGGTAACTCAAACTTAACTCAATCTTAACTCAAACTCAACTCTTACTCAACTCAAGCTCGTAACTCGATAAATAGCCGATCCCTTAACTGATTTATTCTTAGTCGATTTGCAAACTTGAATAGCTTTCCTTTCGTTACATCGAGTTCAAGTAAGTTCCAGATTTTAGCGGCTTTGTAAGTGAAAGAGTTCTTCATCGAGTTAAGGTTAAACCTTGGCATGTTAAAATTAACACCACTACCTCTTAAGTTACGTCAAGGAAGCAGCGTGTAGTGATCGAGGGTCAAGCATCTGACTGGTTAACCGTTACATCTGGTGTGCCCCAAGGCAGTATACTTGGGGCTTTGCTGTTCCTTGTATTCATCAACGATCTTCCTTACTCAGTAACCTGCAACTCAGATTTGTTTGCTGACGATACTGTCCTTCATCGACATATAGAAAATAGATCGGATTGCGTTCTACTTCAAGAGGATTTGACTTCTGCCTCTGAATGGTGCAAGAGTTGGCTTGTTACTCTTAAGACCGAGAAGTGTGAAGTCCTACACATTACACGGAAGAAAGATCCAATAAGATGTCAATATTCATTGAATAACCTCTTACTACCGGAAGTGGACCACCACAAACACCTCGGTGTTTGGTTAGAGCCGTCTTTATCATGGGATTATCACATTAATTCAATTTGTGCTAAAGCTAACAAGGTGTTGGGCTTGATTAAAAGGACATTTGGTTATTCAAACAAGACTGGTATCAAGACAGCTTTCAAGGCGCTAGTAATACCTATCCTTGAGTACGCCTGCCCGGTCTGGAACCCTTATCTGGTGAAGCACACCAAGGCAATCGAAGCAATTCAGAGAAGAGCGTCCCGACTAATATGTGGCCCCGACAAAGAGTATCCTGAAAGACTGCTAGCGTTACAATGGGACTCTTTAGAACTGAGAAGGAAATATCTTAGTCTAGTTCAAATGTATAAGATTATATTTGGTTACTGTGATATCAATTGCCATCATTACTTTGATATTATCGGATTAACTCGAACTAGAAGTAAGCATGCGTATAAAATAAGGCCTAAAGTTGCCCGTACAAATTATTTTAAATATTCATTTTTTCATAGATATATTAATGATTGGAACTCTTTGCCTTCTGAAGTAATGTCATCTCCTAGCCTTCAGTCTTTTAAAGTTTCACTGATTAATTACCTTCGCTCATAATTTTACCTTAAAATACTAGGCATAGTGTCTTTAATATAAGTTTATGCATTATTATTAGTCATCTAGGTTTATAATTTATAGCCTAATTTATAGTCTTTTAATTACATGTTTATATATTAATTATTAACTTTTTTCTTTCTTTTTTTCTTTTTGGAGGGTATGTCTTAGCATGGGAATTTGGTTTCCCCCTACTGCCGTCCTGTTAACCATTTTTGCATTTTTGTTTGACTGTATATATTAGTATTAGTTCATTTGTATCAGTTATGTATGGTTACGAACTGTGATTAAAGATTAAAGAACTTGATTCTTTAAAACTAAAAAATTCACGAATGTACCTACAATCTTGGGCAAAATAGATGGAAAATTTGTACCCTCCCCTCCTTTCCCCAAATCAAGGATGGGAAAATGGCGCGTTTTGGCTTTTGCGCGGCTTCATCTTTGATTTCGGGGGGATGGGGGTTTGCTGTTCCATTTTATTCTGTCTAAGATTGTTTAAGAGCTTCAACGGGCGTTACTTACAGCGTCACGTATAGCAATCATGACAAGAAATCTGTGCTTAAACGCTTCAAAGCAAGCCTGGTCATTTATCAGTGAACTCATATACAAAACAGAAGAATTGCGCTTATTTGATCTATATAAAATAAATAAAAAAATATTTTCTTATCATAAGCCTTTATCAAAGTGCAGGATGCATTATTAACTACGAGAGAGTTCTGCTGGGTCAAGACGAAAAAACACATACTTATACCTGATACATTGTAATTATTTTAATACACTTTAAGGCAGAACGCTGAAAAACCCTGCAAAACATATATAGAAAGTGCATCGGTTGGTAGTTGCAGGGATAAATTTAGTTTCGCTGCAAACAAGATTCAAACCTAACAAAAAAACCTCAGGAACGCTACTCCTGCTCGCCAATGTTGCACGTTAGACCTTTATGCAATCCATGGAGAGGCTGTTACCTTGGCGCTATTGTCAAGGAGTGTATCCATTGGTACCTTTACAGATCATAGTTAGCGATACTTTATCTATATAGATAGGTTTCGCGCTAACTGAGCCGTTAAATATGCTTTGAAGCAGACATAGCGGTTCACGAGTGAAGTCATCTCTCTGGCCGTTCTGTGGACGGATTGCAGGACTTATCAATACAATTTGGGCGAGTGTTGACTTGTAAACAAAGTAATAGATACAATATTTCGCTGGTAGGAGTGGGTGGCCCAACACTTACAAAAAAATCTTTGAGGTGGGAATTGGAGTCGTTCTACTCACACGGCGTGACTCAATTACTCAGAATTAAACTAGTTAACGTTGTACCTGTCCACAATGCAAAAGACCACGTGGAAAATTACCGCCCCATCTCTCTACTCCCAATAGCATCCAAGGTCTTTGAGCGTTGCGTGTTGAATAGCATCAAGGACCACCTGTACCATGTAAGTTCACCTAAACAACATGGTTTTGTCCTGGAAGATCGTGCGTTACCAACCTGCTTGAGGATCTTGACCGCATTGGTTCACTTTTAGATAGCAGCAGCAAGGTTGACAAAAAAAATAAAATAAAATAATTCCTTTAGAGCACGAACGAGCCAAGTTGAGATATTCGATAGTGGCTGTAAGAAAATGGCTGAAGCATGTCCAGCGAAAATAGCAAGAGAAAAAAATTCCAACTACGGTACCAAGATATGGCCTTGAGCATTGCTGTAATCGCAGACTTACGATTTTTAAATGAATTTTTTGCTTTAAAAATCGACGGCAACAAGTGTAATTTTTGGTGATGATTTTCGGCCAAAAAACTGGCTTTTTGGACTTCGCTGCCAAACGAACGGTGATATAAAGTGAAAATTGAGAGTTGCCATTGGTTTGTTTGCTTTCATAATTGCAAAATCTACCATTTAGTGCTATGGATAAATGTCCAATAGCTTGTGACAAAAGTAAGACAAGAAACAAATAGTTAACGCCTGTACAGTGTTTTTTAAAAGATATATACGGTGTTAGGCTTTAAGAGCGACTCTCTGTAGGGACCGAGTGAGATTGAAAAAATATGGCACAAGGTTGGAAAAATAGACCCCTTGATATTTCGTCCAGAGATAGCCTATGGTATGCTAAGAATCGTGATGTAAGTCTTAGGTTCTAGAGTTTTTACATTTTTGAGAAAATTACGAAAAACCGTCGACAACCTGTGAAGCCGAAAAATCACTGAAATGAGGTCAAATTTCATGATCAGATGATCGAACTCGCGTGAAGGCGCATAGCAAATTATGGCTTTCCGTAGTTTATAATTTTATTTAGGAGATATTGCTAAGCTGCCTTGATGATATTTTAGACTTACAATTGTAATTCCGAATTCCTGGAGACCAAGCGAAGACAACCGAAATTTCTATACTTTGAAAATGAAAAATTCTATATCGTTTTCAAACATCTCAAAACATACTCGGTATTACATAGAATTCTTTCAAAATTCAATTCTAGCAAGTACAAGAGTTGTATTTGAACGTGATATAATTTTTTTCTTGGCAAAAGTTATTTCTGAGGCGAGCGGCCCCATGCAAGTTGACCCAATTTGACCTTTCGAAGAGATTTTGTTTAACCAGAAAATGTAAACAATTCCACCTTAGCTCGCTTTCTGAGCAAACCATTGAAAAACCCCGCCATTTCCCATTAAAACTACCCAGTAAACCTGAGTTAATGCTTCGATGACAGCTTACCTTACAAATGGGTGCTTGAAGGCAAATAATTTTGACGTTCTCAGTTAATTCTTCCATTGCTTTCTTCAGTGTTGCCGCGCTTTATAATTTAGGGTCATATCTTGACATCGAGCTTGTACGCCGGTTCCAGGCTAAGCTTGTGCAACACTTTTCCGGAAAATCAATCCATATGTTGCAATATCTACCTCTCAGTGAGCAACCTCTTGATATTCATTTTGTTTCTTGGATAATAAAAAAAATTCCTAAGCGCAATACGTAAATCTCGGTCTAGTGAGTGTAACGCAATCTTACCTTCGCACTTCTGGACCACGTGATTAATTTTTTTCTGACGGGGGAGGGGGAAAGAAGTTTTTTATCCAGTAATTAAGATTTTCCATCATAATATAAACATACACAATATTTTTTCATGTCTTTTGTTCCAAATATTTAATACAGTAATTCAATCAATTGCTTTCGCTCAAAATACGTTTTTCTTTCAAGTTAAAACGGGACAACTTCCCGTTTTTCTCCCTAGCGCAATCAGCCTATTGCTCAGCTCAGTAGGTAGTGGAAAAGCTGAGAGTTCACTCCCCCTAGTCCCCTACCCCACCCTTGTGCTAGCTTTGAATTGAAAGTGAGTGAAAACAAAATGTATTTGGGGTAAAGGACGGCCCATTCCATTTTTGTTATTAAAGGAGGGGGAGCGGGAGGGGGGGGGGGGGGGAGGCGACTGGAATTGCGCGCGGGCAAGCCGGAAGACAAATTTCCTGAAGAGCGCAAACTTAAATAAATCCCCTACAGCATCTTAGTGACATGGATTCTAAGAAGAAAGTCTATATGACAGTGTTCCCACGATTGACGTACGCTTAGGTTAGGGCTTGACGTGGTATTTGGGTCGTGATACTGAAGAACGTATCCCTAGGATTACCCTCCTCCCATCCCCCTACCCCACCCTTGTGGTAATCTTTGGGCTTTACTCTGATCCGCTAAAGGAGACTAGCTTTATGTTTGATTTCAGAGTGTTTTTTTTGACAAAGTGAGCGCTCAAGGTTATACAATACTCTTCAAAAGACCTAAACGCATTTTCCTGCACATATCTTTGTAAAGTTGCAAACTTTCGAATCCAGTGGAGTTTGTCCGCGTAATAAGGTTTGCCGTTTACACTTTCCTTTATTTTGCGGGAATTTTGTTCAAAAGTTAAACTACCAGAAAGAAAGGTGAAATTTTCCATTTATTTTAGCGCGTGCGAGATCTCCATTATGTCGTAAATAAACTCGCTGCGAGGTGAGTAAAATTGAGCGCGGAAGCCAGAACACTCGTCGCTGATCATAATGTTTTGCTTCTCCATTCGAAAAATGTTAGCTCTTATATTGTCCCCCAAAAGCAATTTAACCAAAATGGTGGGTAAGTAAGTTCAGTTTTTGCAATAGAGCTCTAATACTTAAGCATACCTGCACTAGAAAGTACATGCTGGCCATCACACCCACTTTTATTCGTTTTATCACAGGTGGCCCTGTGCGTAATATGAGAGTTTGTATGGGAGAAATAGAGTTTGAAACTTAGATGAAATAAATGAAGTAAAAGCGATAAAAATAATATTATTACACTGTCAGGTTAGATGATGTAAAAGTACTCAAATCGCGCTGAAACTTCGTACAAACAAAGACAACGACTCCAGGTAACAATAATTGATAACTTTTATCCTTTTTACTTCATTTATCTCGTCTAAGTTTCAAACTCTATTTCTCCCATACAAACTCTCATATTACGCACAGGGCTACCCGTGATATTACGCTTGGGCTACCTGTGGTTTTATTCATTGCACTGATCAAGTGTATACGCGTTGCAGATTGTGTTAATAAACTCTAGTGATTCTTTAATATATTTTAAAGTTCGCGGCACCAAATAATGACGAACTTCACAAGTGAGTGGTTTTCAATGGCGTATTGTTATATTTGACAGCCATTGTTATTCATACCTGTGCTTAAAACAATAGCTCGCTGGCCTTAGGTAAGCTGCGTTTTTACCAGACGTTTTCAAACTCGCAGGGATAGTGGTTCATGTCCATAAATTTTAAAAGCTAAAACGTATTCTGTTTAAGGAAAGAGCAATCTTACATATTCTGTCCGTGGTTTTGAGGATTTTGTTGCTGGTTTCCAGAAAGTCGCGCCCAAATTCAGCTTCCATGCAAAAAATGGCCTCTTTTTAGGAATTTTGAAGTGCAGAGGGATAGTCCTTCTGCCAAGGAAAATTTATATATTTTGTGCTTAAACCATAGATAAATCATTCATTTTTAATATTCCGCCCGTGGTTCTGTTATTTTGGACCTAACGAAGTTGCGCCAAGGCCTTTTTCGATGATGCGAGCATTTTTTTCGGCATTTTTTGGGAAAACGAGCATTTTTTTCCGTTTTTTCTTGAAAAAGAATTGCTAGCATTTTCTGTCATTTTTCATGACTGTGATCCAGATTTCAGCACTCAGAAGGATACTTGTTACTTGTGTGTGTAGATTGTCTGTTTCCGTTACATGACGTACAGTCACGTACTATTGGGTATTAAAACCAACGGAAAAAAAGGTATGGGTGGTCAACGGGTAATTCCTATTTATATTCACGACTAAGAGACGGGAATGGGTGTGCAGCTCGAACTATGGAGCGGCTGAGAAAACAAAGAACGGGAAACAATTACAGTCCAAGAGACTTAGAGACCGCTAATCGGTTCTCTAACGAGTCTGCAACGTAGCCATCCTTAGCGTTTTCCGAGCGCCATCTACCATGGCGATTGAACATTCTATCGGGGATACCACCATTAGCGGCGGCAGATGCACCGCCACTTAGAAAGACTTGGGATCTAAACCTACGTCTGTAATCTTCTTCAATAAAAGTTCTCTACATCTTGTATAAGACAATTTGGAGCGTGAGCGGATGGACACCTTGGGAAGATGTCGGTAAAGAGAGTTTGACTTGCGATAAGTACTTCTCTAAATTACCCCAGGGGCAAAGATCCGTGCCAGACTTGACAATGGGGACAATAGAGCCCTCCCGATATTGATCAGTTTTACTGCTTTCAATAAAAAGCTCAAAATGAGTGTCACGCAGAGCTACATTTTTTAAGTTCCAGATTAGCCAGTTCGTCAAATCTTAAGAATCCCGCAAAGGCCAGTAACGCCGTGGTCATGAATCTCGTGTCCACCAAAGATCCATCGAGACTCTGCAAGAACTTTTGTAAAATTCCGGGTGTAATGGGGAGCTTTTTGGAAGTAAGGTGTAGTAGCCTTCTCTTAGCGGACTCCACTACTTTCTGGGGAAGTGTATGATTTGTAGGAGAGTCGAAACCAGCAATATCATGAGCCCAGCTGCGGATGCTATAGAAGGCGTTCTGGATCGGCGCAGGAGAACTAGAAGCCTGGAGAACACTGAGCAGATATAAAGATACATAAGCCGGAGTAGCAGGCAGCACTGCGACCTCGGGAAATCTGTTGGCCCAAGTACGCCATCGCTTAAAACCCTTGAGGTACTTGAGAGTCGTGGAATCTGCCCTGGAACCAAGGACTATCTCCGGTAGCTTTAGTGCTAAGCAGTGTAGGGAGGGAGCTCTGACATCGTTAAGCTCAGCTCAAATAGGGCTGGCGAAAACATCTGAAAATACAGAAGAAATAAAAGACCATAGGAATTCAATAAAGACAAAAAAGAAAATGATGCACGTGAAAAAAAAAGAGAAGCGGAAAATGAAACGCGGTAATATGTAGTGAAAAAACATACCACTATCACACAGGTACATAAGATAACAAGAGAGTGGCCACCGAGGCGCACTCGACCATATATATGGGGGACCTGCAGGAAGGATTCAAAACCGACCGAGGTCACGCAATAATGTAACGGTACGACCCGTGGGGATACATCCCAGTGAGGGTACAAACAAGGTCACCGAGACCCGCATGAATGCCACCGAGGCAAAAGAAACAGAACAAATCACTCAAAAATAATAAACCACGCTTTAATACAGGCTAAACAAGGTAACTACACGCAACTCCGTAAATAGAAACTAAGCCTAGAAGCACAAGACTAACATGCCGACAAACGGACGGCTAAAGACATGAGACTTAAATTTAGGGCCTTCAAAAATAGACTCTGTGGAGCCAGGAACAAAAATATTAGAAACATTGGTAAAAACAACGGTGTCTTTAACGGAAACGGAAAAGGGGGAATGCGGACCAAAGAGCATGGGCCAAAATGGAGCTGAGACCCACTTAGGGACAATAAGAGTGCCCATGGACCTACATACAAACAAATGCCTAATAACCCGGGGAACAAGGGACACTAGGGGAACGAGCCAGTTATTCTCCCCCGCCCAGTCAAAACAAAAGGCATCCACCCCCTCTGAGTCAGGATTCCAGAAACGAGAAAAGAATCTGGGTAATTTGCGATTATTGGAATGGGCAAAACGATCAACGGGATGTGGACCCCAAATGTTGTCTACATAGCGGAAAAATTCAAACGGAATACCCCAGTCATCAAAATCAACGATCATACTTATGGTATCCGCGTGCTCATTGAGAGACCTAGGAATCCAGTCTACCTGCAAATCAATACCATTTCGCAAAACTAGCTGAAAAATAGAGAGGGAAATTTCGTGCAAATCCCGCTTAATGCTGCTGTTGCGAATAATGGACGGAATGTTGCGGTTATCTGTAAACCATTGAATCGCGCGCCCTGACAAAACTACGGAAAAACTAGAGAGACAAATATAGACCGCCTTAAGCTCACGCCACGTGGAGCTGCGAAACATTTCATCGATCAGTAGTCGTCCACGGAAGATGACAAATAACACCCTCGTGGTCTTTAACAACACCGCCAACCCCTAGGTCACTAGCATCTGAATAAACAATGGAACGAGAACATGTAAATTTACGCCCAATGGGCCTCCCATTCAAACACCGAACGTTCCCTTTCCAGAAAGAAAGCTCTTCTTTTACAGAATCGGACAAAGGAAACCTAGAGTCCCAACTAGACTGGCGGACGATGGACATATGAATAAACTTGTCATCAATGTAGTAACATTGCCTACAGCTAGTTTAAAGGAATTAATACGACCAGCAAGAGCGGACAGTTCCATGGCGGTGCAACAATTAGCCTCTAAAAGGGAATCAATATCAGAAAGAACCCTTGTCCCCGGAACAAAAAGCAAATCCTGAAAAAGATCAATGGTGAACCCCAACCAATCAAGGACTGATGTAGGAATCCAAACAGATTTCTCGAGGTTGGGTACAAAGCCAGAACGAACCAAATCAGGTCTTAACCCTGGTGGAATGGGCTAAAGCAACCTGATATGAAGGTCCCTCCCCTAAACCATCTTCAAGATAAACAACAATGTGAATACCATCCCGCCTCCAGTAGGCAACGGGAGGCATAAAAATCTTTGTGAAAACAAAAGGGGCTGAACAGAGGCCGAAGGGTAGGACCCTGAAACAAAAATAACGGACCTTACCCTGGTAAAACCAGGAAAAACCCAAAAATGTCTGGTGGGGCGGGAAGATAAGCACATGATGATAGCCGCTCTTAATGTCAAATGAAAACATGAAATGACCCTTGTCAAAATAATTCAGAGCAACCTTAAGATCCTCAAACTTGACCTTTTGCTTCCAGACATGCTTATTCACAAACCTAAGGTCCAAGATCAACCTCTTCTTCCCGGATGACTGAACAGAAACGGAAAGAGGGTTGACGTTATGGTGCAGGACCTCCGATTCAAAAAGGCGATTGGTAACAAACAATTCGGAAATAGCTTCGTTAACAAAATCAGAATGCGCCAAAGCTGACTTATTATTACTAGAAAACTAACGGGGGTGTAGAGTGAAAAGGAATACGATAATCATGCTCAATAACATCTAGAATAAATTGACTGGCGCCTATATAACGCCAAAACTGAATGTGGGATTTTAGCCTACCGGCTACAACGATAGTAGAACTGCGACCCTGTTCATATTCAAAAAAGTCAAAATCACCTTCAACAAAGTTCGTTAACTTATCTGTGTCCTCGACGAGTGCGCCAACATCCCAGTCCATCACGTATACGTTTCCCAGGTTGGCTAGCTGAAAACTGCGCCTGAAGGACGGGGCACGGATTCCTGAAATGGCCGAAACTGCCACAAGCAAAGCAACTGCCAATACGCGAACCACGGTAAGCCTTAGGCCAGTTGACAGCACCGAACGGGTTCGAAAAATTAGAACCTTCTTGTAACTCTTCCAAGGCCTTTTCAACTTGAGGCGAAGACGCCTGAAGGGCGGTCAAAGCAGACTGGACGTGTTCAAGAACTTCAGAATTAAGTAAGAACTGCTTCTGGCTGCCTTTCTTTTTAAATTTCGGAACACTAGCAGTAACTGTCTTGAGCTTCTTCAGCGCAGCGTCGTGTTCTTGTGCAAGTTCTCTCTTTAAAGAAGATAAACCAGAATGGAACTCGTCTTTGGGCTAGGAAATGCTTCGCGCGAGATCAGCATCGGACGGCATTTTAAAAGTTGATAGTTCGAGAGCTGAGATGAATACATTACAACTGTCAAAACCTTACATACCTAGTAACAATAGAGCCAATTAACGCCATAGCGGCTCACGTGCGTTCATACCAATAGGAAAGTATTTACATTCTCTGTCACTGCCAATACGTTTAGCTCCGCCGAATGTAAATACATCTCTTTCTCTTGCTCAGCCAAGATGGCGTCGATCGGCCACAAACTTGTGTACCCAGCGCATGGTAGTGCTTCAAATATGACTGTTTAGTTGCTGTTGGCTGGAAAAGTTTTCATTCTGACCCCAAGTTTTATAAACAAACAATTATTAAGTATCACCTGTTGTTGATATGAGCATATAATGTAAGAGTCTGTACGTTTTGTTTGAAATAAAACAAAGCATTTTTTGCAATTCAAGTGGCAATTTTTAAAGAAAATCAGGCTTTATTTTAGCATTCTTTTGGCTTTATGCCAGAATTTTTAGTAGCATTAAATGCCAGATTTACTAGCATAATCGAGAAAGGCCTAGTTGTGCCAAGGAGTTTTATCAACGCTGGTGGACCAAAAAAGGCCCATTCTTCTCTTATTTGGAGCTTATTCAAAGCGCTCGTGCATTCGAATTTGCCGCTTCGGCGGTCATGAATAATTAATAATGTCTACTCTTTCTGCGCGATGGCATTTAAGAAAAAGTTAGGAGCGTCGCACGTGCTAGCTTCAGCTGTAGCTTCGCTTATCGGGCGAGCGATCGAAAAGTTCGATTTTAAAAGATCACAGCTCCAACGCCGGCCGTGAGAATTCTATATTTTAGAACTTTTTGAGAGGTAAACAAACCGTTTGCCACAGATCCATTTGCGTTTGGTAATTATCTGTTTTAATTAACCTCTCAAAACAGTTTACGTGCTCTTTGCTCGTACGAAAAGTGCGATAGGATAGTGCAGGCGCAGGCTGTAAATCGTTGTCTTGTTACATACAAAGAATGTAGATGGTGGTCCTCGGCATATGCAGTGAGGTTGTTCAATACTCCCTTCCTTATTGTCTTCGGAGAGTCGCCATTTCGCAGGGACCAGTGGTGAGACAACATACTCCTGACAAAACGTCTCATCATGGCTATCTTTTCTACAACAATCGCATTTCGAATCTTTGGGCAATGATTTGCAGCTGTCACATACATTTTTGCAAGTAAACAGATCCCAAACCTTACTGTTGCTGAGCTCTCTCGGCATCTGCGACCTCATTCGATCTCGTTGCTTCACTGCTTCGTCTCGGGTTTGCATAACTGTCGAGAATTCTCCCAACCCCTCGAGTGTTTATATCAGGATATGCAAATACCGGGAAAAAAGGTTTCTATTGCTTTTATAAAATAACTTTCCCGAGAAAAAAAGCAAAACGTGCTTGCGTGATTAGCGCGCGGAAAGCCAAACAAGTTGACGTCACAACCATATGCAAACACACCTCTAGGCCAATCCGAGCGCGCGTACTATCTTAGTTATTTTATAAAAGATGTTTGGCAATACGGGTAACCTGAGATGTGTCAAAGTTTGATTCCATGCTTTCTCGGTTAAGCGCTACCAAGATAAAGGGAGTCTCATCCCAGAAAACCCAGGAGTCCTAGGAGACCGAAGGGGATCGCAGTGTACGCCAAATTCCCCGTGTCCCCATAAAAAATTGCCTTCTCATCGATATCTGTCCAGATCTCCCTACTCCCAACATTGTATTTTCTCCCTCCTCCCAACATTTTCTCTCCAATTTCTCCCTCCTCCCTATTGTGTACCTCTCCTCTCTCTGAAGTCCTATTAGTTTATTACCACTTTGAACGTTTTATATATATATATATATATATTCATTAAATGTAGTTCAGGACTTCAGGAGTGATTCATCGTTTTATTGCTACAGGCTTGTTTTGTATGGTCAACAAGTGACCACACTCATCAGGCAACATCAATGAATGACCGGTAAATTTAAATGCTGGCGGTTAAATACAGATTCAAATAGTTGCTATGGTGTTGATTATTGTGTTACGTTATCTTAAGGTTTTTGAGTACGTATCTGTTTCTGTGAGGGCACGAAGTCGCTAATTCATTACGTTTGTTGAGGCTACATAGGTCTTTCCTGCAGATTATTACAAATTTTTCGTAAAGGCATAAACTGCATTTTTTAGTTATGTTGTTGTAAGGTTTTCATTTCCTGAGGACTTTCCATGCTATATTGAAGGGTTTCTTGGCGTCTTTCAGTTTCCATACATGCTTTGACAGTTCAATTTACCGGTCATTTGTTTATGTTGCCCGATGAGTGCGGTCACCCGTTGACCATACGAAACAAGCCTGCAGCAATGAAACGATGAATCACTCCTGAAGTCCTGAACGAAATTTAATGAATATACATATATATATACATATATATATATATATATATGTTTATAAATTCTATATCCTTGCGGTGAATGGATTTCAAAAAGCGCTCAACTCTTAGAGGAGCATAGTATATTCATTAAATGTAGTTCAGGACTTCAGGAGAGATTCATCGTTTTATTGCTACAGGCTTGTTTCGTATGGTCAACAAGTGACCACACTCATCAGGCAACATCAACGAATGACCGGTAAATTTAAATGCTGGCGGTTAAATACAGACAAAACAACCAACCACTACAAGACCGAACCGAAAGACTACGTGACCCTTGTACACAAGAATGTAACGAAAGCCTACAAAAAGACGAACCAAAATGTGCCGAATGTGATAGCTTCTGTTGACAAGAAAGTAGCAGAAAGACTTGGGCTAGACGACCGCATTGAAGTTTCAGCTAACAGAGACTCATTCATTACCATGAAAGACCACAAGCCAGATTTCCTGAACAACCCGACCTGTCGACTTATAAACCCAGGCAAATCAGAAATTGGAATTATAAGCAAGCAGATTCTAGATAATATAAACAAAAAAGTAATCAACGCAACGAAAGTGAACCAATGGAAAAGCACATCAGACGCCATAAAATGGTTTAACGCCATACCAGAAAAAACCCAGCATGCGTTCATCACCTTCGACGTCTGCGACTTCTATCCCTCAATCTCAGAACAGCTCCTCGTGAAAGCACTAGACTACGCATCCCAATTCACAACTATCACCCAACAAGACCGCCACATTATCACCCACGCCAAAAAGTCACTTCTATAGCACCAGCAGTCACCTTGGACAAAAAAAGAACACTGACAACATGTTCGACGTAACTATGGGTTCTTACGACGGTGCAGAAACCTGCGAACTCATAGGAACATACATGCTGTCGCTTATCACCGCCAAATTTAAAGATCAAGTAGGACTTTATCGTGACGACGGCTTAGCTGTTTGCAAAGCCTTGCCAAGAGAAATAGAAAAAATAAAACAGCAAGTAACCAATGTATTTAAATCGAATGGCCTCAAAATCACCATTGAAGCAAACAAAAAAACAGTTAACTTTTTAGATGTAACCTTCGACCTCACAAGCGGAACCTACAAACCATTTACAAAACCAAACAACAAACTTCTATACGTCCATCGACAGAGCAACCACCCCCCACAACTACTAAAAAACATCCCAGAAAACATAAACAAAAGACTAACAAGCATCTCATCAAGCCAAAAAGTTTTCGACGAAGCCGTACCCCCGTACCAAAAAGCTCTAAATGAAAGCGGATACACCTACAAATTGACATACAACCAACAGCCCATACAAACACCGGGAGAAACCGCAAGAGAAACCGACAAAGAAACATCACCTGGTACAATCCACCATGGAACTGCAACGTCAAAACCAACCTAGGAAAGAAGTTCCTCCACATAGTAGACAAATGCTTCCCAAAGAACCATCCACTTTCCAAGATCTTCAATAGACAAGCCCAGCTACTCCTGCATGCCCAACATGAAAACCATTATCGCGTCACACAACAAAACACTCCTCTCCGATTACAACACGGCCCCAACGCAACAACCCAACGAGCAGTGTAACTGCCGAGCAAAAGACGAATGCCCCCTTCAAGGTAAATGCCTTGAAACGAACGTAGTATACCAAGCAACCGTAACAACCAACACAGAAACAGAATCATACGTAGGACTCGCAACAAACTTCAAAGAGCGTTTCAGAAATCATACAACATCCTTCCGACACGTCAACAAAAGAAACAGCACCGAACTGTCAAAGCATGTATGGAAACTGAAAGACGCCGAGAAACCCTTCAAGATAGCATGGAAAGTCCTCAGAAAATGCAAACCTTACAACAACATAACTAAAAAATGCAGTTTATGCCTTTACGAAAAATTTGTAATAATCTGCAGGAAAGACCTATGCAGCCTAAACAAACGTAATGAATTACGACTTCGTGCCCTCACAGAAACAGATACGTACTCAAAAACCTTAAGATAACGTAACGCAATAATTATCACCATAGCAACTATATGAATCTGTATTTAACCGCCAGCATTTAAATTTACCGGTCATTCATTGATGTTGCCTGATGAGTGTGGTCACTTGTTGACCATACGAAACAAGCCTGTAGCAATAAAACGATGAATCTCTCCTGAAGTCCTGAACTACATTTAATGAATATATATATATATAAAGAAATACAGGAAGAACGCAACATTTTTGTGAAAGCAGACAAAACGACAAACTATTACAAGACTGCACCCGAAGACTATATGACACTTGTAAACAAAAACGTTACGAAGACCTACAAGAAGACAAACCCGAACGTGCCGGACATAATAACTCTAGAGGACAAGAAGATAGCAAAAAAAATCGAACTAGCGGACCGAATTGAAGTCTCGGCATCAAGGGACTCCTTCATTACACTGAAAGACCACAAACCAGATTTCATTAACAACCCGACCTGCAGACTCATTAATCCAAGCAAATCTGAAATTGGTGTCATCAGCAAAAACATCCTCGACCGCATAAACAAAGAAGTCATCCAAGCAACCAAGGTGAACCTGTGGAAAAGCACTAACAACACCATAGAATGGTTCAAGGCAATCCCAGAAAAGGAAAAACACGCATTTATCACCTTTGACGTGTGCGACTTCTTTCCATCCATTTCTGAAGACTTGCTCCTGAATGCATTAGATTATTCTTCCAAATTCACCACTATCACTCCACAAGACCGCCACATCATCATCCACGCAAAAAGTCACTCCTTTACCATCAAAACTCTCCCTGGACCAAGAAAAACACAAATGACATGTTTGATGTTACAATGGGG
The DNA here is from genome assembly GCA_038088405.1 of Porites divaricata. Classification (NCBI taxonomy): domain Eukaryota; kingdom Metazoa; phylum Cnidaria; class Anthozoa; order Scleractinia; family Poritidae; genus Porites; species Porites divaricata. Next base: position 13,520,165 of record JBBMOI010000005.1, on the reverse strand, counting down.
TCATACGACGGAGCAGAAACGTGCGAATTGATAGGAATTTACATGCTCTCATTGATCGCATCCAAATTCAAAGATGAAGTTGGACTGTACCGCGACGATGGTCTTGCGGTTTGCAAAGCCACTCCGAAAGAAATTGAAAAAACCAAGAAAGAAGTCTGCAATGTATTTAAATCAAAGGGCCTAAAGATTACAATTGATGCCAACAAAAAAATCGTTCACTTTCTTGATGTCACCTTCGACCTTACAGACGGAAGTTACAAGCCATACATGAAACCCAACAACAAACTGTCGTACGTCCACCAGCAGAGCAACCACCCCCCGGCATTACTAAAAAACATACCACTCAACATCAACAAAAGGCTAACTAACATCTCATCCAGCAAAGAAGTTTTTGACGAATCAATTGCTCCTTACCAGCAAGCACTTAAAGAAAGTGGATATGATCACAAACTAACATACAACCCTGAGCTAACTCCGAGAACCAAAAGAAAGAGAAAAAGGGACATTACATGGTACAATCCTCCTTTCGATTCCAATGTTAAAACCAACCTTGGTAGAAAGTTTCTCCGCATCGTCGATAAATGCTTCCAGAAAAAGCATCCACTCTACAAGATTTTCAACAGACACACTCTCAAGCTAAGCTACTCATGTATGCCAAATATGAAATCCATCATATCGTCACACAGCAAACACGTTCTTTCCGATGCAAATACCCCAACACCGCAACCCCGACACCTGCAATTGTAGAAAAAAGTCTGATTGCCCATTAGAAGGAAAATGCCTTCAAACTAACGTCATTTATCAAGCCACAGTTACTACTGAGACAGCAACTGAAACCTACGTTGGACTAGCCACAAACTTTAAGGAACGTTACAGGAACCACAAAATATCCTTTCGACACTCGAAAAGAAGAAATGAAACACAACTCTCCAAATATGTTTGGAACTTACAAAACGAAAAGAAACCGTTTCAGATTAAATGGAAAATTCTTAAAAAATGCAAACCCTACAGCAACGTTAGCAAAAAATGTAGTCTTTGCCTGAATGAAAAGTTCATAATCATCTGTAAAAAAGAACTGTGTAGCCTCAACAGAAGAAACGAATTAGCAAGTTCATGCCCCCACAGAAACCGATATGTACTTGGAAACTTTAGAGTAACGTAGCTTAAAACCCGCTTATATCACATTTTTAAAACGACAGATAATCCCTCTTATATAATGTTTTTGTTACCTAGCAACCCTTCAACAGTTTCATATAACCTGAATGTAACGTATCTACCATAGCAACCGTTTAAATTTTCGCATTTAACTGCCAGCCTTCCAATTCCAACAGTTCAGTCGTCAAAATTGCCTGATGAGTGTGGTCCTTGCACCATACGAAACAGTTCTGTAGCAATAAAACGATGATTACTCGTGAAACCTGAACTTCTGTGAAGTTATAGCTGATGCTCCTCAATCAATTGAGTCGAGCGCTCTACGAAATACGTTCTACTCAAAAAACGAATATATATATATATATATATTCATTAAATGTAGTTCAGGACTTCAGCAGTGATTCATCGTTTTATTGCTACAGGCTTGTTTCGTATGGTCAACAAGTGACCACAGTCATCAGGCAACATCAACGAATGACCGGTAAATTTAAATGCTGGCGGTTAAATACAGATTGAAATAGTTGCTATGGAGATAATTATTGCGTTACGTTATCTTAAGGTTTTTGAGTACGCATCTGTTTCTGTGAGGGCACGAAGTCGCTAATTCATTACGTTTGTTTTTAGGCATGAAGTTTCCGTTCAACCACTGACTCCCGCATAGCGGCATTAGCTCTGCAAAAAAGGCCTGTTCCAGGCGCAGATAGTGGAGCGCGGGAGAAAAATTCACAAAGAAAAAAGAACAATTTAACTCGCTCCCCTACTATCTGAACGCCTGGAACAGGCTATGCAATAAACTGTCCCGCCCGGGAATAATAGGGATCATTGATGAACAAAGATAACAACAAAAGTAATTGACCTGTTCTAATCCATTAATTAAGGTCAGTCTGTGGCGGGCTAGTTCAATCGCGCCGGTTTACCTATCTTCCATCGCCAAAGGAAAACAATCCAATCGTGTATATAAAGGCCTGAAGTGGTGGTATCCGACGAGAATGGAAAATATTACGTTTCTACGCAAAAGATACGATGGCGGAAGGTTTCCAGCATATGATAACGATGTCTCTGTCGAAAATATGAGTTAGAAGCTGGCCGTGTCAGTCAGTCAAGGTACTAAACATGAAATCTTGAGCGTAGAGTTATTGACGAGTAATAATTTCTTAGGCATTTCTAAGTTTGTCACATTTATTTCCATATGTGACCGCGGGAGTAATCGTTACAATGAAAACCTTCTATGACTGAGATGGACTACTTTCTTAATGCTAGTGAGACATATGCAATGCTTTCAAGTGACACACCGCCGTGAAATATCCCACTCCTGACTTGATTTTCCTAAACTAAGTCTACACACGATCTTTGAGGCTAGTTACGAACTAAGAAAAGTCGAGTCAAGAGTGGGATATTCACGGTATACCACAAAAAAGCATGTGTGTGGACAAAACCTGGGCCACCCTATGGGCTACCCCCAGAAAAACGAAAAATAAAAAATATATATAAATATCCGAAATATCAAAATGAAAATAAGAAATGAAATAAGTAAAAAGAAAAATTTAAGTAAGGAACTTGAATAACAATAGTCATAAGAAAAAATAAAATATATGAAGCTATTTTTAACATCTTAATCTATAAATATTAATAAAAATAAAATTTCATTAACATTATCTAATTTTATTAAATTATTGTTTTTTTCAAACATAAAGAAAAGTTAGGGTTAGGTTAGGGTCGTATGCACCCCAACTTCTGAAAAAGATCCTCAGTGGTACCCCTCCCTTTACCCAAACATTGGCCAAGTATGAGGCGGGGAAAAAGAAGGTGGAAAAGCTCACGTTAGGATTATAATCCAAATGAATATCCTAGTAGAAGCGAATCCATTAGTGAATTAGTGAACCGAATACCTTATGGCAATCGATCACCTGACCTTTCTTTGTAAATTCCTTAGGGTTAAGGGAGAGTGGTGTGTTTGGCATAAAAAAAAGAACATTAAAACAGCACTAGTGTTTGTCACGTAAACCCCTGTGTAGTTAGAGAGAGACATCAAAAATTACAGGTGGCATTTCTGTTGTTTTACGCCACAATTTTTTGTTTGTTTGTGAGATCCAAAAAAACACTTGCAGTCTCCTCACACAGCCATTAGTTTTGTCGTCACAAAACGATCCTCCACGAAAAACTAACCTCTTTCTTTCTAGGGCTAGAAGCATACTTACGTCCGGCAGCGATCATGTTGTGTCATTTTATTATTATTAATATTAGTATTATTATTATTGTTGTTGTTTATTGTTGGGACAAAGTTTTTCTATTTTTATTGCTGTGTTTCATTGCTTCTTCCAGTTAATGACTGAGACCGGTTGACCACATACAGTACTTTTACGTGTCCAGTCACAGGTGGCCCAAGCTCGAAATATGAGCATCGGCGAACATCGGCATTGCTGCGTAACATTTGAAATATGAGGATTTGTATGGGAAAAAAACCCTTATAAAGGTAAACCTTTACATGAAGAGACAACCGTTTACCTAAAAACCCATAAAACGGACATAAATCGGTCCGTGGACTACACAGGAGAGACGTAACACACATTTTAAGTAAGGTAAGCTGTTTTTATTGAAATCCTTTCATTTTCATAGGTTACGGAAATGATAGGTTTTCTTTCTCTACAAATCCTTATATTTCAAATGTTACACAACAATGCCGATGTTCACTGATGCTCATATTTCGAGCTTGAGCTACCTGTGGTCCAGTCTGTGTTAATCAATCCTTGAACTCGCTCTTTATCAAAAATACCATGCATGTATGACAGACATTGTAACACTGTGCACACATATAATAGTTCTTATTGTTGAAAGGTCCTGAAAAATATACTTGCTTTTGTTGTTTTCTTGTTGTCTCTGGGAACTCAAAGTCATAATCAAGTAAAAAAAGGATTTACCAGTGCGGTGCTTCTAGACATCATACGTGCTCAAATTTGCTGTGATCTGGTTTTTGTCAATGGTACCAATAAGTGAGAAATAAATCTGACAGAGCTCATATAGTAATAACCCTAACCTCTATCTCAACTATACGTAAAATAAATAAACCTCGACATCACAGCCAAAATCAAGGAATGTCACTTTAATTAGTACTACATACAATGCCCAAATAATCGACAGCTTTCCAGTAAATTAAGTTTGTGCTTGACCTGGATTCTAAGGAATATATGGCCACAAGACGGGTCGGTTGATAAGGTTTGTTGTTTGAACTTTGGATCCATCCCGGTCTTGGCAACACTGGTTAACGGGTTTATTTTCGTTGCTTTCGATTAATAAATCAACTTCTTTGTCCGTCTTACTGTCAGTTTGATTTCGTATTATTTTCAAACCTGAGTTCTCAAAAGTTTCTGAGGCAGTAAGCAAGTTCTAATCGTCCCAGAAATTTCTTTGGATCTTTGTGTCAGACATTTCTGTGGATCGTTGTCCCAGAAATTTTTGTGGATCTTTGTGTCAGACATTTCTGTAGATCGTTGTCCCAGAAATTTCTGTGGATCCTTGTGTCAGACATTTCTGTGCATCGTTGTCCCAGAAATTTCAGTGGATCGTTGTCCCAGAAATTTTTGTGGATCCTTGTCTCGAAAATTTCTGTGGATCCTTGTCTCAGAAATTTCTGTGGATCGTTGTCCAAGAAATTTTTGTGGATCCTTGTCTCGAACATTTCTGTGGATTCTTGTGTCAGACATTTCTGTGGATCGTTGTCCCAGAAATTTCTGTGGATCCTTGTCTCAGAAATTTCTGTGGATCGTTGTCCCAGAAATGTCTGTGGATCGTTGTCCCAGAAATGTCTGTGGATCCTTGTCTCGGAAATTTCTGTGGATCGTTGTCCCAGAAATTTCTGTGGATCCTTGTCTCAGACATTTCTGTGCATCGTTGTCCCAGACATTTCTGTGGATCCTTGTCTCAGAAATTTCTGTGGATCGTTGTCCCAGAAATTTTTGTGGATCGTTGTCTCGAACATTTCTGTGGATTCTTGTGTCAGACATTTCTGTGGATCGTTGTCCCAGAAATTTCTGTGGATCCTTGTCTCAGAAATTTCTGTGGATCGTTGTCCCAGAAATGTCTGTGGATCGTTGTCCCAGAAATTTTTGTGGATCCTTCTCTCAGAAGACCAGTCAGTAACAAATGCTTATAGGAAAGAAACTTATAATTTTTGTAATAATTTGCCATAAGATATACGGTCATGGAAAGGATTCCAAAAAACGACGCAAATTTACCGATAGCAGTGTTAGCTGAGTCGGTATAGCGTGTCGACTGCAGAGCGGGAGGTCGCGGGTTCGCTTCCCGGGGCCGGACCAATACTCAGGGTCTTAAAATAACTGAGAAGTGAAGTCACTCCCTTTGCTGTGCAAGCGGCGAGACCTTCGCGTGGCTCGGATGACCACGTAAAATGGCGGTCCAGTCTTCAGTTGGAGACGTAAAAAACAGAGGGCCACTAGGGAGAATACTTCATAGTAATAGGTATCACCCTCTTAAAATAAAGGGTTTTTTAAAATTAAATTTGTATTTTTCTCAAGGTTTGACAGCTTCTTAGCTGAATTTAGCGGAGGACTCTCCGGAGACGTTTTTATGGAAGAAATCGAGCAAATAGACTTAGTTCTTGATGCAACAATTTTTTACCTCTTTAGGAACAAAATTGGCTCTTTTAGGTGTATCTTTCTAAGCAAAATTGTCGAAAAATTAGTAAAAATAGTCAAATCTTTCCGTTTTTGCTTATAAAAATTGGAAAAAAATGAGCAAATACTTGCATTTTTTTCCGAAATCAGCATTTTAGAATATCTCACCTTATCTTAGAATGTGTTTTGACCTCGCAGGGCCGGTCGAATAGAGGGTTTATTCGAGGTTGTAGCTATGAAATCTCAATTTTTTGATCCAAAGTGAAACCTTTCTAGTTGATTTTCTGATTCTTTACCGCTGAATGGTTATTTTACCGAGCTCTTCAGCTCGAAACGTGACGCATTTTTACTTGTTTGGAGCTTCGGATTGTTAGCATGGGATGAAAATGGCCGCATACCAGCCGTTTCGAAAGCACATTTATTGGAATTTTATGGAGTCCGGCTTCTCAGGGATTGGAACGTAACTCCCTTTGTGAGTCAATGTCCGTAATGAATTAGGTAAGCCGTAGTTTTGAAAAAATCTGCTTGAGATAGATCCGTTACGCTAAATCTGAAAATATCCTATTAGCTCGCATTTGCGTTGATAGAAACGGCCATAACTTTTAAAATATTGAAATCGTACATGGTTTTCTGTTTCTTATTAATAACAGATGTCTTTTCGTCTATTTCGGGGAGTAAGGGATGGCGCAGTGGTGAGAGCGCTCGCCTCCAACCAATGTGGCCTTGGTACAAATCCTTGCCTCGACGCCATATGTGGGTTGAGTTTGTTGTTGGTTCTCTCCTTTGCTCCGAGAGGTTTTTCACCGGGTACTCCGTTTTCCCCTCTCCTAAAAACCAACATTTTTCAAATTCCAATTCGGCCAGGAATCAGGTAGACAAAGAACCACTTTGTGGATGTGCTGCCTCCAAATCATTATTTATTCATTATTTTTTTAGTTATTTATTATTTATTTAGTATAGAGCTTTCAAATAGGTCGCAAACGTCAGGAATAAGCGTATAAACCAACTGAAGGTCATTTTTGGCCTTTCGCTACAAGGCAATTAATTGGGGTCATATTTTGCTTACTTTGGTCTTTTTAGCTTAATTTAGTGAATAAATATTACTTTCAGGAAAAACTAGAGATATTTACCTATAAAAGGTGTAAAATTCATTGGCAGATGGTGCAAATGACACATTTTACAGCTTCGCAGTAAATGCCAAATTTTTAATTTTAAAGACGTGCAAACTGGCCGTGGCGGTGCAAAATACTCGGCGCCCCCCAGCGCGGCCAGAAAAATATTGTGAATCAAAGCAAACCTTTTTTTAGTTATGGTCTCGATAAAGCCTTTCATTTGCCAGAGTTTCAGCCATAATTATTTTCCACGCGGAATTGAGTGGGCGGTTTTTACTGAGACAGCCTCTTAATAGCTGGGTTTCTCAGGTGATAAGACTGAAAATCAGGGCATTCTTCAATAATTGTTTCTTAAGTACGGTGAGGAAATGTCATGAGTGATTTTGCACTTCGGAGTAGCAAGTTGACTCATTCTTCCATCTTCTAGAACTTCCAAGCCCAGTTCATCCAATATAAATCTTTAGGTTGTGTTTTGTAATTGGAGGAGGTCACTATTCTAGCAGCTCCATTTTTTAAGTTGGTGAGGGTTTCCTGATAATAGCCCTTCCCTACAATATATCCTACACACAGTTGGAGTAATCAATGGAATTGTATGCTTAATGTGACATTTCTTGCTAGTGGTTTGATAGTTTTACATTGATCTGTCAATTTTTTATTCTTCCAAATGTACTTTTAAGTCTGAATTTTATGTAAAGGTTATTGAAATGTCTTACAGGTAAGACAGTATTTTTACATTACAATAACACCAAGTGTCTTTGAGGAGAAATCCCCCTGGCTGTACTGTAGAGCAAAGAAGGACCACTGGAAAGCCTGAGGGACTTTGTTCCTAATCATTTGTTCCACTACTTTATAGAAATATTAGGTACTGTTAACAACAAGATAAATTTTTTAAGTTAAACTCTTCCTCCCTTGCACATGACAGGCTCAAATTGTCTGTTATAAACAAAAGAAAATCTGAGCATCGTAAAGTTTAAGGAATTTAAGATTTATAGATGGTTTGAAATTTTAAAGTTAAAAAGGATTTGCATGGAGAACCACTCAACCGTGGTCGGATGAGAGGGTTTCATTTTCCCATACAAACACTTCAACTTTTCGGCAGCCATTGCAATTGCTACTTTTGAGATACGAGGCTAAAAATTTGCTGGTTAACTAATATGCTCTTTCCGTTCCTGCAGAAATGTTTTTCAAAGCGAACTATGTTGTTGTTTAAAGAAAGGTAATCATCTACCCATCAACTGAAAAAGGACTATTGTTATCTGAGACGCCGAAATTCTATAAAAATTTTAAGCACAGGAAGGTCTGATAAGTGATGATAAAGGATTGGCTCATCTCAATCTCAAATTTCTATTATCCACTGAACCTCTTGATTTTAGCCCTAATCATTTTACACACTGTAATTTGCAACATTTAATTTAAACTTTCGCAGCCTACAAGGAAAAAAATTTCCCTGTCCTCACCCAACGTGCCTGCATACAAAGGAATGGTTCGTGGACAATTACGGTAGACAAAAGTAGACGGCAGACATTGCAGTAGAACTTATAGATGTAAGGTCAGTGTCGATGAAGTAACAAAAGAGCGAAGAGGAGGTTAAGGAATGAGAATGCTGCCTTTCTCAAAGTGCGTCTAAACTCAAGTAAAGTGGTAAGATGAAATTAAATCTCGCTGTTATAAAGCTAGTTATGTTGTACCTTAGTCCAATCTGGTCATCTTCCAGTAAGGAATTGTTAGTCTTACGGACGCAGAAGACAGCTGCATACATTATATTGGACGCCAAAAGAACACACGCACATTTATGTTTATGAACTTAACTGGATTCCAATTTTTATTGAGCCATATACAAGCAGATTTTCTAATTTGTCTATAGAGTATAAGAGACAAGAGGGCACAACCCCAGATTACAGAAATTTTATATTACAGACAATTCTGAGATTCATAACATTTCCATTCTTTTTTCAAATCTAAATTTTCATTGTCCTATTTTTAACAAAAATACAGTAGGAGACCGGACCTTTAGCGTGAGGAGGGTTTTAAATTGGAACGAGCTATCCGCTGACGCTTCAAAAGTTAAATTCTTTTAAAAGAAATGTATTCTATATGAATATAATTACTAAGCAAAGACTAATGGGCAATTTTAAATATGTACATACAGTGTATAGTGATAATAAACTCGTCCGAGCTAAAAACAAATTCTTGTCCTAACTTCGTGTAGCAAACAAGATCTAGGCTGTATATATGCTTTCTTACCAGTGTTTATGGAAAAAAAGCCCACCATATTTTGTTCCTATCAGATCAAACGGTCCACAGATGCTAAGAAGAGATGTATTAATCTCATACGTCGGAAATATTGCGTGATCGTCGCAGAAAACAGATGATTTTTCCTTGAGACATTAGCTGGGCCTTTTTCTCGCTGATCCGGGAGTTTTTAGTTAGTCTCACTGTGCTTACCATCAGATCGACATTTTGGAACTCTTACGGTAAAATCTTCACTTAACACCATTACGACCCAAAAAAATGACCAATCTACAAAACACAGTCATACGCCTCTGAATTATCGTTTTCAGCTAGTCTTATCGTGCTTATCATCTGTACGACATTTTGGCCCTTTTACGGCGAAATGCTCACTTACCCTATTACGACTCAAAAGTTTGCGACTTTGCAACATACTGGCAAACGCCTCCAAATCATCGTTTTCAGCTAGTCTTACTGTGCTTATCATCTCAGAGCGACATTGTTGAGCTTTTATTGTGAAACTCTCACTTAACGCCATTACGACCCAAAAGATTACCAATTTGTTCAATGCTTTCAGACGTCTCAAAATCATCGCTTTCCCCGGGTCTTACTGAGCTTATCATCTCAGCGACATTTTGGAGCTCTCACAGTGAAATCCGCACTCAACCCCATTAACACCCAAGAGATGAGAAATTTGCAAAATACTAACACACGCGTCTGAATCATCGTTTCTTGTTAGTCTTACTGAGCGACATTTTGGAGCTGTTTGATTGAAATTCTCATTTAACCCCATTACCAGTCAACAGATTGCCACGTTACGAAATACCATCACACTGCTCTGAATCATCTTTTCTAATATGTTTTGCATTGCTTATCATCAGAGCGACATTTTGAAACTTTTACGGTGAAATTCTCACTTAACTCCATAACTGCTGAAAAGATGACCAAATTGCAAAATAATGTTAGACGCATCCAAATCATCGTTTTTCGCTAGTCGCACTAGGCTTATCCTGAGAGCGATATTTGGAGCTCTTACAGTGAAATCCTCACTTAACCCTATTACAACCCAAAAGATGACAAATTTGCAATACACAATCCGACGCCTCCAAATCATCGCTTTCCGCTTTTGTCATAGTGCTTATCATCAGAGCGACATTGTGGAGCTCTTGCTGTGAAACTCAAACTTGACCCTATTACGACTGAAAAGATGACTAATTTGTTAAATACTGTCAGACGTCTAAAAACCATCGCTCAACGCTATTACGACCAAAAAAATCGCCGGTTTCCACGATACTGTCAGACGCCACCAAAAGCAAGTCTGACTGTGCTTATCATCAGAGCGATATTTTGGAGCTCGGACGATGAAATGTTTACTTAAAGGGGCTGTGTCGCGCTATTTTGGAGCTCTTACGCTCTTATACCCCAAAAGATGGCCAATTTGCAAAACACTGTCACACGCCTCTGAAGTTTATCCCTGCTGCTTGCAACTTCAAAAATAATGCTCAGGAGAAATATTTGCTTGTCTCGAATCTCTGATTTTGTCATTCACAAATAATTTCTTTGCTTACTTGAAGTTCCATAGCGATTGAGGGCGAGTAATTGGCAAATTTAAACAAAATGAACTATACTATCATGACACAGCCCCTTATTATCAGAGCGACATTTTGGAGCTCTTACGGTCAAAGCCTCACTTAACCCTGTTTTGACCCAAAACATGGCCAATTTGGAAAATGTTATCAGACGCCTCCAAATCATCGTTTTCAGCTACTCTTATGGTGCTTATCACCAGAGAGACGCTTTGGAGCTCTTACGGAGAAATGCTTACTTAAGGGTGGCCAATTTACAAAATACCGTGTCATTCTTGCTAGCTAGTCTTATAGTGCTTATCATCAAAGACCCAAAATATGTTTAATTTCGAAAATGCTGTATGACACCTCCAATTCATTGTTTACAGCTTGCCGTACTGTGCTTATCATCACAACGTTATTTTGGAGCTTTTGCAGCGAAATCCAAAGTTAATCCCATTTTGATCCAAACGATGGCCAATTTGGACAATGCTGTCCGATGCGTCCAAATCATAGTTCTTAGCTACTCTTTCTGTGCTTCTCGTCAGAGCGATGTTTTAAAACTCTTACGGTGAAATTCTTACTTAACCTCATTACGACTCAAAGGATGGCCAATTTGCAAAATACTGTCACACGCCCCGGAATCATTATTTTCGGCTAGTCTTGTAGTGCTTACTATTAAAGCGACACTAACAAAGACTCAAAGACAAAGACCTCTTTACGACTCAAGGGATGGCCAACTAGCAAAACAATGTCACACTGCAGTAAATCATCGTTTTCAGCTAGACTTATAGTGCCTATTATCAGTTCGACCTTTTCGAGCTTTTGTGGTGAGAACTTCAATTAACCTTATTACGACCCAAGAAATGGCCAATTTGGACAATGCTGCCCGGTGCTTGCATATCATCGTTTTCAGCTAGTCTATCTTTTCTTGTCATGAGAGCGAAATTTTAAAACGTTTGGGTGAAACTCTCACTTAACTTCATTACGACTCAAAAGATGGCCAATTTGCAAAATCCTCTCACACCCCTCCGAATCATTGATTCCAGCTAGTCTTGTGGTGCTTATCATCAGACCGACATTTTGGAGCTCTTACCCTCAAAATCCTCACTTAATTCCATTACGACCCAAAACATGGTCAAGTGAAGGTAAGTGTGTGTTAGTGGAGGTAGGTACGTTAATCACTTGGTGTATATATCCATATAGGATTGTAATGTTAATAGTGCTCTATACGTGGGCTAGCATGACGTTCTTCCCTTATGGTGCTTATCATCACTAAGACATTTTGGAGCTCTTACGGTGAAATCGTCACCTAACGCTGTTACGAGCCACGTCAAGATTCGAAACTGCTTTGTTTACAGCTTGGCTTACTGTGCTTATCATCACAGCGTTATTTTCGAACTTTTACGGTGAAATTCACACCTAACCTCATTACGAGTCTAAACATTGCCAATTTGCATTTGCATAATACTGTCAGACGCTTCGAAATCATTGTTTCCAGGTAGTCTTCTAGTGCGATATTTTGGAGCTATTACCCTAAAATCGTCAATTGACCTTATTACGACCCAAAACATGGTCAATTTATAAAATGCTGTAAGAGATCTCTAAATCAACCTTTTCAGCTAGTCTTGTTGTGACATCAGGGCGACATTTTGGAGCTTTTACGGAGAAATTCTAACTTACCCTATTACGACCCAAAAGATAAGAAATTTCGAAAATTCTCTCAGGCTCAACTAACTCATTGTTACAGCTTGCCTTACTATGCTTATCATCGTTATTTTGAAGCTTTTACGGTGAAATCGAAACTTAAGACCGTTACACTGCAAAAGATGTCCAATTTAAACAATGGTGTCCTTACTACTTAAAAGATGGCCAAGATCGCCCAGAGTTGAGCCAATTGTCTAGGGCCTCCACCTCTGCTAGAGTGGCAGCCAGCGTTTCGATTAATGAGTCGGCCTTCCCATCCCTCAGTATCT
>JBBMOI010000005.1:13315000-13500000 GCA_038088405.1 Porites divaricata | reverse complement strand
TCTTGGTTGAAGATATGAACGGAAGATGGTTTAACGGCCCCAGGTTCCTGCAGCAAGGTGAAGAGTTATGGCCTGTTGAGCAAGGTACCTTGGATTTCAAGGAAGTTAACAAGGAGAAAAGAAAGGTTCAAATCACCTGCCCTGCTTCTGTAAACGAGCCTGTGATTGATTGCAAAAAGTCCTCGACATGGAAACGATTGTTGAAAGTTACCGCCTATGTTATCCGCTTCTGTAACAAAATCTGCAACAAAACGCACCGGGATAGAGAAGGCGATAAAGTCTCCATAGATCCGCCAGATGCTGAAGAAGTCGAAAAAGCAGAAGAATTTTGGATTAAGAAGTCTCAAGTTGGACTTTCCACATGAATAGCCAAAGGAGACTTCAAAACGTTAAACCCATTCGTAGACGACAAACGCATCACTCGAGTTGGTGGGCGTGTCGATCCAGCTCTCGTGTCGTACGATTCAAAGCACGCTGCGCTCTTGCCATACGACCATTGGATATCAATGTTAAGAGTGGTTCTCTGTAAAAATCAAGCAAAGTGGGAAATGAAAAATTTTGACCTCCCCTCAAATTTTGCATGCAATTAGATATTGTGAGCGGATGTCCAAAAATGCACTTTGTTTGGGTTGCTACTTTATTGTTGTCATGGTAACACCAATTGTTTGTTGTTGACAAAATATCTAATATTTAACTCAGAAACTGTTGTAAAAAATGCAAAATGTGTAGCTCTGTTTCTCAAGTCCATTAAAACGCTACAACCCAAGACTTAAAGCAGATGTAATACCATCATTCTAGTTTACATTTGTGTATATTGCTCTTTATTATATCAAATTTGCGTGTCGTAAACGGTTAATCAACTACATAGAGTTTCGGCCATTTGAGTTGATGGCTAAAATATGGTTATCCTTTCCCTGAATTTCTCCAAAAGTACACCAGTTCCAGAGCTAAAACTACGTAGGCAGTTTACACAGATATCCCAGTTACTGAGTCTGTAAAAATCTCTGCGGGGCGGGCTCTTCTGTTTGCAAAGGCAATTAACGAACAAACGCCGAATTTCAGTTTTTGGATATTTCATCGCAGTTGACGATCTATCTACTCGCCAACAAAATTTCTAAAACACTGAAACTACCTTCAGTATCAAAGAATATTATGTACTGAGTCATTTTATGATCAAAAAATTATTACTGGCTGTCAGTTTTCTGAACAATATCGATCAAAATAAGGCTTACTTTACGGTTTCCTCCACTTCACCGCTTGTAGCGTAGCATTTACATAAATACGAACACTCGGTTTCTCGAACCATTCTCATGTATCCGGTTGTGCTGTTTTCCATTGTAAACCATTGTAAGTCTACTCAGTCACTTACAGCAAGTTATAAAGTGATACAGAAGCCGATGCAGAAGTCATACACAAGTCCTTGGCAAGCCAAGCCACATCTTGTAAACACGCACTATTCCACTTTGCATTTTCGCAGTATTTCTTCATCAGATGCCATCAGTCGCTTCAGAGAGAGTTAAACCTCATTAGGTTTTAGTCATTAAGCCAAGCATTGGAATTATCTACGTATTAAAATCCGAAATCTCGAGTCCATAAGCTCAGAAAACTAAACTAGTGGTCACTCTTTGACATTCCCGTGAACATGCAACCTGTCATGGCCAGCGGTGTTAATCGCGCAACATAAACAATTTCAGGGAATTTCCGGTCATTTCCGGTAACATTCTTTTCCCCTCACTTCCCAGAGATGATGGGGAAAAAGGATCGCCTGATCGAAGGTTGCATCTTACTTGGAGGGTCAAACGAAATTTTTCCTTCTCAGTGAATGTAATCGTAATTTTTCTACCTATCTGCAAACTTACGGAGTCGACTTAGCAAATTTCGAAAAGATATTACCGATGGAGTTGCACGCTGACTTCCTACCGTCTGCCGTGCAGGTAAGTTCATTTTATTTTCTGCATTCTTCTGTTAAATACTAGGGGGAAACCATCAATTAACTCCTATGGCCGCTCACCAAAGGATTTGAAACATGTTGTACCAACACAAATTCGTAACTTGTACTTCGAAATACAGTAATTAGAAAGTCTGGAACACCGGAATGTTGGGAACATGGACTTGAGATATTTAAGTATAGAAGAAATTAATTTTTTTTACTGAAGTCAGCTTTTGGCTTCCTACATACATACACTTACAAGCTAGTTTACTGTGGAATTTTTTTTAGCTAAAGCAAGGCAGCTCACTTTTTCCTGGCCCTTGAAAATCATGATAACATGAGGAGCATGTTGTTTTGTAAGGGCTTCCGTACCTTCTTTAGGAGTTTTCGATTTTACACTTGTCGACACAAGTAGCTACAGAATTTGTTGTCTCCCTGTTGTCTCCTGACACGACTGACTGTCCCTGGGTTCTGGTTAAAACAAAGTACCTTAAACGTATACCTGTACTTCAAGTCTCTAGCTTTCGTTATTCGGTATTAGGTGAATGATTTTATTACAACTGATGTTAAATTATCAATCTGAGTAAACATTGCCCCGAAATTATATTGCTCTTATACATTCTCTTATACTCTTATTCTAGCTATATCTCGCATGCGTGGCCGGCGTAAAAAGGGGTTGAGGCGGGGGGAGGAATTTATGCAACCGTGATCCAATAGAAACTCCGTGCAGGCTTAGCTACATATCCTAACTTCATAGAAAGTCGTAGGGTCAGCATTCAAATGAAGGAAAAGGTGAGAATGTACCTGCAAAGTGTCCAAACAACATGTACCGCAAGAAGACAAGCCGTCCAAGTAAAGTGTCATTTTGCAAAAGGCTTTGTGAACTATTTACAACCCAAAAAATGACTAATAAGGAATAGCCATCTACTGGCAGATGGAACCTCTAACGAAGAGTAGAGACAAAAATAGTTTTGCTAGCAATACACAAGCTCAGAAATTACAGTCTCTCAAATAACTTCTAGTCTATGTTCCCTAAATTTCCTTGTTCCAAATTTTTGTTTTCCCCCATAGTACTTTACAGAAGAGTGAAGAAAATAAAATGAACTTTATTACCTGCACGTCAGAGTAGGAAGTCAACTTCATCGGTAATACCTTTCCAACATTTGCTGAGCCCGTAAGTTTGCAGATAGGTAGAAACATCACGATTACTTTCACTAAGAAAGCATAATTTGGTTTTACGATCTGAGCAAGGTAGGGATGTAACCTTCGATCAGGCGGTCCTTTTTCCCATTATCTCCAGGAAGCGAAGGGAAAAGGATTTTATTTCTACCGGAAATTGTTTATGTTGCATTGATTAAAACCGCTGACCAGGAGAGGTTGCATGTTCACAGTAATGTCAACGAGTGTCTTGTCAGCTTTCTAAGCTCAGTTTTCGACTTGAAGTTTCGGATTTTATCAAATACGTTTGCAATTCCTATTTTTGGATTAATGACTAAAACCTAACGAGGTTTAACTTTCTCTGGAGCGACTGATGGCATCTAATGAAGAAATACTGCGTAAATGCAAAGTGGAATCGTGCTTGTTGACAAGACTGATGTGGCTTGGCTTGCCAAGGACTTAAGTATGACTTCTGTATCGGCTTCTGTATCACTTTATAACTTGCTGTAAGTGACTGATTAGACTTACAATGGTTTACAATGGAAAACAGCACAACCGGACGCATGAGAATGGTTCGAGAAACCGAGTGTTCGTTGAATATAAATGCTATGCTACAAGCGGTGAAGTGGAGGAAACCGTAAAGTAAGCCTTATTTTGATCGATATTGTCAACTGCGATGAAATATACAAAAACTGAAATTTGGCGTTTGTTCGTTAATTGCCTTTGCAAACAGAAGAGCCCGCCCCGCAGAGATTTTTACAGACTTAGTAACTAGGATATCTGTGTAAACTGCCTGCGTAGTTTTAGCTCTGGAACTGGTGTACTTTTGGAGAAATTCAGGGAAAGGATAACCATATTTTAGCCATCAACTCAAATGGCCGAAACTCTATGTAGTTGATTAACCGTTTACGACACGCACATTTGATATAATAAAGAGCAATATAGACAAATGTAAACTAGAATGATGGTGTTATATCTGCTTCAAGTCTTGGGTTGTAGCGTTTTAACAGACTTGAGAAACAGAGCTACACATTTTGCACTTTTTACAACAGTTTCTGAGTTAAATATTAGATATCTTGCCACCAACAAACAGTTGGTGTTACCATGACAACAATAAAGTAGCAACCCAAACAAAGTGCATTTTTGGTCATCCCCCCACAATATCTAATTGCATGCAAAATTTGAGGGGAGGTCAAAATTTTTCATTTCCCACTTTGCTTGATTCTTACAGAGAATTGCTCTTAATTACCCATGATGCACATCAGTCAGGACACCCAGGCATCGCAACTACAACTGCCAAGACGAGAAGAAAATACTGGATTGTCAAGGGAAACAAGCTCTCCAAGATTATCAAGCGCCAATGTACCTTCTGCAAAATGATGGAAGCTAACGCTAAGACGCAGCTAATGGCAAAGTTACCCACATGTCGCCTTCAACCATTCACACCACCATTCATGTTTACCTCATGTGACTACTTTGGCCCCATCAACGTAAAGATCAGCAGAAACAAGACAGCCAAACACTACGGTGTACTGTTTACATGCCTGAACACGAGAGCCGTTCACTGCGAACTCGCCACTGACGCAAGCACTATGGAATTTTTACAAGTTTTAAGAAGATTTTTCACCTACCGTGGTTATCCCAAAGTTATGCTGTCTGACAACGGGTCGCAAATGGTGGGAGCAGAAAGAGAATTGCGTCTTATGATCGAAGGATGGGACATAACGAAACTAAGAGAGTATTGCGCCGACAGGGGTATGAAATGGCAATTCACTATGCCCCTTGCCCCACATCAGAATGGATGCTCTGAAGCTCTGGTCAAGTCCACGAAGTCCGCCCTCAAGAAAGCCATTGGCGAAGCTGTTCTTACCCCCTTCGAGCTCTACACCTGCCTTCTTGAAGTTGCAAATCTATTGAATGAACGGCCCATCGGCAGAATACCAAACAACCCCGATGATGGCGCCTATTTATGTCCAAACGACATCATACTTGGTAGAGCAACCAACAAAGTTCCTCAAGGTCCATTTCGCCACACGGAAAATCCAAGCCATCGGTTTCAGTTCTGTCAGAAGATTGTAGACGCCTTTTGGAAGAGGTGGTACCGAGATGTTCTTCCTCAGCTCATGCCACGAAAGAAATGGAACATCCAAAGCAGAAATGTGAAAGTCAATGATTTCGTCATCGTCGCAGATCAAAACTCAATTAGAGGAAAATGGAACGCAGGCAGAATTCTTCAAGTTTTCTTTGGAACAGACGGTTTGGTGGGAAACGTTGAAGTGAAAACGGCCTCAGGAACATATACGCGCCCAATTACAAAGATCTCTGTTATCTATCCAGCTGAAGGTTTTGCTGATTAGAATGGGGATTCCCATTGCGGGGGAGAATGCATCGTTGACTGACATGTGACATTTGATATGATTGCGAAAGACCGCATGTTAACCTTTAAGAAATGACTCTGTTTACGAGTGTAATTTTGATCCAATGTGCCTTTTGATGTTCTGTTTGATGTTCTTTATCTTGATGCCTAAAAGTTTACAAAGCTTGGACAGATGTGAGTGAACGTACAACATTTTGATCGTATTTTGTTTTCATTTAGTCATTTGCTATTGATTTTCCTTTAAAAATTAGAAACATGATTGTAACTGTTTGTGTCGTAATTTCAGTTTCAGATTAAATAAATATTTTCCAGTCCTGAATCTACTGAGCCTTCAATGTTTCTGGTCTTTTATGGTTAATTTGGATTTTTCATCGGTCCAGCCTCGGCGTTCACATCGGCCAGTGGGTATCTTAGTGTCTCTAATTCCACTTCCACATTGGCCAGTGTGTCGCCCAGTATTTCTGCCTCCATCTCTGCTGGCGGCTCGGCCAGCATGTCGGCCATTGTCTCGGCCACCACATCACCAAAGGTGTCGCCAACTCTCTCACCCTCCACTTGTAAAAGCGATTCAGCATGACAAGTGCCTCATCTTCCACTTCGTTCAGTGTCTTGGAACCTGTCTCCGCCTCCACCAAGGCAAAAGTGTCAGCTAGTGTCTCGACCAGTGTCTCGTTCCCCGCAGCGCCCAGTGTTTCACCAAATGTCTTGGCCTCTACTCTGCAAGCCTGGTAGCAAGCGTGCGGACTAGTTCGTCGGCCTCCACATCACCCAGTGTGCTGCCAGTTGTATCGGCCTCCACCGCTGAAAGCTTGTAAGCCAGGGTGTTATTTAGTGCCTTGGCCCTCACATCACCTAGAGATTCACGAAAATTTCTCAGGCTCCACCTCTGCTAGCGTGTGACAAGCGCGTCCAGCAGCGCTTCTGCCTCAATCATGCCTCGTGTGTCGCCAAGCGTGTCAGCCTCCATCGTTTGCTGGCGTTTCATCCAGCGCTTCGACCAGTATCGCCCATTGTCACGTCCTGTGTCTCAGGCTCCTCCTCTGAGAGCGTGTCAGCCAGTCATCGACTTGTGCCTCAGCTTTCACATCAGTGAGTGTGTCGGTAAGTGTCTTGGGCTCCTTCTCTGCTAGCATAACAGCAAAACCATCGACTAGTGCCTCGGCAGTTATTTGTGCCAGTGCGTCTCTTAGTGTCCCTGGTTCCACGTCTTCTAACATGTCAGCCCACAGCAGTGGACTTGTGCCTTGGCGTTCACATCGGCTAGTGTGTCTCCCAGTGTCTCGGCCTCCACATCTATTGGCCAGTCAGGTAGAGCATCGACTAGTGCCTCGGTCTTTACTTCGGCCAGTGTGTCGCTTAGTGTCTCGGCTTCTACTTCTGTTAGCCTGTCAGCCGGAGCATCGACTACTTCCTCGGCCTTCACTTCGACCAGTGTGTTGCTTAGTGTCTCGGGCTCCCCCTCTGCTAGCGTGGCAGCCAGAACAACGATAAGTACCTCGGCATTTACGTTTGGCAGTGCGTCGCTTAGTGTCTATGGTTCCACCTTTGCAAAGATGTCAGCTAGAGCAGAGGACTTAAGCTTCGGATTTCACATTCGCCAGGGTGTCGACCAGTGTTACGGCCTCCACCTCTTCTAGCAGATCAGTCAGCATGTCGATCAAGGTCTTGTCTTCCACATCGCTTAGTGTGTCGCTGACTCTGTCGGCTTCCACTTGTAAAAGAATGTCAGGCTGCGTATGGACCAGTTCCTCATCTTCCACTTCGTTTACTGTCTTGCAACCTGACTTCACCTGCACCCAGACAAGAATAACCGCTAGTGTGTCGCCCTTGGCCTTCACATCGCCTAGTGTGCTGCTTATTGTCTCGGGCTCCACCTCTGCTAGCGTGTAAGCCAGAGCATCGACTAGTGCGTTGGCGTTAAAATCGGCCAGTGCGTCGCTTACTGTCAGCCAGAGCAGCCGATTAGTGGCTCACATAAGCCAGTGTGTCGGCCAGCGTCTCGGCTTCCACGTCAGCTTGCCA
Organism: Porites divaricata; assembly: GCA_038088405.1. NCBI lineage: Eukaryota > Metazoa > Cnidaria > Anthozoa > Scleractinia > Poritidae > Porites > Porites divaricata. The sequence continues at coordinate 13,492,513 of JBBMOI010000005.1, read as the reverse complement.
GTTAGGTAGAGCATCGACTAGTGTCTTGATCTTTACTTTGACAAGGGTGTCGCTTAGTGTCTCGGTCTCTACTTCTGCTAGCCTGTCAGCCAGAGCATAGAGTGGTTTCTTGGCCTTTACTTTGGCCAGTGTGCCGCTTAGATTCTCAGGCTCCACCTTTGCTAGCGTGTCAGGCTGAGCTTCCACTAGAGCGTGTGTCTTTAGTGCCTTGGCGTTAAAATTGGCAATTTTTGCACCTAGTGTATCTGGTTCCACCTCTTCTAACATAGCAGCCTGAGCATCGACTACCGCCTCTGCTTTCACATCGGCCAGTGGTCCCTCAATGACTCGGCATCCACGTCTGTTAGCTTGTCTTCCAACGCATCGACTGGTGCCTCGGCCTTCACTTTGACCAGTATGTTGCTTAGTTTCTCAGTCTCCACCTCTGGTAGCGCGTCAGCAGGAACATCGAGTGGTGCCTCGGCCTCCACTTCTGGTAGCGTGTCATTTAGAGCATCGACTAGTGTTTTCGGCCTTCACTTTGAGTAGTGTGTCGCTTAGTGTCTTGTTCCCACTTCTGCTAGCGTGTCACCCAGAGCATCCACTACTACTATCTCGGCTTTTATTTCCACCATTGTGTCCATTAGTTTCTCGGCCTCCATTTCTACTAGCGTCTCCGTTACAGCATCAGTTAGTGCCTCGGCCTTCACATCGGCATCTCGCACTCCACCTTTGTTGGCCAGTCAGCCAGAGCATCCAATAATGCACCAGCCTTCACTTCGACCATTGTGTTGCTTAGTGTGCCTTCCTCTACCTCTGCAAGTGTCTTAACTAGAGCATCGACTACCGCCTCAGCCTTCACTACGGCCAGTGTGTCGCTTAGTGTTTTGGCCTTTACCTCTTCTGGCATGTCAGTCAGAGCATCCACTGTTGATCCGGCCATCACATCAGTCAATGTTTGCTTATTGTCTAAGCTCCACCTATACTGGCCAGTCTGCCAGATCTTTTACTACAAGTCCCTTATGCTTCCCTTCAGCCAGTTTCTCATCTAGTGTCTCGCCATCCACTTTTGACAGCCTCTCAGCGAGAGAATGACTATTGCCTCGAGGTTCACTTTGACAAGTGCCTGCCTTACTGTCTCGGTCTCCACCTCTGCTACCGTTTTAGCCAGAGCATCGATAAGTGCCTCGCAATTCACGACGGCCCTTAGTGATTCTGGTTCCACCTCTGCTAACGTATCAGCTACAGCATCGTCTAGTGCCTCGGCCTTCACATCAGCCACTGTGTGGATTAGTGCCTGCACCTCTGCTAGCGTGTCATAAAGAGCATGGACAATTGGCTTGGCCTTTACGTCGGCCAGTGTTTGCTTAATTTCTAGGGCTATAGCTCTGCTAGTGTGTCAGGCAGAGCATCGACCTGTGCCTTGGCCCTTATTTTGACCAGTGTGTCGCTTAGTGTCTCGGCGTCCACTTCTGCAACCATGTCAGCCTTAGCTTCGACTAGTGCCTCGGCCTTTGCATCGGACAGTTTGTCGCCAAGTGTTTTTGCATGCATGTATCACCAGCGTATGAGACACCGCCTCGACCAGTCTCGTCTTCGATTTCGCCTAGTGTATCGCACTGTATCTTAGCCTTCTTCTCTGCTAGCGTTTCACCAGGGCATCTCTTTACATTGCTAATTGTTCGCTTAGTGTCTCGGGCTACACCTTTGATAGCCAGTCAGCCAGAGCATCCAGTAGTGCCTCGGCCTACACTTTGCACAGTTTGTCGATTAGTGTCTTGGCCTTCATCGTTGCTAGCGTGTCATCCAGGGCATCCACTAGTGTTTCGGCTTTCTCTTCGGCCAGTGTGTCGCTTAGTGTCTAGGCCTCCACTTCTGCTACCTTGTCAGCCAAAGGATAAACTAGTGTCTCGGCCTTTACATCAGCCAGTTTTCACTTTGTTGGCAAGTCAGCCGGAGCATCCAATATTGCATCGGGGTTTGCTTAGTGTCTCTTCCTCTGCTCATGCTAGCGTGTAACCCAGAGCATCGACTACAGCCTCAGCTTTCACTACGGCCACTGTGTCGCTTAGTGCCTTGGCCTCAACCTCTTCTGGCATGTCAGTCAGTGCGTCGAATATTGCTGCGGCATTCACTTCAGCCAGTGTTTGCTTATTATCTTGGGTTTCAACTAGTTTCTCGGCATCGACTTCTGCTAGCCTGTCAGCCAGTGCTTCGACTAGTTTCCGTTAGTGTGTTGATTTCCCCCTCTGGTAGCGTGTTAGCCAGAGCATCGATAAGTGCGGCGCCTTCACATCGGAGAACGCAGCCCTTAGTGTTTCTTGCTCTACCTCCTCTTCTAAAATGTCAGCTACAGCATTGTCTAGTACCTCGGCCTTTACTTCGGATGCTGTGTCGAGTAGTGTTTCGGCCTCCACCTCTGCTAACGGGTCAGCAAGAGCATCGACTAGTGGCTGGGCCTTTTTATCCACCAGTGTTTGCTTTTCGTCTTGGTATCCACCTATGTAGACCTGTCAGCCAGAGCATCCAATACTGCGTCGGCCTTCACCTCGACTAGTGTGTTGCTTAGTGTCTCTTCCTTTACCACTGCTAGCGAGGCAACCAGAGTATCGATTAGTGCTTAAGCCTTTAATTCGGTCAGTGTGTCGCTTAGTGTCTTAGACTCTACTTCTGCTGGTATGGGAGATAGAGTATCGACTATTGCCCCGGCCTTGATATTGGTCAGTGTTTGCTGGTGTCTTTCGCTGCACGTCTTCTGGCCAGTCAGCCAGAGCATCCAATACTGCATCCGCCTTCGCTTTTACCAGTGTGTTGCTTTGTGTCTCTTTCTCTACCTCTGCCAGCGTGTCAACCAGAGCATCGACTACTACCTCAGCTTTCACTACAGCTAGTGTGTCCCTTAGTGTCTTAGCCCCCACCACTGCAGAGGTGGCGGCGTAGTCAGGTGACACACGGGGCGATGCGCTTAGACTCTTCGACACTCTGTCTGACACGCTTGCAGAGGTGGAGGCCGAGACACCAGGCGACACAAGGGGCGATGCGCAGGCACTGGTCCACACGCTGGCTGACTCGCTAGAAGAGGTGGAGGCAGAGACGCTAGGCGACACACTGAGCGATACGCAGGCACTCTTGAAGACGCTGGCTGACACGGTAGCAGAGGTGGCGGCGTAGTCAAAAGGTGACACACGGGGCGATGCGCAGGCACAGGTCGACACTCTGCCTGACTCGCTTGAAGAGGTGGAGGCCGAGGCACCAGGCGACACACGGGGCGATGCGCAGGCACTGGTCGACACGCTGGCTGACTCGCTAGCAGAGGTGAACGTAGAGAAGCTAGGCGACAGACTGAGCGATGCGAAGGTACTGGTCGAGACGCTGGCTCAAACGGTAGCAGAGGTGGCGGCGTAGTCAGAAGGTGACACACGGGGCGATGCGTAGGCACTGGTCGGCACTCTGTCTTACACGCTTGCAGAGGTGGACGCCGAGACACCAGACGAAACATAGGGCGCTGCGCAGCCACCGGTCGACACGCTGACTGCCTAATAGAAGAGGTGGACGCAAAGACGCTAGGCAACACACTGAGCGATGTGCAGGCACTGGTCGAGACGCTGGCTGACTCGCTAGCAGAGGTGGCGGCGTAGTCAGAAGGTGACACACCGGGCGATGCGCTAGCACACTTCGACACTCTGGGTGACGCGCTTGCAGAGGTGGAGGCCGAGAAACCAGGCGACACCCGGGACGATCCGCAGGCACTGGTCGACACGCTGGCTGACTCGCTACCAGAGGTGGAGATAGAGACGCTAGGCGACACACTGAGCGATGGGCAGGCACCGGTCGAGAGGCTGGCTCACACTGTAGCAGAGGTGGCGGCGTAGTCAGAAGGCGACACACGGGGCGATGCGCAGGCACTGGTCGACAAGCTGGCTGACACGCTTGCAGAGGTGGAGGCCGAGACACCACAAGAGACACGGGCCGTTGCGCAGGAACTGGTCGACACGTAGTTTGACTCCCTAGCAGATGTGGAGGCAGAGGCGCTAGGCGACACATTGAGCGATGCGCAGGCACTGGTCGACATAGCTGGCTGACTCGCTAGAAGAGGTGGAGGGAGAGACGCTAGGCGACAAACTGAGCGATGCGCAGGTACTGGTCGACACGCTGGCTGACTCTCTAGCAGAGGTGGAGGCAGAGACGCTAGGCGACAACCTGAGCGATGAGCAGGCACTGGTCAAGACGCTGGCTGACATGGTAGCAGAGGTGGCATCGTAGTCCGTAGGTGACAGACGGTTCGATGCGCAGGCACTGGTCGACACGCTGTCCGACTTGCGCAAGCGCTGGTCGACACGCTTCCTGATTCTCTAGCTGAGGTTTCTTCAGAAACGCAAGACGACACACTGAGCGATGCAGAGAGACTAGTCGAGACGCTCGCCGACTTGCGCAAGGAGAGGTCGACACGCTTGCTGAGTCGAAAGCATAGGTGGAGGCAGAGGAGTTAGGCGACACAGTGAGCTATGCGCAGCCACCTGTCGACACGCTGGCAGACTTCCGCAAGCAGTGGTCGACACGCTGGCTGAGTCTCAAGCAGAGGTGGAGCAGAGACACTAGGGAACACACTAAGATATGCGCAGCCACTAGTCGACACGCCGGCTTGCACAAACAGAGGTCGACACGCTGGCTGAGTCGAAGGCATAGGTGAAGGCAGAGGCGCTATGCAACAAACTGAGCGATGCACAGGCAATGGTCGACACGCTGGCCGACTTGCACAAGCACTAGTCGACACGCCTCCTGACTCTCTAGCTGAGGTTTAGGCAGAAACGCAAGGCGACACACTGAGCGATGCACAGTTACTGGTCGACATGCCGGCCGACATGCGCAAGCAGTGGTCGACACGCTGGCTGAGTCGGAAGCATAGGTGGAGGCAGAGAAGCTAGGAGACACAGTGAGCGATGCGCACCAACTGGTCGACACGCTCACCGACTTGCGCAAGCAGTGGTCGACACGCTGGCTGAGTCGAAAGCATAGGTAAAGGCAGAGGTGCTAGGCGACACAGTGAACGATGCGCAGCCACTTGTCGACACGCTGGCCGACATGCGGAAGCACTGGTCGACACGCTTCCTGAATCTCTAGCTGAGGTTTAGGAAGAAACGCAAGGCGACACACTGAGCGATGCACAGCTACTGTTCGACACGTCGGCCGACTTGCGCAAGAAGTGGTCGACTAGCTGGCTGAGTCGGAAGCATATTTGGCGGCAGTGGCGCAAGGCGAGACAGTGAGCGATGCGCAGCCACTGATCGACACGCTGGCTGAGTCACAAGCAGAGTTGGAGCAGAGACGCTAGCCGACACACTGAGATATGCGCAGGCACTGGTCGACACGGTGGCCGACTTGCGCAAGCAGTGGTCAACACACTGGTTGAGTCGCAAGCAGAATTTGAGGCAGAGACGCTATGCAACACGCTGAGTGATGCACAGAGACTGGTCAAGACGTCGGCCGACTTCCGGAAGGAGAGGTCGACACGCTTGCTGAGTCAAAAGCATATGTGGAGGAAAAGGCGGTAGGCGACACAGTGAGCGATGCGCAGCCACTTGTCGACACGCTGGCAGACTTACGCAAGCAGTGGTCGACACGCTGGCTGAGTCGAAAGCAAAGGTGGAGCAGAGACGCTAGGCGACACACTGAGATATGTGCAGCCACTCGTCGACACGCCATCCGACTTGCGCAAACAGAGGTCGACACGCTGGTTGAGTCGAAAGCATAGGTGGAGGCAGAGTCGCTATGCAACACACTGAGCGATGCGCAAGCACTGGTCGACACGCTTCCTGACTCTCTAGCTGATGTTTAATTAGAAACGCAAGGCGACACACTGAGCGATGCACAGCCACTGTTCGACACGTCGGCCGACTTGCGCAAGAAGTGGTCGACTAGCTGGCTGAGTCGGAAGCATATTTGGCGGCAGTGGCGCAAGGCGACACAGTGAGCGATGCGCAGCCACTGATCGACACGCTGGCTGAGTCGCAAGCAGAGTTGGAGCAGAGACGCTAGCCGACACAGTGAACGATGCGCAGCCACTGGTCGACACGGTGGCCGACTTGCGCAAGCAGTGGTCAACACACTGGTTGAGTCGCAAGCAGATGTGGAGGCAGAGACGCTATGCAAGACACTAAGCGATGCAGAGGCAATGGTCGACACGTTGGCCGACTTGCGCAACGGCTGGTCCACACGCTGGCTGAGTCGCAAGTAGAGGTTGAGGCAGAGACGTTAGGTGACATACTGAAATATGCGCAGCCACTGGTCGACACGGTGGCCGACTTGGGCAAGCAGTGGTCAACACACTGGTTGAGTCGCAAGCAGAAGTGGAGGCAGAGACGCTATGCGACACAGTGAGCGATGCGCAGGCAATGGTTCACACGCAGCCTGACTTGCGCAAGCACTGTTCGAAACGATGGCTGACTCGCAAGCAGAGGTGGAGAAGAGACGCTAGGCGACACACTGAGATATGCGCAGCCACTGGTCGACACGCCGGCCGACATGCGAAAGCAGTGGCCGACACGCTTGCTGGGTCGGAAGAATAGGTGAAGGGAGTTTCACTAGGCGACACAGTGAGTGATACGTAGCCACTGGTCGACACGCGGCACGACTTGCGCAAGCAGTGGTCGACATGCTAGCTGAGTAGGAAGCATATTTGGCGACAGTGCCGCAAGGCGACAAAGTGAGCGCTGCGCAGCCACTGGTCGACACGCTGGCAGAGTAGCAAGCAGAGGTGGAGCAGAGACGCTAGGCGACACACTGAGATATGCGCAGCCACTGGTCGACACGCTGGCCGACTTTCGCAAACAGAGGTCGACACGCTGGCTAAGTCGAAAGCATAGGTGGAAGCAGAGGCGCTATACATGACACTGACCGATGCTGGGCAATGGTCGACACGCTGGCCGACATGCGCAAGTACTGGTCGACACGCCTGCTAAGTCTCTAGATGAGGTTTAGGCAGAAACGCAAGGCGACAAACTGAGCGATGCACAGTAACTGGTCGACACGCTGACCGACTTGCGCAAGCAGTGGTCGACACGCTGGCTGAGTCGCAAGCCGAGATGGAGCAGAGACGCTAGGCGACACACTGAGATATGCGCAGTAACTGGTCGCAATGTGGCCGACTTCCGCAAGCTCTGGTCGACACGCTTCCTGAGTCTCTAGCTGAGGTTTAGGCAGAAACGCAAAACGACACACAGAGCGATGCACAGCTACTGTTCGACACACTGGCCGACTTGCGCAAGCAGTGGTCGACACGCTGGCTGAGTCGCAAGCAGAGTTGGAGCAGAGACGCTAGACGACACACAGAGATATGGGAAGCCACTGGACGACACGGTGGCCGCCTTTCGCAAGCCTTGGTCGACACGCTTCCTGACTCTCTAGCTGTGGTTTAGGCAGAAACGCAGGGCGACACACTGAGCGATGCACAGGGACTTTTCGACACGCCGGCCGACTTGCGGAAGCAGAGGTCGACACGCTGGGTGAGTCGCAAGCAGAGGTGGAGGAGACACGCTAGGCGACACACTGAGATATGCGCAGCCACTTGTCGACACGCTGGCCGATTTGCGCAAACAGAGGTCGACACGCCGACTGAGTCGAAAGCATAGGTGGAAGCAGAGCTGCTATGCAAGACACTGAGCGATGCGCGGGCAATGGTCGACACGCTGGCCGACATGCGCAAGCACTGGTCGACACGCCTGCTAAAACTCTACCTGAGGTTTAGGCAGAAACGCAAGGCGACAAACTGAGCGATGCACAGCAACTGGTCGACACGCTGACCGACTTGCGGAAGCAGTGGTCGACACGCTGGCTGAGTCGCATGCAGAGGTGGAGTAGAGGCGCTAGGCGAAAAACTGCAATATTCGAAGCAACCGGTCGACACGGTGGCCGACTTGCGCAAGCAGTGGTCAACACATTGGTTGAGTCGCAAGCAGAGGTTGAGCCAGAGACACTGTGCAACACACTGAGCGATGCGCAGGCTATGGTCGACATGCTGGCCGACTTGCGGAAGCACTGGTCGACACGCCGGCTGACTTTCGCAAGCAGTGGTCGACGCGCTGGCTGAGTCGGAAGGATAGGTGGCGGCAGTGGCGCTAGACGACACATTGAGATATGCGCAGCCACTGGTCGAAAGGCCGGCCGACTTGCGGAAGCAGTAATCAACACACTTGTTAAGTCGCAAGCAGAGGTGGAGGCAGAGACGCTATGCAACACACTGAGCGATGCACAGGCAATGGTCGACACGTTGGCCGAGTTGCGCAAGCACTGGTCGACACGTTTCATGACTCGCTAGCTGAGGCTTAGGCAGAAACGCAAGGCGACAGACTGAGCGATGCACAGCAACTTTTCGACACGCCGGCCGACTTGCGCAAGCACTAATCGACACGCTGACTGAGTCGAAAGCATAGGTGGAGGCAGAGGCGCTAGGTTACACACTGAGCGATGTGCACGCACTGGTCAAGTCGCTGAACGACACGGTTGCAGAGGTGGCGCCGTAGTCAGAAGGTGACAGATTAAGCGATGCGGAGGTTCTGGTAGACACTGGCTGACAAGCTTGCAGAGGTGGAGGCAGAGACGCTTGGCCACAAGAGGCGATGCGCAGTCACTTTTCGACACTCTGGCTGACTCGCTAGCAGGGGTGGACGTAGAGACGCTAGGCGACACAGTGAGCGATGTGCACGCACTGGTCAAGTCGCTGACCGACACGGTAGCAGAGGTGGCGCCGTAGTCAGAAGGTGACAGATTAAGCGATGCGCAGGCACTGGTAGACACTGGCTGACAAGCTTGCAGAGGTGGAGGCAGAGACGATTGGCCACACGAGGCGATGCGCAGTCACTTTTCGACACTCTGGCTGACTCGCTAGCAGAAGTGGACGTAGAGACGCTAGGCGACACACTGAGCGATGCGCACACACTGGTCGAGTTGCTGGCTGACACGGTAGCAGAGGTGGTGCCGTAGTCAGAAGGTGACACACTGTTCGATGCGCAGGCAATGGTAGACAACGCTTGCGGACAAAGTAGGAGAGGGGGTGGCGTAGTCACATGGTGAGGCACGGAGCGATGGTCAGGCACTAGTCCACACTCTGGCAGACACGCTTGCAGGGGTGAAGGCAGAGACGCTAGGCGACACACGGGGCGATGCTCAAGCACTGGTTGACACGATGGCTTACTCGCTAGCAGAGTTGGAGGAAGACACGCTAGGTGACACACTGAGCGATGCGCAGACACTGGTCAAGACGCTGGCTGACACGATAGCAGAGGAGGCGGCGTAGTCAGAAGGTGACGCACAGAGCGATGCTCAGGCACTGGTCAACACTCTTGGAGACACGCTTGCAGAGGTGGAGGCAGAGACGATAGGCGACACACGGGGCGATGCTCAAGCACTGGTTGACACGATGGCTTACTCGCTAGCAGAGTTGGAGGAAGACACGCTAGGTGACACACTGAGAGATGCGCAGGCACTGGTCAAGACGCTGGCTGACACGATAGCAGAGGAGGCGGCGTAGTCAGAAGGTGACGCACAGAGCGATGCGCAGGCAATGGTCGACACTCTGGCTGACACGCTAGAAGAGGTGGAGGGAGAGACGCTAGGCGACAAACTGAGCGATGCGCACGCACTGCTCAAGTCGCTGGCATACACGATAGCAGAAATGGCGCCGTAGTCAGAAGGTGCCGCACTTAGCGATCCTCAGCCTCTAGTCGACACGCTGGCTGACTCGGTAGCAGAAATGGACGTAGAGACGCTATGCGACACACTGACCGATGCGCACGCACTGGTCGAGTCACTGGCTGACACGATAGCAGAGGTGGCGCCGTAGTCAGAAGGTGACACACTGAGCGTTTGGCAGGCATTGGTCGAAACTTTCTCTGACAAGCTTGTAGAGGTGGAGGCAGAGAAGCTAGGCGACACACGGGGCGAAGCGCAGGCACTGGTCGACACGATGCCTGACTCGCTATCAGAGGTGGAGGCAGAGACGGTAGGCGACACATTGAGCGATACGCACGCACTGGTCGAGCCGCGGGCTGACTCGGTAGAAGAGGTGGCGAAGTAGTCAGAAGGTGAAAAACGGGGCGCTGCGCAGGCACTGATCGACATTGCTGGCTGAATCGCTAACAGAGGTGGACGAAGAGACGCTATGAGACACACTGAGCGATGCGCACGCACTGGTTGAGTCGCTGGCTGACACGATAGGAGAGGTGGCGCCGTAGTCAGAAGGTGACACACTGAGCGTTTGGCAGGCATTCGTCGAAACTCTCTCTGACAATCTTGTAGAGGTGGAGGGAGAGAAGCTAGCCGACACACGGGGCGATGCGCAGGCACTGGTCGACACGATGACTGACTCGCTACCAGAGGTGGAGGCAGAGACGGTAGGCGACACACTGAGCGATGCGCAGACAATGGTCGACACGCTGGCTTACTCGGTAGCAGAGGTGGCGAACAAGTCAGAAGGTGACACACGGCGCGCTGCGCAAGCACTTGTCGACAGTCTGGCTGACACGCTTGCAGAGGTGGATTCCGAGACACAATGGGCAATGGGTAGGGACTGGTCGACAAGATAGCTTACTAAGTACCAGAGGTGGAGGCAGAGAGGCTAGCCAACACTCTGAGTGATGCACAGGTACTGGTCCACACGCTGGCTGACTCTCTAGCAGAGGTGGAGGCAGCCACGCTAGGCAACACACTGAGTGATGCACAGGCACTGGCCGACACGCTGGCTCACACAGATAGCAGAGTTGACGGCAGAGACGCTAGGCGACACACGGAGCGATGCGCAAGCACTGGTCGACACGCTTGCTGAATTTGTAGCAGAGGGGCGGCGAAGTCAGAAGGTGACACACGACGCGATGCCCAGGCGATGGTTTGCACGCCTGGTGACTCTCTCTCTGAGGTGGAGGCAGAGACGCTGGGCGAAAACCTGAGCGATGCGCATTTACTGGTCGAGACGCTGGCTGACACGGTCGCAGAGGTGGCGGCGTAGTCAGAAGGTGAAACACGGGGCGATGCGCATTCGCTGGTTTGACACTCTGGCTGACACGGTTGCAAAGGTGAAGGCCGAGACATTATTCGACACACGGGTCGATACGCAGGCACAGGTCGACATGCTGGCTGACACAATAGAAGAGGTGGCGGCGTAGTCAGAAGGTGACACACAAGGCGATGTGCAAACACTGGTCGACAAGCTGGGTGACACGCTTGCAGAGGTGGAGGCCGAGACACCACAAGAGACACGGGCCGTTGCGCAGGAACTGGTGGACACGTAGTTTGACTCCCTAGCAGATGTGGAGGCAGAGGCGCTAGGCGACACATTGAGCGATGCGCAGGCACTGGTCGACATAGCTGGCTGACTCGCTAGAAGAGGTGGAGGGAGAGACGCTAGGCGACAAACTGAGCGCTGCGCAGGTACTGGTCGACACGCTGGCTGACTCTGTAGCAGAGGTGGAGGCAGAGACGCTAGGCGACAACCTGAGCGATGAGCAGGCACTGGTCAAGACGCTGGCTGACATGGTAGCAGAGGTGGCATCGTAGTCCGTAGGTGACAGACGGTTCGATGCGCAGGCACTGGTCAACACGATGGCTGACTCTCTAGCTGAGGTGGAAGCAGAGACGCTAGGCGACAAGCTGAGCAATGAGCAGGCACTGGTAAAGACGCTGGCTGACACGGTCGAAGAGGTGGCGGCGTAGTCAGAAGGTGACACACGGGGCAATGCGCAGGCACTGGTCGACACTCTGGCTGACTCGCTAGCAGACGTGGAGGCAGAGACGCAAGGAGAAACACTGAGCGATACCTAGGCACCGGTCGACACGCTGGCTAACACAATAGCAGAGGTGGCGGCGTAGTAAGAAGGTCACACAGGGGGCGATGCGCAGACACTGTTCGACAAGCTGGCTGACTCTCTAGCAGAGGTGGAGGCAGAGACGCTAGGCGAGACACTGAGCTATGCTCAGGCTCTGGTCGACACGCTGCCTGACTCGCTTGCAGAGGTTGACGTAGAGACGCTAGGCGACACACTGAGCGATGCGCACGCACTGGTCGAGTCGCTGGCTGACACGATAGCAGAGGTGTTGCCGTAGTCAGAAGGTGACACACTGAGCGTTGCACAGGCACTGGTCGAAACTCTCTCTGACAAGCTTGTAGAGGTGGAGGCAGAGAAGCTAGGCGACACACGGAACGATGCGCAGGCACTGGTCGACACTGTGGCCGACTTGCGCAAGCAGTGGTCAACACACTGGTTGAGTCGCAAGCAGAATTTGAGGCAGAGACGCTATGCAACACGCTGAGCGATGCACAGAGACTGGTCCAGACGTCGGCCGACTTGCGGAAGCAGAGGTCGACACGCTTGCTGAGTCAAAAGCATATGTGGAGGAAAAGGCGGTAGGCGACACACTGAGCGATGCGCAGCCACTTGTCGACACGCTGGCAGACTTACGCAAGCAGTGGTCGACACTCTGGCTGAGTCGAAAGCAAAGGTGGAGCAGAGACGCTAGGCGACACACTGAGATATGTGCAGCCACTCGTCGACACGCCATCCGACTTGCGCAAACAGAGGTCGACACGCTGGTTGAGTCGAAAGCATAGGTGGAGGCAGAGTCGCTATGCAACACACTGAGCGATGCGCAAGCACTGGTCGACACGCTTCCTGACTCTCTAGCTGATGTTTAATCAGAAACGCAAGGCGACACACTCAGCGATGCACAGCCACTTGTCGACACGCCGGCCGACTTGCGCAAGCAGTAATCGACACGCTGACTGAATCGAAAGCATAGGTGGAGGCAGAGGCGGTAGCCGACACAGTGAGTGATGCACAGCCACTGGTCGAAACGCTGGCCGACTTCCGCAAGCTGTGGTCAACACATTGGTTGAGTCGCAAGCAGATGTGGAGGCAGAGACGCTATGCAAGACACTAAGCGATGCAGAGGCAATGGTCGACACGTTGGCCGACTTGCGCAACGGCTGGTCCACACGCTGGCTGAGTCGCAAGTAGAGGTTGAGGCAGAGACGTTAGGTGACATACTGAAATATGCGCAGCCACTGGTCGACACGGTGGCCGACTTGGGCAAGCAGTGGTCAACACACTGGTTGAGTCGCAAGCAGAAGTGGAGGCAGAGACGCTATGCGACACAATGAGCGATGCGCAGGCAATGGTCCACACGCAGCCTGAGTTGCTTAAGCACTGGTCGAAACGATGGCTGACTCGCAAGCAGAGGTGGAGAAGAGACGTTAGCCGGCACTGGGAGCGATGCGCATCCACTGGTCTACACGCCGGTCGACTTGCGCAAGCAGTGGTCGACACGCTGGCTGAGTCGAAAGCATAGGTGGAGGCAGAGGCGCTAGCCGACACAGTGAACGATGCGCAGCCACTGGTCGACACGGTGGCCGACTTGCGCAAGCAGTGGTCAACACACTGGTTGAGTCGCAAGCAGATGTGGAGGCAGAGACGCTATGCAAGACACTAAGCGATGCAGAGGCAATGGTCGACACGTTGGCCGACTTGCGCAACGGCTGGTCCACACGCTGGCTGAGTCGCAAGTAGAGGTTGAGGCAGAGACGTTAGGTGACATACTGAAATATGCGCAGCCACTGGTCGACACGGTGGCTGACTTGGGCAAGCAGTGGTCAACACACTGGTTGAGTCGCAAGCAGAAGTGGAGGCAGAGACGCTATGCGACACAGTGAGCGATGCGCAGGCAATGGTTCACACGCAGCCTGACTTGCGCAAGCACTGTTCGAAACGATGGCTGACTCGCAAGCAGAGGTGGAGAAGAGACGCTAGGCGACACACTGAGATATGCGCAGCCACTGGTCGACACGCCGGCCGACATGCGAAAGCAGTGGCCGACACGCTTGCTGGGTCGGAAGAATAGGTGAAGGGAGTTTCACTAGGCGACACAGTGAGTGATACGTAGCCACTGGTCGACACGCGGCACGACTTGCGCAAGCAGTGGTCGACATGCTAGCTGAGTAGGAAGCATATTTGGCGACAGTGCCGCAAGGCGACAAAGTGAGCGCTGCGCAGCCACTGGTCGACACGCTGGCAGAGTAGCAAGCAGAGGTGGAGCAGAGACGCTAGGCCACACACTGAGATATGCGCAGCCACTGGTCGACACGCTGGCCGACTTTCGCAAACAGAGGTCGACACGCTGGCTAAGTCGAAAGCATAGGTGGAAGCAGAGGCGCTATACATGACACTGACCGATGCTGGGCAATGGTCGACACGCTGGCCGACATGCGCAAGTACTGGTCGACACGCCTGCTAAGTCTCTAGATGAGGTTTAGGCAGAAACGCAAGGCGACAAACTGAGCGATGCACAGTAACTGGTCGACACGCTGACCGACTTGCGCAAGCAGTGGTCGACACGCTGGCTGAGTCGCAAGCCGAGATGGAGCAGAGACGCTAGGCGACACACTGAGATATGCGCAGTAACTGGTCGCAATGTGGCCGACTTCCGCAAGCTCTGGTCGACACGCTTCCTGAGTCTCTAGCTGAGGTTTAGGCAGAAACGCAAAACGACACACAGAGCGATGCACAGCTACTGTTCGACACACTGGCCGACTTGCGCAAGCAGTGGTCGACACGCTGGCTGAGTCGCAAGCAGAGTTGGAGCAGAGACGCTAGACGACACACAGAGATATGGGAAGCCACTGGACGACACGGTGGCCGCCTTTCGCAAGCCTTGGTCGACACGCTTCCTGACTCTCTAGCTGAGGTTTAGGCAGAAACGCAAGGCGACACACTGAGCGATGCACAGGGACTTTTCGACACGCCCGCCGACTTGCGGAAGCAGAGGTCGACACGCTGGGTGAGTCGCAAGCAGAGGTGGAGGAGACACGCTAGGCGACACACTGAGATATGCGCAGCCACTTGTCGACACGCTGGCCGATTTGCGCAAACAGAGGTCGACACGCCGACTGAGTCGAAAGCATAGGTGGAAGCAGAGCTGCTATGCAAGACACTGAGCGATGCGCGGGCAATGGTCGACACGCTGGCCGACATGCGCAAGCACTGGTCGACACGCCTGCTAAAACTCTACCTGAGGCTTAGGCAGAAACGCAAGGCGACAAACTGAGCGATGCACAGCAACTGGTCGACACGCTGACCGACTTGCGGAAGCAGTGGTCGACACGCTGGCTGAGTCGCATGCAGAGGTGGAGTAGAGGCGCTAGGCGAAAAACTGCAATATTCGAAGCAACCGGTCGACACGGTGGCCGACTTGCGCAAGCAGTGGTCAACACATTGGTTGAGTCGCAAGCAGAGGTTGAGCCAGAGACACTGTGCAACACACTGAGCGATGCGCAGGCTATGGTCGACATGCTGGCCGACTTGCGGAAGCACTGGTCGACACGCCGGCTGACTTTCGCAAGCAGTGGTCGACGCGCTGGCTGAGTCGGAAGGATAGGTGGCGGCAGTGGCGCTAGACGACACATTGAGATATGCGCAGCCACTGGTCGAAAGGCCGGCCGACTTGCGGAAGCAGTAATCAACACACTTGTTAAGTCGCAAGCAGAGGTGGAGGCAGAGACGCTATGCAACACACTGAGCGATGCACAGGCAATGGTCGACACGTTGGCCGAGTTGCGCAAGCACTGGTCGACACGTTTCATGACTCGCTAGCTGAGGCTTAGGCAGAAACGCAAGGCGACAGACTGAGCGATGCACAGCAACTTTTCGACACGCCGGCCGACTTGCGCAAGCACTAATCGACACGCTGACTGAGTCGAAAGCATAGGTGGAGGCAGAGGCGCTAGGTTACACACTGAGCGATGTGCACGCACTGGTCAAGTCGCTGAACGACACGGTTGCAGAGGTGGCGCCGTAGTCAAAAGGTGACACACGGGGCGATGCGCAGGCACAGGTCGACACTCTGCCTGACTCGCTTGAAGAGGTGGAGGCCGAGGCACCAGGCGACACACGGGGCGATGCGCAGGCACTGGTCGACACGCTGGCTGACTCGCTAGCAGAGGTGAACGTAGAGAAGCTAGGCGACAGACTGAGCGATGCGAAGGTACTGGTCGAGACGCTGGCTCAAACGGTAGCAGAGGTGGCGGCGTAGTCAGAAGGTGACACACGGGGCGATGCGTAGGCACTGGTCGGCACTCTGTCTTACACGCTTGCAGAGGTGGACGCCGAGACACCAGACGAAACATAGGGCGCTGCGCAGCCACCGGTCGACACGCTGACTGCCTAATAGAAGAGGTGGACGCAAAGACGCTAGGCAACACACTGAGCGATGTGCAGGCACTGGTCGAGACGCTGGCTGACTCGCTAGCAGAGGTGGCGGCGTAGTCAGAAGGTGACACACCGGGCGATGCGCTAGCACACTTCGACACTCTGGGTGACGCGCTTGCAGAGGTGGAGGCCGAGAAACCAGGCGACACCCGGGACGATCCGCAGGCACTGGTCGACACGCTGGCTGACTCGCTACCAGAGGTGGAGATAGAGACGCTAGGCGACACACTGAGCGATGGGCAGGCACCGGTCGAGAGGCTGGCTCACACTGTAGCAGAGGTGGCGGCGTAGTCAGAAGGCGACACACGGGGCGATGCGCAGGCACTGGTCGACAAGCTGGCTGACACGCTTGCAGAGGTGGAGGCCGAGACACCACAAGAGACACGGGCCGTTGCGCAGGAACTGGTCGACACGTAGTTTGACTCCCTAGCAGATGTGGAGGCAGAGGCGCTAGGCGACACATTGAGCGATGCGCAGGCACTGGTCGACATAGCTGGCTGACTCGCTAGAAGAGGTGGAGGGAGAGACGCTAGGCGACAAACTGAGCGATGCGCAGGTACTGGTCGACACGCTGGCTGACTCTCTAGCAGAGGTGGAGGCAGAGACGCTAGGCGACAACCTGAGCGATGAGCAGGCACTGGTCAAGACGCTGGCTGACATGGTAGCAGAGGTGGCATCGTAGTCCGTAGGTGACAGACGGTTCGATGCGCAGGCACTGGTCGACACGCTGTCCGACTTGCGCAAGCGCTGGTCGACACGCTTCCTGATTCTCTAGCTGAGGTTTCTTCAGAAACGCAAGACGACACACTGAGCGATGCAGAGAGACTAGTCGAGACGCTCGCCGACTTGCGCAAGGAGAGGTCGACACGCTTGCTGAGTCGAAAGCATAGGTGGAGGCAGAGGAGTTAGGCGACACAGTGAGCTATGCGCAGCCACCTGTCGACACGCTGGCAGACTTCCGCAAGCAGTGGTCGACACGCTGGCTGAGTCTCAAGCAGAGGTGGAGCAGAGACACTAGGGAACACACTAAGATATGCGCAGCCACTAGTCGACACGCCGGCTTGCACAAACAGAGGTCGACACGCTGGCTGAGTCGAAGGCATAGGTGAAGGCAGAGGCGCTATGCAACAAACTGAGCGATGCACAGGCAATGGTCGACACGCTGGCCGACTTGCACAAGCACTAGTCGACACGCCTCCTGACTCTCTAGCTGAGGTTTAGGCAGAAACGCAAGGCGACACACTGAGCGATGCACAGTTACTGGTCGACATGCCGGCCGACATGCGCAAGCAGTGGTCGACACGCTGGCTGAGTCGGAAGCATAGGTGGAGGCAGAGAAGCTAGGAGACACAGTGAGCGATGCGCACCAACTGGTCGACACGCTCACCGACTTGCGCAAGCAGTGGTCGACACGCTGGCTGAGTCGAAAGCATAGGTAAAGGCAGAGGTGCTAGGCGACACAGTGAACGATGCGCAGCCACTTGTCGACACGCTGGCCGACATGCGGAAGCACTGGTCGACACGCTTCCTGAATCTCTAGCTGAGGTTTAGGAAGAAACGCAAGGCGACACACTGAGCGATGCACAGCTACTGTTCGACACGTCGGCCGACTTGCGCAAGAAGTGGTCGACTAGCTGGCTGAGTCGGAAGCATATTTGGCGGCAGTGGCGCAAGGCGAGACAGTGAGCGATGCGCAGCCACTGATCGACACGCTGGCTGAGTCACAAGCAGAGTTGGAGCAGAGACGCTAGCCGACACACTGAGATATGCGCAGGCACTGGTCGACACGGTGGCCGACTTGCGCAAGCAGTGGTCAACACACTGGTTGAGTCGCAAGCAGAATTTGAGGCAGAGACGCTATGCAACACGCTGAGTGATGCACAGAGACTGGTCAAGACGTCGGCCGACTTCCGGAAGGAGAGGTCGACACGCTTGCTGAGTCAAAAGCATATGTGGAGGAAAAGGCGGTAGGCGACACAGTGAGCGATGCGCAGCCACTTGTCGACACGCTGGCAGACTTACGCAAGCAGTGGTCGACACGCTGGCTGAGTCGAAAGCAAAGGTGGAGCAGAGACGCTAGGCGACACACTGAGATATGTGCAGCCACTCGTCGACACGCCATCCGACTTGCGCAAACAGAGGTCGACACGCTGGTTGAGTCGAAAGCATAGGTGGAGGCAGAGTCGCTATGCAACACACTGAGCGATGCGCAAGCACTGGTCGACACGCTTCCTGACTCTCTAGCTGATGTTTAATTAGAAACGCAAGGCGACACACTGAGCGATGCACAGCCACTGTTCGACACGTCGGCCGACTTGCGCAAGAAGTGGTCGACTAGCTGGCTGAGTCGGAAGCATATTTGGCGGCAGTGGCGCAAGGCGACACAGTGAGCGATGCGCAGCCACTGATCGACACGCTGGCTGAGTCGCAAGCAGAGTTGGAGCAGAGACGCTAGCCGACACAGTGAACGATGCGCAGCCACTGGTCGACACGGTGGCCGACTTGCGCAAGCAGTGGTCAACACACTGGTTGAGTCGCAAGCAGATGTGGAGGCAGAGACGCTATGCAAGACACTAAGCGATGCAGAGGCAATGGTCGACACGTTGGCCGACTTGCGCAACGGCTGGTCCACACGCTGGCTGAGTCGCAAGTAGAGGTTGAGGCAGAGACGTTAGGTGACATACTGAAATATGCGCAGCCACTGGTCGACACGGTGGCCGACTTGGGCAAGCAGTGGTCAACACACTGGTTGAGTCGCAAGCAGAAGTGGAGGCAGAGACGCTATGCGACACAGTGAGCGATGCGCAGGCAATGGTTCACACGCAGCCTGACTTGCGCAAGCACTGTTCGAAACGATGGCTGACTCGCAAGCAGAGGTGGAGAAGAGACGCTAGGCGACACACTGAGATATGCGCAGCCACTGGTCGACACGCCGGCCGACATGCGAAAGCAGTGGCCGACACGCTTGCTGGGTCGGAAGAATAGGTGAAGGGAGTTTCACTAGGCGACACAGTGAGTGATACGTAGCCACTGGTCGACACGCGGCACGACTTGCGCAAGCAGTGGTCGACATGCTAGCTGAGTAGGAAGCATATTTGGCGACAGTGCCGCAAGGCGACAAAGTGAGCGCTGCGCAGCCACTGGTCGACACGCTGGCAGAGTAGCAAGCAGAGGTGGAGCAGAGACGCTAGGCGACACACTGAGATATGCGCAGCCACTGGTCGACACGCTGGCCGACTTTCGCAAACAGAGGTCGACACGCTGGCTAAGTCGAAAGCATAGGTGGAAGCAGAGGCGCTATACATGACACTGACCGATGCTGGGCAATGGTCGACACGCTGGCCGACATGCGCAAGTACTGGTCGACACGCCTGCTAAGTCTCTAGATGAGGTTTAGGCAGAAACGCAAGGCGACAAACTGAGCGATGCACAGTAACTGGTCGACACGCTGACCGACTTGCGCAAGCAGTGGTCGACACGCTGGCTGAGTCGCAAGCCGAGATGGAGCAGAGACGCTAGGCGACACACTGAGATATGCGCAGTAACTGGTCGCAATGTGGCCGACTTCCGCAAGCTCTGGTCGACACGCTTCCTGAGTCTCTAGCTGAGGTTTAGGCAGAAACGCAAAACGACACACAGAGCGATGCACAGCTACTGTTCGACACACTGGCCGACTTGCGCAAGCAGTGGTCGACACGCTGGCTGAGTCGCAAGCAGAGTTGGAGCAGAGACGCTAGACGACACACAGAGATATGGGAAGCCACTGGACGACACGGTGGCCGCCTTTCGCAAGCCTTGGTCGACACGCTTCCTGACTCTCTAGCTGTGGTTTAGGCAGAAACGCAGGGCGACACACTGAGCGATGCACAGGGACTTTTCGACACGCCGGCCGACTTGCGGAAGCAGAGGTCGACACGCTGGGTGAGTCGCAAGCAGAGGTGGAGGAGACACGCTAGGCGACACACTGAGATATGCGCAGCCACTTGTCGACACGCTGGCCGATTTGCGCAAACAGAGGTCGACACGCCGACTGAGTCGAAAGCATAGGTGGAAGCAGAGCTGCTATGCAAGACACTGAGCGATGCGCGGGCAATGGTCGACACGCTGGCCGACATGCGCAAGCACTGGTCGACACGCCTGCTAAAACTCTACCTGAGGTTTAGGCAGAAACGCAAGGCGACAAACTGAGCGATGCACAGCAACTGGTCGACACGCTGACCGACTTGCGGAAGCAGTGGTCGACACGCTGGCTGAGTCGCATGCAGAGGTGGAGTAGAGGCGCTAGGCGAAAAACTGCAATATTCGAAGCAACCGGTCGACACGGTGGCCGACTTGCGCAAGCAGTGGTCAACACATTGGTTGAGTCGCAAGCAGAGGTTGAGCCAGAGACACTGTGCAACACACTGAGCGATGCGCAGGCTATGGTCGACATGCTGGCCGACTTGCGGAAGCACTGGTCGACACGCCGGCTGACTTTCGCAAGCAGTGGTCGACGCGCTGGCTGAGTCGGAAGGATAGGTGGCGGCAGTGGCGCTAGACGACACATTGAGATATGCGCAGCCACTGGTCGAAAGGCCGGCCGACTTGCGGAAGCAGTAATCAACACACTTGTTAAGTCGCAAGCAGAGGTGGAGGCAGAGACGCTATGCAACACACTGAGCGATGCACAGGCAATGGTCGACACGTTGGCCGAGTTGCGCAAGCACTGGTCGACACGTTTCATGACTCGCTAGCTGAGGCTTAGGCAGAAACGCAAGGCGACAGACTGAGCGATGCACAGCAACTTTTCGACACGCCGGCCGACTTGCGCAAGCACTAATCGACACGCTGACTGAGTCGAAAGCATAGGTGGAGGCAGAGGCGCTAGGTTACACACTGAGCGATGTGCACGCACTGGTCAAGTCGCTGAACGACACGGTTGCAGAGGTGGCGCCGTAGTCAGAAGGTGACAGATTAAGCGATGCGGAGGTTCTGGTAGACACTGGCTGACAAGCTTGCAGAGGTGGAGGCAGAGACGCTTGGCCACAAGAGGCGATGCGCAGTCACTTTTCGACACTCTGGCTGACTCGCTAGCAGGGGTGGACGTAGAGACGCTAGGCGACACAGTGAGCGATGTGCACGCACTGGTCAAGTCGCTGACCGACACGGTAGCAGAGGTGGCGCCGTAGTCAGAAGGTGACAGATTAAGCGATGCGCAGGCACTGGTAGACACTGGCTGACAAGCTTGCAGAGGTGGAGGCAGAGACGATTGGCCACACGAGGCGATGCGCAGTCACTTTTCGACACTCTGGCTGACTCGCTAGCAGAAGTGGACGTAGAGACGCTAGGCGACACACTGAGCGATGCGCACACACTGGTCGAGTTGCTGGCTGACACGGTAGCAGAGGTGGTGCCGTAGTCAGAAGGTGACACACTGTTCGATGCGCAGGCAATGGTAGACAACGCTTGCGGACAAAGTAGGAGAGGGGGTGGCGTAGTCACATGGTGAGGCACGGAGCGATGGTCAGGCACTAGTCCACACTCTGGCAGACACGCTTGCAGGGGTGAAGGCAGAGACGCTAGGCGACACACGGGGCGATGCTCAAGCACTGGTTGACACGATGGCTTACTCGCTAGCAGAGTTGGAGGAAGACACGCTAGGTGACACACTGAGCGATGCGCAGACACTGGTCAAGACGCTGGCTGACACGATAGCAGAGGAGGCGGCGTAGTCAGAAGGTGACGCACAGAGCGATGCTCAGGCACTGGTCAACACTCTTGGAGACACGCTTGCAGAGGTGGAGGCAGAGACGATAGGCGACACACGGGGCGATGCTCAAGCACTGGTTGACACGATGGCTTACTCGCTAGCAGAGTTGGAGGAAGACACGCTAGGTGACACACTGAGAGATGCGCAGGCACTGGTCAAGACGCTGGCTGACACGATAGCAGAGGAGGCGGCGTAGTCAGAAGGTGACGCACAGAGCGATGCGCAGGCAATGGTCGACACTCTGGCTGACACGCTAGAAGAGGTGGAGGGAGAGACGCTAGGCGACAAACTGAGCGATGCGCACGCACTGCTCAAGTCGCTGGCATACACGATAGCAGAAATGGCGCCGTAGTCAGAAGGTGCCGCACTTAGCGATCCTCAGCCTCTAGTCGACACGCTGGCTGACTCGGTAGCAGAAATGGACGTAGAGACGCTATGCGACACACTGACCGATGCGCACGCACTGGTCGAGTCACTGGCTGACACGATAGCAGAGGTGGCGCCGTAGTCAGAAGGTGACACACTGAGCGTTTGGCAGGCATTGGTCGAAACTTTCTCTGACAAGCTTGTAGAGGTGGAGGCAGAGAAGCTAGGCGACACACGGGGCGAAGCGCAGGCACTGGTCGACACGATGCCTGACTCGCTATCAGAGGTGGAGGCAGAGACGGTAGGCGACACATTGAGCGATACGCACGCACTGGTCGAGCCGCGGGCTGACTCGGTAGAAGAGGTGGCGAAGTAGTCAGAAGGTGAAAAACGGGGCGCTGCGCAGGCACTGATCGACATTGCTGGCTGAATCGCTAACAGAGGTGGACGAAGAGACGCTATGAGACACACTGAGCGATGCGCACGCACTGGTTGAGTCGCTGGCTGACACGATAGGAGAGGTGGCGCCGTAGTCAGAAGGTGACACACTGAGCGTTTGGCAGGCATTCGTCGAAACTCTCTCTGACAATCTTGTAGAGGTGGAGGGAGAGAAGCTAGCCGACACACGGGGCGATGCGCAGGCACTGGTCGACACGATGACTGACTCGCTACCAGAGGTGGAGGCAGAGACGGTAGGCGACACACTGAGCGATGCGCAGACAATGGTCGACACGCTGGCTTACTCGGTAGCAGAGGTGGCGAACAAGTCAGAAGGTGACACACGGCGCGCTGCGCAAGCACTTGTCGACAGTCTGGCTGACACGCTTGCAGAGGTGGATTCCGAGACACAATGGGCAATGGGTAGGGACTGGTCGACAAGATAGCTTACTAAGTACCAGAGGTGGAGGCAGAGAGGCTAGCCAACACTCTGAGTGATGCACAGGTACTGGTCCACACGCTGGCTGACTCTCTAGCAGAGGTGGAGGCAGCCACGCTAGGCAACACACTGAGTGATGCACAGGCACTGGCCGACACGCTGGCTCACACAGATAGCAGAGTTGACGGCAGAGACGCTAGGCGACACACGGAGCGATGCGCAAGCACTGGTCGACACGCTTGCTGAATTTGTAGCAGAGGGGCGGCGAAGTCAGAAGGTGACACACGACGCGATGCCCAGGCGATGGTTTGCACGCCTGGTGACTCTCTCTCTGAGGTGGAGGCAGAGACGCTGGGCGAAAACCTGAGCGATGCGCATTTACTGGTCGAGACGCTGGCTGACACGGTCGCAGAGGTGGCGGCGTAGTCAGAAGGTGAAACACGGGGCGATGCGCATTCGCTGGTTTGACACTCTGGCTGACACGGTTGCAAAGGTGAAGGCCGAGACATTATTCGACACACGGGTCGATACGCAGGCACAGGTCGACATGCTGGCTGACACAATAGAAGAGGTGGCGGCGTAGTCAGAAGGTGACACACAAGGCGATGTGCAAACACTGGTCGACAAGCTGGGTGACACGCTTGCAGAGGTGGAGGCCGAGACACCACAAGAGACACGGGCCGTTGCGCAGGAACTGGTGGACACGTAGTTTGACTCCCTAGCAGATGTGGAGGCAGAGGCGCTAGGCGACACATTGAGCGATGCGCAGGCACTGGTCGACATAGCTGGCTGACTCGCTAGAAGAGGTGGAGGGAGAGACGCTAGGCGACAAACTGAGCGCTGCGCAGGTACTGGTCGACACGCTGGCTGACTCTGTAGCAGAGGTGGAGGCAGAGACGCTAGGCGACAACCTGAGCGATGAGCAGGCACTGGTCAAGACGCTGGCTGACATGGTAGCAGAGGTGGCATCGTAGTCCGTAGGTGACAGACGGTTCGATGCGCAGGCACTGGTCAACACGATGGCTGACTCTCTAGCTGAGGTGGAAGCAGAGACGCTAGGCGACAAGCTGAGCAATGAGCAGGCACTGGTAAAGACGCTGGCTGACACGGTCGAAGAGGTGGCGGCGTAGTCAGAAGGTGACACACGGGGCAATGCGCAGGCACTGGTCGACACTCTGGCTGACTCGCTAGCAGACGTGGAGGCAGAGACGCAAGGAGAAACACTGAGCGATACCTAGGCACCGGTCGACACGCTGGCTAACACAATAGCAGAGGTGGCGGCGTAGTAAGAAGGTCACACAGGGGGCGATGCGCAGACACTGTTCGACAAGCTGGCTGACTCTCTAGCAGAGGTGGAGGCAGAGACGCTAGGCGAGACACTGAGCTATGCTCAGGCTCTGGTCGACACGCTGCCTGACTCGCTTGCAGAGGTTGACGTAGAGACGCTAGGCGACACACTGAGCGATGCGCACGCACTGGTCGAGTCGCTGGCTGACACGATAGCAGAGGTGTTGCCGTAGTCAGAAGGTGACACACTGAGCGTTGCACAGGCACTGGTCGAAACTCTCTCTGACAAGCTTGTAGAGGTGGAGGCAGAGAAGCTAGGCGACACACGGAACGATGCGCAGGCACTGGTCGACACTGTGGCCGACTTGCGCAAGCAGTGGTCAACACACTGGTTGAGTCGCAAGCAGAATTTGAGGCAGAGACGCTATGCAACACGCTGAGCGATGCACAGAGACTGGTCCAGACGTCGGCCGACTTGCGGAAGCAGAGGTCGACACGCTTGCTGAGTCAAAAGCATATGTGGAGGAAAAGGCGGTAGGCGACACACTGAGCGATGCGCAGCCACTTGTCGACACGCTGGCAGACTTACGCAAGCAGTGGTCGACACTCTGGCTGAGTCGAAAGCAAAGGTGGAGCAGAGACGCTAGGCGACACACTGAGATATGTGCAGCCACTCGTCGACACGCCATCCGACTTGCGCAAACAGAGGTCGACACGCTGGTTGAGTCGAAAGCATAGGTGGAGGCAGAGTCGCTATGCAACACACTGAGCGATGCGCAAGCACTGGTCGACACGCTTCCTGACTCTCTAGCTGATGTTTAATCAGAAACGCAAGGCGACACACTCAGCGATGCACAGCCACTTGTCGACACGCCGGCCGACTTGCGCAAGCAGTAATCGACACGCTGACTGAATCGAAAGCATAGGTGGAGGCAGAGGCGGTAGCCGACACAGTGAGTGATGCACAGCCACTGGTCGAAACGCTGGCCGACTTCCGCAAGCTGTGGTCAACACATTGGTTGAGTCGCAAGCAGATGTGGAGGCAGAGACGCTATGCAAGACACTAAGCGATGCAGAGGCAATGGTCGACACGTTGGCCGACTTGCGCAACGGCTGGTCCACACGCTGGCTGAGTCGCAAGTAGAGGTTGAGGCAGAGACGTTAGGTGACATACTGAAATATGCGCAGCCACTGGTCGACACGGTGGCCGACTTGGGCAAGCAGTGGTCAACACACTGGTTGAGTCGCAAGCAGAAGTGGAGGCAGAGACGCTATGCGACACAATGAGCGATGCGCAGGCAATGGTCCACACGCAGCCTGAGTTGCTTAAGCACTGGTCGAAACGATGGCTGACTCGCAAGCAGAGGTGGAGAAGAGACGTTAGCCGGCACTGGGAGCGATGCGCATCCACTGGTCTACACGCCGGTCGACTTGCGCAAGCAGTGGTCGACACGCTGGCTGAGTCGAAAGCATAGGTGGAGGCAGAGGCGCTAGCCGACACAGTGAACGATGCGCAGCCACTGGTCGACACGGTGGCCGACTTGCGCAAGCAGTGGTCAACACACTGGTTGAGTCGCAAGCAGATGTGGAGGCAGAGACGCTATGCAAGACACTAAGCGATGCAGAGGCAATGGTCGACACGTTGGCCGACTTGCGCAACGGCTGGTCCACACGCTGGCTGAGTCGCAAGTAGAGGTTGAGGCAGAGACGTTAGGTGACATACTGAAATATGCGCAGCCACTGGTCGACACGGTGGCTGACTTGGGCAAGCAGTGGTCAACACACTGGTTGAGTCGCAAGCAGAAGTGGAGGCAGAGACGCTATGCGACACAGTGAGCGATGCGCAGGCAATGGTTCACACGCAGCCTGACTTGCGCAAGCACTGTTCGAAACGATGGCTGACTCGCAAGCAGAGGTGGAGAAGAGACGCTAGGCGACACACTGAGATATGCGCAGCCACTGGTCGACACGCCGGCCGACATGCGAAAGCAGTGGCCGACACGCTTGCTGGGTCGGAAGAATAGGTGAAGGGAGTTTCACTAGGCGACACAGTGAGTGATACGTAGCCACTGGTCGACACGCGGCACGACTTGCGCAAGCAGTGGTCGACATGCTAGCTGAGTAGGAAGCATATTTGGCGACAGTGCCGCAAGGCGACAAAGTGAGCGCTGCGCAGCCACTGGTCGACACGCTGGCAGAGTAGCAAGCAGAGGTGGAGCAGAGACGCTAGGCGACACACTGAGATATGCGCAGCCACTGGTCGACACGCTGGCCGACTTTCGCAAACAGAGGTCGACACGCTGGCTAAGTCGAAAGCATAGGTGGAAGCAGAGGCGCTATACATGACACTGACCGATGCTGGGCAATGGTCGACACGCTGGCCGACATGCGCAAGTACTGGTCGACACGCCTGCTAAGTCTCTAGATGAGGTTTAGGCAGAAACGCAAGGCGACAAACTGAGCGATGCACAGTAACTGGTCGACACGCTGACCGACTTGCGCAAGCAGTGGTCGACACGCTGGCTGAGTCGCAAGCCGAGATGGAGCAGAGACGCTAGGCGACACACTGAGATATGCGCAGTAACTGGTCGCAATGTGGCCGACTTCCGCAAGCTCTGGTCGACACGCTTCCTGAGTCTCTAGCTGAGGTTTAGGCAGAAACGCAAAACGACACACAGAGCGATGCACAGCTACTGTTCGACACACTGGCCGACTTGCGCAAGCAGTGGTCGACACGCTGGCTGAGTCGCAAGCAGAGTTGGAGCAGAGACGCTAGACGACACACAGAGATATGGGAAGCCACTGGACGACACGGTGGCCGCCTTTCGCAAGCCTTGGTCGACACGCTTCCTGACTCTCTAGCTGAGGTTTAGGCAGAAACGCAAGGCGACACACTGAGCGATGCACAGGGACTTTTCGACACGCCCGCCGACTTGCGGAAGCAGAGGTCGACACGCTGGGTGAGTCGCAAGCAGAGGTGGAGGAGACACGCTAGGCGACACACTGAGATATGCGCAGCCACTTGTCGACACGCTGGCCGATTTGCGCAAACAGAGGTCGACACGCCGACTGAGTCGAAAGCATAGGTGGAAGCAGAGCTGCTATGCAAGACACTGAGCGATGCGCGGGCAATGGTCGACACGCTGGCCGACATGCGCAAGCACTGGTCGACACGCCTGCTAAAACTCTACCTGAGGCTTAGGCAGAAACGCAAGGCGACAAACTGAGCGATGCACAGCAACTGGTCGACACGCTGACCGACTTGCGGAAGCAGTGGTCGACACGCTGGCTGAGTCGCATGCAGAGGTGGAGTAGAGGCGCTAGGCGAAAAACTGCAATATTCGAAGCAACCGGTCGACACGGTGGCCGACTTGCGCAAGCAGTGGTCAACACATTGGTTGAGTCGCAAGCAGAGGTTGAGCCAGAGACACTGTGCAACACACTGAGCGATGCGCAGGCTATGGTCGACATGCTGGCCGACTTGCGGAAGCACTGGTCGACACGCCGGCTGACTTTCGCAAGCAGTGGTCGACGCGCTGGCTGAGTCGGAAGGATAGGTGGCGGCAGTGGCGCTAGACGACACATTGAGATATGCGCAGCCACTGGTCGAAAGGCCGGCCGACTTGCGGAAGCAGTAATCAACACACTTGTTAAGTCGCAAGCAGAGGTGGAGGCAGAGACGCTATGCAACACACTGAGCGATGCACAGGCAATGGTCGACACGTTGGCCGAGTTGCGCAAGCACTGGTCGACACGTTTCATGACTCGCTAGCTGAGGCTTAGGCAGAAACGCAAGGCGACAGACTGAGCGATGCACAGCAACTTTTCGACACGCCGGCCGACTTGCGCAAGCACTAATCGACACGCTGACTGAGTCGAAAGGATAGGTGGAGGCAGAGGCGCTAGGTTACACACTGAGCGATGTGCACGCACTGGTCAAGTCGCTGAACGACACGGTTGCAGAGGTGGCGCCGTAGTCAGAAGGTGACAGATTAAGCGATGCGGAGGTTCTGGTAGATACTGGCTGACAAGCTTGCAGAGGTGGAGGCAGAGACGCTTGGCCACAAGAGGCGATGCGCAGTCACTTTTCGACACTCTGGCTGACTCGCTAGCAGGGGTGGACGTAGAGACGCTAGGCGACACAGTGAGCGATGTGCACGCACTGGTCAAGTCGCTGACCGACACGGTAGCAGAGGTGGCGCCGTAGTCAGAAGGTGACAGATTAAGCGATGCGCAGGCACTGGTAGACACTGGCTGACAAGCTTGCAGAGGTGGAGGCAGAGACGATTGGCCACACGAGGCGATGCGCAGTCACTTTTCGACACTCTGGCTGACTCGCTAGCAGAAGTGGACGTAGAGACGCTAGGCGACACACTGAGCGATGCGCACACACTGGTCGAGTTGCTGGCTGACACGGTAGCAGAGGTGGTGCCGTAGTCAGAAGGTGACACACTGTTCGATGCGCAGGCAATGGTAGACAACGCTTGCGGACAAAGTAGGAGAGGGGGCGGCGTAGTCACATGGTGAGGCACGGAGCGATGGTCAGGCACTAGTCCACACTCTGGCAGACACGCTTGCAGGGGTGGAGGCAGAGACGCTAGGCGACACACGGGGCGATGCTCAAGCACTGGTTGACACGATGGCTTACTCGCTAGCAGAGTTGGAGGAAGAAACGCTAGGTGACACACTGAGCGATGCGCAGACACTGGTCAAGACGCTGGCTGACACGATAGCAGAGGAGGCGGCGTAGTCAGAAGGTGACGCACAGAGCGATGCTCAGGCACTGGTCAGCACTCTGGGAGACACGCTTGCAGAGGTGGAGGCAGAGACGATAGGCGACACACGGAGCGATGCTCAAGCACTGGTTGACACGATGGCTTACTCGCTAGCAGAGTTGGAGGAAGAGACGCAAGGTGACACACTGAGAGATGCGCAGGAACTGGTCAAGACGCTGGCTGACACGATAGCAGAGGAGGCGGCGTAGTCAGAAGGTGACGCACACAGCGATGCGCAGGCAACGGTCGACAAGTTGGCCGACTTGCGCAAGCACTAGTCCACACGCCTCCTGACTCTCTAGCTGAGGTTTAGGCAGAAACGCAAGACGACACACTGAGCGATGCACAGTTACTGGTCGACATGCCGGCCGACATGCGCAAGAAGTGGTCGACACGCTGGCTGAGTCGAAAGCATAGGTGGAGGCAGAGGAGTTAGTCGACACAGTGAGCTATGCGCAGCCAATTGTCGACACGCTGGCAGACTTCCGCAAGCAGTGGTCGACACGTTTCATGACTCTCTAGCTGAGGTTTAGGCTGAAACGCAGGGCGACACACTGAGCGATGCACAGCAACTTTTTGACACGCCGGCCGACTTGCGCAAGCAGTAATCGACACGCTGACTGAGTCGAAAGCATAGGTGGAGGCAGAGGCGCTAGGCGACACACTGAGCGATGTGCACGCACTGGTCAAGTCGCTGAACGACACGGTAGCAGAGGTGGCGCCGTAGTCAGAAGGTGACAGATGAAGCGATGCGCAGGCACTGGTAGACACTGGCTGACAAGCTTGCAGAGGTGGAGGCAGAGACGCTTGGCCACAAGAAGCGATGCGCAGTCACTTTTCGACACTCTGGCTGACTCGCTAGCAGGGGTGGACGTAGAGACGCTAGGCGACAGAGTGAGCGATGTGCACGCACTGGTCAAGTCGCTGACCGACACGATAGCAGAGGTGGCGCCGCAGTCAGAAGGTGACAGATTAAGCGATGCGCAGGCACTGTTAGACACTGGCTGACAAGCTTGCAGAGGTGGAGGCAGAAACGCTTGCCCACAAGAGGCGATGCGCAGTCACTTTTCGACACTCTGGCTGACTCGCTAGCAGGGGTTGACGCAGAGACGCTAGGCGACACAGTGAGCGATGTGCAAGCACTGGTCAAGTCGCTAACCGACACGGTAGCAGAGGTGGCGCCGTAGTCAGAAGGTGACAGATTAAGCGATGCGCAGGCACTGGTAGACACTGGCTGACAAGCTTGCAGAGGTGGAGGCAGAGACGATTGGCCACACGAGACGATGCGCAGTCACTTTTCGACACTCTGGCTGACTCGCTAGCAGAAGTGGACGTAGAGACGCTAGGCGACACACTGAGCGATGCCCACACACTGGTCGAGTTGCTGGCTGACACGGTAGCAGAGGTGGTGCCGTAGTCAGAAGGTGCCACATTGTTCGATGCGCAGGCAATGGTCGACAACGCTTGCGGACAAAGTAGGAGAGGGGGCGGCGTAGTCACATGGTGAGGCTCGGAGCGATGCTCAGGCACTGGTCAACACTCTGGCAGACACGCTTGCAGAAATGGAGGCAGAGACGCTAGGCGACACACGGGGCGATGCTCAGGCACTGGTTGACACGATGGCTGACTCGCTAGCAGAGTTGGAGGAAGACACGCTAGGTGACACACTGAGCGATGCGCAGACACTGGCCAAGACGCTGGCTAACACGATAGCAGAGGAGGCGGCGTAGTCAGAAGGTGACGCACAGAGCGATGCTCAGGCACTGGTCAACACTCTGGGAGACACGCTTGCAGAGGTAGAGGCAGAGACGATAGGCGACAAACTGAGCGATGCGCACGCACTGCTCAAGTCGCTGGCATACACGATAGCAGAAATGGCGCCGTAGTCAGAAGGTGCCACACTGAGCGATCCTTAGGCTCTAGTCAACACGCTGGCTGACTCGCTAGCAGAAATGGACGTAGAGACGCTATGCGACACACTGACCGATGCGTACGCACTGGTCGAGTCGCTGACTGACACGATAGCAGAGGAGGCGGCGTAGTCAGAAGGTGACGCACGGAGCGATACGCAGGCAATGGTCGACACTCTGGCTGACACGCTAGGAGAGGTGGAGGGAGAGACGCTAGGCGACAAACTGAGCGATGCGCACGCACTGGTCAAGTCGCTGGCATACACGATAGCAGAAATGGCGCCGTAGTCAGAAGGTGCCACACTGAGCGATCCTCAGGCTCTAGTCGACACGCTGGCTGACTCGCTAGCAGAAATCGACGTAGAGACGCTATGCGACACACTGACCGATGCGTACGCACTGGTCGAGTCGCTGACTGACACGATAGCAGAGGTGGCGCCGTAGTCAGAAGGTGAAAAACGGGGCGATGCGCAGGCACTGATCGACATTGCTGGCTGAATCGCTAGCAGAGGTGGACGTAGAGACGCTATGAGACACACTGAGCGATGCGCACGCACTGGTCGAGTCGCTGGCTGACACGATAGCAGAGGTGTTGCCGTAGTCAGAAGGTGACACACTGAGCGTTGCGCAGGCACTGGTCGAAACTCTCTCTGACAAGCTTGTAGAGGTGGAGGCAGAGAAGCTAGGCGACACACGGAACGATGCGCAGGCACTGGTCGACACGGTGGCTGATTCGGAAGCAGAGGCGGAGGCCGAGACGCTAGGCGACACACTGATCGATGCTCATGCACTGGTCGACAACGCTTGCTGACACAGTAGGAGCGGTTGCGCCGCAGTCAGAAGGTGACACACGGGGCGATCCGCATCCACTGGTCGACACTCTGGCTGACTCGCTAGCAGAGGGGGACGTAGAGACGCTAGGCGACAGAGTGAGCGTTACGCACGCAATGGTCAAGTCGCTGGCTGACACGGTAGCAGAGGTGGCGCCGTAGTCAGAAGGTGCCACACTGAGCGATGCGTAGGTACTAATCGAGACGCTGGCTGACAAGGTAGCAGAGGTGGAGGCCGAGACACCAGGGGACACACGGGGCGATGGGCAGGCACTAAGTCGACAAGGTGGCTGACTCGCTACCAGAGGTGGACGTAGAGACGCTAGGCGACACATTGAGCGATGCCCAGGCACTTGTCGAGTCGGTGGCTGACACGGTAGCAGAGGTTGTGCCATAGTCAGAAGGTGCCACACTGAGCGATGCTCAGGCACTGGTCGACACGCTGGCTGACTCGCTAGCAGAGGTGGAGGCAGAGACGCTAGGCGACACAGTGAGCGATGTGCACGCACTGGTCAAGTCGCTGACCGACACGGTAGCAGAGGTGGCGACGTAGTCAGAAGGTGACAGATTAAGCGATGCGGAGGCACTGGTAGACACTGGCTGACAAGCTTGCAGAGGTGCAGGCAGAGACGATTGGCCACACGAGGCGATGCGCAGTCACTTTTTGACACTCTGGCTGACTCGCTAGCAGAAGTGGACGTAGAGACGCTAGGCGACACAGTGAGCGATGCTCACACACTGGTCGAGTTGCTGGCTGACACGGTAGCAGAGGTGGTGCCGTAGTCAGAAGGTGCCACACTGTTGGATGCGCAGGCAATGGTCGACAACGCTTGCGGACAAAGTAGGAGAGGGGGCGGCGTAGTCACATGGTGAGGCACGGAGCGATGCTCAGGCACTGGTCAACACTCTGGCAGACACGCTTGCAGGGGTGGAGGCAGAGACGCTAGGCGACACACGGGGCGATGCTCAGGCACTGGTTGACACGATGGCTGACTCGCTAGCAGAGTTGGAGGAAGAAACGCAAGGTGACACACTGAGCGATGCGCAGACACTGGTCGACACTCTGGCTGACTCGTTAGCAGAGGTGGACGTAGAGACGCTAGAGACGTAGAGGCGGCGACACAGTTAGCGATGCGGAGCCACCTGTCGACACGCTGGCAGACTTCCGCAAGCAGTGGTCGACACGCTGGCTGAGTCTCAAGCAGAGGTGGAGCAGAGACACTAGGGGACACACTGAGATATGCGCAGCCACCTCTCGACACGCTGGCCGACTTGCGCAAGCAGTAGTCAACACACTGGTTGAGTGGCAAGCAGATGTGAAGGCAGAGACGCTATGCGACACACTGAGCGATGCGCAGGCAATGGTCGACACGCTGTCCGACTTGCGCAAGCGCTGGTCGACACGCTGCCTGATTCTCTAGCTGAGGTTTCTTCAGAAACGCAAGACGACACACTGAGCGATGCAGAGAGACTAGTCGAGACGCTGGCCGACTTGCGCAAGGAGAGGTCGACACGCTTGCTGAGTCGAAAGCATAGGTGGAGGCAGAGGAGTTAGGCGACACAGTGAGCTATGCGCAGCCACCTGTCGACACGCTGGCAGACTTCCGCAAGCAGTGGTCGACACGCTGGCTGAGTCTCAAGCAGAGGTGGAGCAGAGACACTAGGGGACACACTAAGATATGCGCAGCCACTAGTCGACACGCCGGCTTGCGCAAACAGAGGTCGACACGCTGGCTGAGTCGAAGGCATAGGTGAAGGCAGAGGCGCTATGCAACAAACTGAGCGATGCACAGGCAATGGTCGACACGCTGGCCGACTTGCACAAGCACTAGTCGACACGCCTCCTGACTCTCTAGCTGAGGTTTAGGCAGAAACGCAAGGCGACACACTGAGCGATACACAGTTACTGGTCGACATGCCGGCCGACATGCGCAAGCAGTGGTCGACACGCTGGCTGAGTCGGAAGCATAGGTGGAGGCAGAGGCGCTAGCCGACACAGTGAACGATGCGCAGCCACTGGTCGACACGGTGGCCGACTTGCGCAAGCAGTGGTCAACACACTGGTTGAGTCGCAAGCAGATGTGGAGGCAGAGACGCTATGCAAGACACTAAGCGATGCAGAGGCAATGGTCGACACGTTGGCCGACTTGCGCAACGGCTGGTCCAGACGCTGGCTGAGTCCCAAGTAGAGGTTGAGGCAGAGACGTTAGGTGACATACTGAAATATGCGCAGCCACTGGTCGACACGGTGGCCGACTTGGGCAAGCAGTGGTCAACACACTGGTTGAGTCGCAAGCAGAAGTGGAGGCAGAGACGCTATGCGACACAGTGAGCGATGCGCAGGCAATGGTTCACACGCAGCCTGACTTGCGCAAGCACTGTTCGAAACGATGGCTGACTCGCAAGCAGAGGTGGAGAAGAGACGCTAGGCGACACACTGAGATATGCGCAGCCACTGGTCGACACGCCGGCCGACATGCGAAAGCAGTGGCCGACACGCTTGCTGGGTCGGAAGAATAGGTGAAGGGAGTTTCACTAGGCGACACAGTGAGTGATACGTAGCCACTGGTCGACACGCGGCACGACTTGCGCAAGCAGTGGTCGACATGCTAGCTGAGTAGGAAGCATATTTGGCGACAGTGCCGCAAGGCGACAAAGTGAGCGCTGCGCAGCCACTGGTCGACACGCTGCCAGAGTAGCAAGCAGAGGTGGAGCAGAGACGCTAGGCGACACACAGAGATATGGGAAGCCACTGGACGACACGGTGGCCGCCTTTCGCAAGCCTTGGTCGACACGCTTCCTGACTCTCTAGCTGAGGTTTAGGCAGAAACGCAGGGCGACACACTGAGCGATGCACAGGGACTTTTCGACACGCCGGCCGACTTGCGGAAGCAGAGGTCGACACGCTGGGTGAGTCGCAAGCAGAGGTGGAGGAGACACGCTAGGCGACACACTGAGATATGCGCAGCCACTTGTCGACACGCTGGCCGATTTGCGCAAACAGAGGTCGACACGCCGACTGAGTCGAAAGCATAGGTGGAAGCAGAGCTGCTATGCAAGACACTGAGCGATGCGCGGGCAATGGTCGACACGCTGGTCGACATGCGCAAGCACTGGTCGACACGCCTGCTAAAACTCTACCTGAGGTTTAGGCAGAAACGCAAGGCGACAAACTGAGCGATGCACAGCAACTGGTCGACACGCTGACCGACTTGCGGAAGCAGTGGTCGACGCGCTGGCTGAGTCGGAAGGATAGGTGGCGGCAGTGGCGCTAGACGACACATTGAGATATGCGCAGCCACTGGTCGAAAGGCCGGCCGACTTGCGGAAGCAGTAATCAACACACTTGTTAAGTCGCAAGCAGAGGTGGAGGCAGAGACGCTATGCAACACACTGAGCGATGCACAGGCAATGGTCGACACGTTGGCCGAGTTGCGCAAGCACTGGTCGACACGTTTCATGACTCGCTAGCTGAGGCTTAGGCAGAAACGCAAGGCGACAGACTGAGCGATGCACAGCAACTTTTCGACACGCCGGCCGACTTGCGCAAGCACTAATCGACACGCTGACTGAGTCGAAAGCATAGGTGGAGGCAGAGGCGCTAGGTTACACACTGAGCGATGTGCACGCACTGGTCAAGTCGCTGAACGACACGGTTGCAGAGGTGGCGCCGTAGTCAGAAGGTGACAGATTAAGCGATGCGGAGGTTCTGGTAGACACTGGCTGACAAGCTTGCAGAGGTGGAGGCAGAGACGCTTGGCCACAAGAGGCGATGCGCATTCACTTTTCGACACTCTGGCTGACTCGCTAGCAAGGGTGGACGTAGAGACGCTAGGCGACACAGTGAGCGATGTGCACGCACTGGTCAAGTCGCTGACCGACACGGTAGCAGAGGTGGCGCCGTAGTCAGAAGGTGACAGATTAAGCGATGCGCAGGCACTGGTAGACACTGGCTGACAAGCTTGCAGAGGTGGAGGCAGAGACGATTGGCCACACGAGGCGATGCGCAGTCACTTTTCGACACTCTGGCTGACTCGCTAGCAGAAGTGGACGTAGAGACGCTAGGCGACACACTGAGCGATGCGCACACACTGGTCGAGTTGCTGGCTGACACGGTAGCAGAGGTGGTGCCGTAGTCAGAAGGTGACACACTGTTCGATGCGCAGGCAATGGTAGACAACGCTTGCGGACAAAGTAGGAGAGGGGGTGGCGTAGTCACATGGTGAGGCACGGAGCGATGGTCAGGCACTAGTTCACACTCTGGCAGACACGCTTGCAGGGGTGAAGGCAGAGACGCTAGGCGACACACAGGGCGATGCTCAAGCACTGGTTGACACGATGGCTTACTCGCTAGCAGAGTTGGAGGAAGACACGCTAGGTGACACACTGAGCGATGCGCAGACACTGGTCAAGACGCTGGCTGACACGATAGCAGAGGAGGCGGCGTAGTCAGAAGGTGACGCACGGAGCGATGCGCAGGCAATGGTCGACACTCTGGCTGACACGCTAGAAGAGGTGGAGGGAGAGACGCTAGGCGACAAACTGAGCGATGCTCACGCACTGCTCAAGTCGCTGGCATACACGATAGCAGAAATGGCGCCGTAGTCAGAAGGTGCCGCACTTAGCGATCCTCAGCCTCTAGTCGACACGCTGGCTGACTCGGTAGCAGAAATGGACGTAGAGACGCTATGCAACACACTGACCGATGCGCACGCACTGGTCGAGTCGCTGGCTGACACGATAGCAGAGGTGGCGCCGTAGTCAGAAGGTGACACACTGAGCGTTTGGCAGGCATTGGTCGAAACTTTCTCTGACAAGCTTGTAGAGGTGGAGGCAGAGAAGCTAGGCGACACACGGGGCGAAGCGCAGGCACTGGTCGACACGATGACTGACTCGCTACCAGAGGTGGAGGCAGAGACGGTAGGCGACACATTGAGCGATACGCACGCACTGGTCGAGCCGCGGGCTGACTCGATAGAAGAGGTGGCGAAGTAGCCAGAAGGTGAAAAACGGGGCGCTGCGCAGGCACTGATCGACATTGCTGGCTGAATCGCTAGCAGAGGTGGACGAAGAGACGCTATGAGACACACTGAGCGATGCGCACGCACTGGTTGAGTCGCTGGCTGACACGATAGCAGAGGTGGCGCCGTAGTCAGAAGGTGACACACTGAGCGTTTGGCAGGCATTCGTCGAAACTCTCTCTGACAATCTTGTAGAGGTGGAGGGAGAGAAGGTAGCCGACACACGGGGCGATGCGCAGGCACTGGTCGACACGATGACTGACTCGCTACCAGAGGTGGAGGCAGAGACGGTAGGCGACACACTGAGCGATGCGCAGACAATGGTCGACACGCTGGCTTACTCGGTAGCAGAGGTGGCGAAGAAGTCAGAAGGTGACACACGGCGCGCTGCGCAAGCACTGGTCGACAGTCTGGCTGACACGCTTGCAGAGGTGGATTCCGAGACACAATGGGCAATGGGTAGGGACTGGTCGACAAGCTAGCTTACTAAGTACCAGAGGTGGAGGCAGAGAGGCTAGCCAACACACTGAGTGATGCACAGGTACTGCTCCACACGCTGGCTGACTCTCTAGCAGAGGTGGAGGCAGCCACGCTAGGCAAAACACTGAGTGATGCACAGGCACTGGCCGACACGCTGGCTCACACAGATAGCAGAGTTGACGGCAGAGACGCTAGGCGACACACGGAGCGATGCGCAAGCACTGGTCGACACGCTTGCTGAATTTGTAGCAGAGGGGCGGCGAAGTCAGAAGGTGACACACGACGCGATGCCCAGGCGATGGTTTGCACGCTTGGTGACTCTCTCTCTGAGGTGGAGGCAGAGACGCTGGGCGAAAACCTGAGCGATGCGCATTTACTGGTCGAGACGCTGGCTGACTCGGAAGCAGAGGTGGAAGCAGAGACGCTAGGCGACACACTAAGATATTCGCAGCCACTGGTTGACACGGTCGCCGACTTGGGCAAGCAGTGTTTAACACTTTGGTTGAGTCGCAAGCAGAGGTGGAGGCAGAGACGCTATGCTACACACCGAGCGATGCATAGGCAATGGTCCACACGCTGCCTGACTTGCGCAACCACTTGTAAACACGCTGGGTGACTCGCAAGCAGAGGTGGAGCAGAGACGCTAGGCGACACACTAAGATATGCGCAGCCACTGGTCGACACGGTGGCCGACTTGCGCAAGCAGTGGTCACCACACTGGTTGAGTCGCAATCAAAGGTGGAGGCAGAGACGCTATGCGACACGCTGAGCGATGCGCAGGCAATGGTCGACACAACGGCCGACTTGCGGAAGCAGAGGTCGACACGCTGGCTGAGTCGAAAGCATAGGTGGAGGCAGAGGCGCTATGCAGCACACTGACCGATCCGCAGGCAATGGTCGACCGGCTGGCCGACTTACGCAAGAACTGGTCGACACGCTTCCTGACTCTCTAGCTAAAGTTTAGGGAGAAAAGCAAGGCAACACACTGAGCGATTCACAGCCATTTGTCGACACGCCGGCCGACTTGCGCAAGCAGTAATCGACACGCTGACTAAGTCAAAAGCATAGGTAAAGGCAGAGGCCCTAGCCGGCACAGTGAGCGATGCGCAGCCACTGGTCGACACGCCGGTTGACTTGCGCAAGCAGTGGTCGACACGCTGGCTGAGTCGCAAGTAGAATTGAAAGCAGAGACGGTAGGTGACACACTGAGATATGCGCAGCCACTGGTCGACACGGTGGCTGACTTGGGCAAGCAGTTGTCAACACACTGGTTGAGTTGCAAGCAGAAGTGTAGGCAGAGACGCTATGCGACACAGTAAGCGATGCGCAGGCAATGGTCCACACGCAGCCTTACTTGCGCAAGCACTGGTCGAAACGATGGCTGACTCGCAAGGATAGGTGGAGCAGAGACGCTAGGGGACACATTGAGATATGCCCAGCCGCTGGTCGACACGCCGGCCTACTTGTGCAAGCAGTAATCGACACGCTGTCTGAGTCGAAAGCATAGGTGGAGGCAGAGGCGCTAGGCGACACACTGAGGGATGCGCAGCCACTGGTCGACACGCTGGCCGACTTGCGCAAGCAGTGGCCAACACACTGGTTGAGTCGCACGAAGATGTGGAGGCAGAGACGCTATGCGACACACTGAGCGATGCGCAGGCAATTGTCGACACGCTGTCCGACTTGCGCAAGCGCTGCTGGACACGCTTCCTGACTCTGTTGCTGAGGTTTAGGCAGAAACACAAGGCGACACACTGAGCGATGCACAGAGACTGGTCGAGACAACGGCCGACTTGCGGAGGCAGAGGTCGACACGCTTGCTGAGTCAAAAGCATTGGTGGAGGCAGAGGCGGTAGGCGACACAGTGAGCTATGCGCAGCAACTTGTCGACACGCTGGCAGACTTAAGCAAGCAGTGGTCGACACGCTGTCTGACTCGGAAGCAGAGGTGGAGGCAGAGACGCTATGCTACACACCGAGCGATGCGTAGGCAATGGTCCACACGCTGCCTGACTTGCGCAACCACTTGTAAATACAATGGGTGACTCGCAGGCAGAGGTGGAGCAGAGACGCTAGCCGACACACTAAGATATGCGCAGCCACTGGTCGACACGGTGGCCGACTTGCGCAAGCAGTGGTCACCACACTGGTTGAGTCGCAATCAAAGGTGGAGGCAGAGACGCTATGCGACACGCTGAGCGATGCGCAGGAAATGGTCGACACAACGGCCGACTTGCGCAAACAGAGGTCGACACGCTGGCTGAGTCGCAAGGAGATGTGGAGCAGAGACACTAGGGGAGACACTGAGATATGCGCAGCCACTTGTCGACACTCCGGCCGTCTTGCGCAAACAGAGGTCGACACGCTGGCTGAGTCGAAAGCATAGGTGGAGGCAGAGGCGCTATGCAGCACACTGACCGATCCGCAGGCAATGGTGGACCGGCTGGCCAACTTGCGCAAGAACTGGTCGACACGCTTCCTGACTCTCTAGCTGAAGTTTAGGCAGAAACGCAAGGCGACACACTGAGCGATGCACAGAGACTGGTCGAGACAACGGCCGCATTGCCGAAGCAGAGGTCGACACGCTTGCTGAGTCAAAAGCATAGGTGGAGGCAGAGGCGGTAGGCGACACAGTGAGCTATGCGCAGCAACTTCTCGACACGCTGGCAGACTTACGCAAGCAGTGGTCGACACGATGGCTAAGTCGCAAGCAGAGGTGGAGCAGAGACACTAGGGGAGACACTGAGATATGCGCAGCCACTGGACGACACGGTGGCCGCCTTTCGCAAGCCTTGGTCGGCACGCTTCCTGACTCTGCAGCTCAGGTTTAGGCAGAAACGCAAGGCGACACACTGAGCGATGCACAGAGACTTTTCGACACGGCGGCCGACTTGCGGAAGCAGAGGTCGACACGCTGGCTGAGTGACAAGCAGAGGTGGAGCAGAGACGCTAGGCGACACACTGAGATATGCGCAGCCACTGGTCGACACGCTGGCCGACTTGCGCAAGCAGTGGTCGACACGGTGGCTGAGTCGGATGCAGAGGTGGAGCAGAGGCGCTATGCGACACACTGAGCGATGCGGAGTCAATGGTCGACACGCTGGCAGACTTACGCAAGCTTGCTTCCCAGCCAGAGTGTCGACCACTGCTTGCGCATGTCGGCCGGCGTCTTGATTAGTGGCTGTTCTTCGTTCAGTGTGTGGCCTTGCGTTCGGTCTAATCCTCAGCTACAGAGTCAGGAAGCGTGTCGACCAGTGCTTGCGCAAGTCAGGCAGTGTGTGGACAATTGCCTGCGCATCGCTCGGTGCGTCGCCTAGCGCCTCTGCCTCCACCTATGCTTCGGACTTAGCCAGCATGTTGACCACTGCTTCAGCAGGACGGCCGGTGTG
Organism: Porites divaricata; assembly: GCA_038088405.1. Classification (NCBI taxonomy): domain Eukaryota; kingdom Metazoa; phylum Cnidaria; class Anthozoa; order Scleractinia; family Poritidae; genus Porites; species Porites divaricata. The sequence goes on along the minus strand of JBBMOI010000005.1, from coordinate 13,451,604 downwards.
TCGACCAGTGGCTGTGAATCGCTCAGTGTGTCGCATTGCGTTTGTTTCTAAACCTCAGCTAGAGAGTCAGGAAGCGTGTCGACCAGTGCTGGCGCAAGTGGGCCACTGTGTCGACCATTGCCTGCGCATCGCAAGCAGTGGTCAACACACTGCTTTAGTCGCAAGGAGAGGTGAAGGCGGAGACGCTATGCGACCCATTTAGCGATGCACAGGCAATGTTTGACACGTCGGCCGAAATGCGCAAGCAGTGGTCGACACGCTGGCTGCGTCGGCAGCGTGCGCAAGTCGGACGGGGTTTCGACCAATGGCTTTGCATCGCTCAGTGTGTCGCTTTGCGTTTCTTCCTAAACCTCAGCTAGAGAGGCAGGAAGCGTGTCGACCACTGCTTGCGCAAGTCGGACAGCGTGTCGACCAATGGCTGCGCATCCCTCACTGTTTCGCCTAGGGCCTCTGCCTCCCCTTCTGCTTGCGACTTAACCATTGTGTTGACCTTTCCTTGCGCAAGTCGGCCACCGTGTCGACCAGTAACTAGGCATATCTCAGTGTGTCGCCTAGCGTCTCTGCTTTACCTCTGCTTGCAAGTCAGCCATCGAGTCAACCAGTGCTTCCGCAAGTCACGCAGCGTGTCGACCAGTGGCTGCGAATATCTCAGTGTGTCGCCTAGCGTCCCTGCTCTACCTCTGCTTGCCAGTCAGCCAGCGTGTTTACCAGTGGTTGCGCAAGTCAGGCAGCGTGTGGAACATTGCCTACGCATCGCTCGGTGTGTGGCATAGCGTCTCTGCCCCACCTCTGCTCGCGACTCAACCAGTGTGTTGAACACTGCTTGCTCAAGTCGGCCACCGTGTCAACCAGTGGCTGCGAATATCTCAGTGTGTCAACTAGCGTCTCTGCTTCCACTTCTCCTTGCAAGTCAGCCAGCGTGTTGAACACTGCTTGCGCAAGTCGGCCACCGTGTCGAAGAGTGGCTGCGCATATCTTTCTGTGTCGCCTAGCGTCTCTGCCTCCACCTCTGCTTGCGACATAGCCAGCGTGTCGAAAACTGATTGCGCAAGTCTGCCACCGTGTCTACCAGTGGCTGCACATCGCTCACTGTGTCGCCCATTGCCTCTGCCTCCACCTATGCTTCCGACTCAGCCAGCTTGTCGACCACTGCTTCCGCATGTCGGCCGGCGTGTCGACCAGTAGCTGTGCATCGCTCAGTGTGTCGGCTTCCGTTTCTGCCTAAACCTCAGCTAGAGAGTCAGGAAGGGTGCCTACCACTGCTTTCACAAGTCGGCCAGCATCTCGTCCATTGCCTGCGCATCGCTCAGAGTATCGCATAGTGTCTCTGCCTCCACCTCTGCATCCGACCAAGCCAGCGTCTCGACCACTGCTTGGGCAAGTCGGCTAGCCTTTCGGCCAGTGACTGCGCATAGCTCCTTGTTTCTCCTAGCGCCTCTGCTTCCACCTATGCTTCCGACACAGCCAGCGTGTCGACCACTGCTTCCGCAATTAGGCCGGCGTCTCGACCAGTGGCTGTGCATCGCTCAGTGTGCCGCTTTGCGTTTCTGACTAAACCTCAGCTAGAGAGTCAAGAAGCGTGTCGACCAGTGCTTGCGCAAGTCGGCCTCCGTGTCGTCCAGTGGCTGCGCATATCTCAGTGTGTCGCCTAGCGTCTCTGCTCCACTTCTGCCTGCGACTCAGCCAGCGTGTCGATAACTGCTTGCGCAAGTCGGCCGCCGTGTCGACCCTTGGTTGTGCATCGATCAGTGTGTCGCCTTGCGTTTCTGCCTAAACCTCAGCTAGAGATTCAGGAAATGTGTCGACCAGTGCTTGCAAAAGTTAGCCACCGTGTCGACCACTGATTGCGCAAGTCGGCCAGCGTGTCGACCATTGGCTGCGCATCGCTCACTGTATCGCCTAGCGCCTCTGCCTCCACTTATACTTCAGACTCAGCCAGCGTGTCGACCACTGCTTGCGCAAGTCGGCCGGCGTGTCGACAAGTGGCTGTGCATCGCTCAGTGTGTCGCCTTGCGTTTCTGATTAAACCTCATCAAGAGAGTCAGGAAACGTGTCCACCAGTGCTTGCGAAAGTCGGCCAGCGTGTCCACCATTACCTGCGCATCACTCAGTGTGTCGCATAGTGTCTCTGCCTCCACCTCTCCTTCCGTCTTAACCAGTGTGTTGACCACTGCTTGCACAACTCGGCCACCGTGTTGACTAGTGGCTGCGTATATCTCAGTGTCGCCTAACGTCTCTGCTCAACCTCTGCTTGCTACTTATCCATCTTTTCGACCACTGCTTGCGAAAGTCGACCAGCGTGTCGACCAGTGGCTGGACATCGCTCACTGGCTCGCGTAGCGCCTCTGTCTCCACCTATGCTTCCGACTCAGCCAGCGTCTCGACCACTGCTTGCGTTCGCTCAGTGTGTCGCATAGCGTCTCTGCCTCCACTTGTGCTTGCGACTCAGCCAGCGTGTCTACCAGTGCTTGCGCAAGTCGGCCAGCGTGTCGACCAGTAGCTGCGCATCGCTTACTGTGTCGCCTAGCGCCTCTGCCTCCACCTATGATTCAGACTCAGCCAGCGTGTCGACCACTGTTTGGGCATGTCGGCCGGCGTGTCGACCTTTGCCTGCGCATCGCTCAGTGTGTGGCATAGCGTCTCTGCCTTCACCTCTGAGCGATGCACAGAGACTGGTCGACACGCCGGCCGACTTGCGGAGGCAGAGGTCGACACGCTTGATGATTCCAAAGCATAGGTGGAGACAGAGGCGCTAGTTGACAGAGTGAGCGATGCGCAGCCACTTGTCGATACGCTGGCAGACTTACGCAAGCAGCGGTCGATACGCTGGCTGAGTCGGAATCATAGGTTGAGGCAGAGGCGCTAGTTGACACAGTGATCGATGCACAGCCACTTGTCGACACGCTGGCCGACTTGCGCAAGCAGTGGTCGACACGTTTCCTGACTCTCTAGCTGAGGTTTCGGCAGAAACGCAAGGCGACACACTGAGCGATGCAAAGGCACTGGTTGACACGTTGGCCGACATGCGTAAGCAGTGGTCGATACGCTGGCTGAGTCGGAACCATAGGTGGAGAGAGAAAAGCGAGAAGACACAGTGAGCGATGCGCAGCAACTGGTCAACACGCTGGCCGACTTGCGAAAGCAGTGGTCGACACACTGGTTGAGTCGTAAGAAGAGGTGGAGCAGAGAAGCTAGGCGACACACTAAGATATGCGCAGCCACTGGTCGAATCGATGGCCGACTTCCGAAAGCAGTGGTCAACACACTGGTTAAGTCGCAAGCAGAGGTGGAGCAGAGACGCTAGGCGACACACTGAGATATGTGCAGCCACTGGTGGACACGGTGGCCGACCTGCGCAAGGACTTGTCGACACGGTGGCCAAGTTGCGCAATCAGTGGTCAACACTTTGGTCAGTCGCAAGCAGAGGTGGAGGCAGAGACGCTATGCGACACACTGAGCGATGCGGAGGCAATGGTCGACAAGCTGGCTGAGTCGGAAGCATAGGTGGAGGCAGATGCGCTGGGCGACACAGTGAGCGATGCACAGCCATTGGTCGACAAGCTTGCCGACTTGCGCAAGCAGTGGGCGACACACTGAGCGATACGCACGCACTGGTCGAGCTGCCGGCTGACTCGGTAGAAGAGGTGGCGAAGTAGTCAGAAGGTGAAAAACGGGGCGATGCGCAGGCACTTATCGACATTGCTGGCTGAATCGCTAGCACAGGTGGACGAAGAGACGCTATGAGACACACTGAGCGATGCGCACGCACTGGTCGAGTCGCTGGCTGACACGATAGCAGAGGTGGCGCCGTAGTCAGAAGGTCACACACTGAGCGTTTGGCAGGCATTCGTCGAAACTCTCTCTGACAATCTTGTAGAGGTGGAGGCAGAGAAGCTAGGCGACACACGGGGCGATGCGCAGACACTGGTCGACACGATGGCTCACTCGCTAGCAGAGTTAAACGCAGAGACGGTAGGCGACACACTGCGCGATGCGCACGCACTGGTCAAGTCGCTGGCTGACACGGTAGCATAGGTGGCGCCTTAAACAGAAGGTGCCACACTGAGCGATGCTCAATCACTGGTCGACACGCTTGCTGACTCGCTTGCAGAGGTGGATTTAGAGACGGTAGGCGACACATTGAGCAATGCGCACGCACTGCTTGAGTCGCTGGCTGACACGATAGCAGAGGTGGCGCCGTAGTCAGAAGGTTCCACACTGAGTGATGCTTACGCACTGGTCGATACGCTGACTGACTCGCTACCAGAGGTGGAGGCAGAGACGGTAGGCGACACACTGAGCGATGCGCAGACAATGGTCGACACGCTGGCTTACTCGGTAGCAGAGGTGGCGAAGAAGTCAGAAGGTGACACACGGCGCGCTGCGCAAGCACTGGTCGACAGTCTGGCTGACACGCTTGCAGAGGTGGATTCCGAGACACAATGGGCAATGGGTAGGGACTGGTCGACAAGCTAGCTTACTAAGTACCAGAGGTGGAGGCAGAGAGGCTAGCCAACACACTGAGTGATGCACAGGTACTGCTCCACACGCTGGCTGACTCTCTAGCAGAGGTGGAGGCAGCCACGCTAGGCAACACACTGAGTGATGCACAGGCACTGGCCGACACGCTGGCTCACACAGATAGCAGAGTTGACGGGAGAGACGCTAGGCGACACACGGAGCGATGCGCAAGCACTGGTCGACACGCTTGCTGAATTTGTAGCAGAGGGGCGACGTAGTCAGAAGGTGACACACGACGCGATGCCCAGGCGATGGTTTGCACGCTTGGTGACTCTCTCTCTGAGGTGGAGGCAGAGACGCTGGGCGAAAACCTGAGCGATGCGCATTTACTGGTCGAGACGCTGGCTGACACGGTCGCAGAGGTAGCGGCGTAGTCAGAAGGTTAAACACGGGGCGGATCGGTCAGTGTGCTGCATAGCGCCTCTGCCTCCACCTATGCTTTCGACTCAGCCAGCGTGTCGACCTCTGTTTGCGCAAGACGGCCGACGTGTCGACCAGTGGCTGCGCATATCTCAGTGTCTCCTCCTAGTGTCTCTGCTCCACCTCTCCTTCCGACTCAGCCAGCGTGTCGACCACTGCTTGTGTAAGTCTGCCAGCGTGTCGACAAGTGGCTGCGCATAGCTCACTGTGTTGCATAGCGTCTCTTCCTCTATCTCTGCTAACCACTCAACCAGTGTGTTGACCACTGCTTCCGCAACTCAGCCACCGTGTCGACAAGTGGCTGTGTATCGCTCACTGTGTCGCCTAGTGCCTCTGCCTCCACCTATGATTTTGACTCAGCCAGCGTGTCCACCTCTGCCTGCGCAAGTCGGCCTGCGTGTCGTCCAGTGGCTGCGCATATCTCAATGTGTCGCCTAGCGTCTCTGCTCCACCTCTGCTTGCGACTCAGCCATCGTGTGGACCACTGCTTGCGTAAGTCTGCCAGCGTGTCGACCATTGACTCCGCATCGCTCAGTGTGTCGCATAGCGTCTCTGCCTCCAACTCTGCTTGCGACTTAACAAGTGTGTTGATTACTGCTTCCGCAAGTCGGCCGGCCTTTCCAGCAGTGGCTGCACATATCTCAATGTGTCGTCTATCGCCACTGCCGCCACCTATTCTTCCGACTCAGCCAGCGCGTCGACCACTGCTTGCGCAAGTCAGCCGTCGTGTCGACCATTGCTTCCGCAAGTCGGCCAACATGTCGACCATAGCCTGCGCATCGCTCAGTGTGTTGCACAGTGTCTCTGGCTCAACCTCTGCTTGCGACTCAACCAATGTGTTGACCACTGCTTGCGCAAGTCGGCCACCGTGTCGACCGGTTGCTTCGAATATTGCAGTTTTTCGCCTAGCGCCTCTGCTCCACCTCTGCATGCGACTCAGCCATCGTGTCGACCACTGCTTCCGCAAGTCGGTCAGCGTGTCGACCAGTTGCTGTGCATCGCTCAGTTTGTCGCCTTGCGTTTCTGCCTAAACCTCAGGTAGAGTTTTAGCAGGCGTGTCGACCAGTGCTTGCGCATGTCGGCCAGCGTGTCGACCATTGCCCGCGCATCGCTCAGTGTCTTGCATAGCAGCTCTGCTTCCACCTATGCTTTCGACTCAGCCGGCGTGTCGACCTCTGTTTGCGCAAGATGGCCGGCGTGTGGACCAGTGGCTGCGCATATCTCAGTGTGTCGCCTAGCGTGTCTCCTCCACCTCTGCTTCCGCAAGTCGGCCGGCGTGTCGAAAAGTCCCTGTGCATCGCTCAGTGTGTCGCCCTGCGTTTCTTCCTAAACCTCAGCTAGAGAGTCAGGAAGCGTGTCGACCAAGGCTTGCGAAAGGCGGCCACCGTGTCGTCCAGTGGCTTCCCATATCTCTGTGTGTCGTCTAGCGTCTCTGCTCCAACTCTGCTTGCGACTCAGCCATCGTTTCGACCAGTGCCTGCGCAAGTCAGGCTGCGTGTGGACCATTGCCTGCGCATCGCTCACTGTGTCGCATAGCGTCTCTGCCTCCACTTCTGCTTGCGACTCAACCAGTGTGTTGACCACTGCTTGCCCAAGTCGGCCAGCGTGTCGACCAGTGGCTGCGCATATTTCAGTATGTCACCTAACGTCTCTGCCTCAACCTCTACTTGCGACTCAGCCAGCGTGTGGACCAGCCGTTGCGCAAGTCGGCCAACGTGTCGACCATTGCCTCTGCATCGCTTAGTGTCTTGCATAGCGTCTCTGCCTCCACATCTGCTTGCGACTCAACCAGTGTGTTGACCACAGCTTGCGGAAGTCGGCCAGCGTTTCGACCAGTGGCTGTGCATCACTCACTGTGTCGGCTACCGCCTCTGCCTCCACCTATGCTTTCGATTCAGTCAGCGTGTCGATTACTGCTTGCGCAAGTCGGCCGGCGTGTCGACAAGTGGCTGTGCATCGCTCAGTGTGTCGCCTTGCGTTTCTAATTAAACATCAGCTAGAGAGTCAGGAAGCGTGTCCACCAGTGCTTGCGCATCGCTCAGTGTGTTGCATAGCGACTCTGCCTCCACCTATGCTTTCGACTCAACCAGCGTGTCGACCTCTGTTTGCGCAAGTCGGATGGCGTGTCGACGAGTGGCTACACATATCTCAGTGTGTCGCCTAGCGTCTCTGCTCCACCTTTGCTTTCGACTCATTCAGCGTGTCGGCCAGTGCTTGCGTAAGTCTGCCAGCGTGTCGACAAGTGGCTGGCCATCGCTCAGTGTGTCGCCTACCGCCTTTTCCTCCACATATGCTTTGGACTCAGCAAGCGTGTCGACCTCTCCTTCCGCAAGTCGGCCGACGTCTGGACCAGTCTCTGTGCATCGCTCAGCGTGTTGCATAGCGTCTCTGCCTTCACATCTGCTTGCCACTCAACCAGTGTGTTGACTACTGCTTGCGCAAGTCGGCCAGCGTGTCGACAGGTGGCTGCGCATATCTCAGTGTGTCCCCTAGTGTCTCAGCTCCACCTCTGCTTGAGACTCAGCCAGCGTGTCGACCACTGCTTGCGGAAGTCTGCTAGCGTGTCGACAGGTGGCTCCGCATCGCTCACTGTGTCGCCGCCTCTACGTCTCTAGCGTCTCTACGTCCACCTCTACTAACGAGTCAGCCAGAGTGTCGACCAGTGACTGCGCATTGCCTCGTGTGGTTAAGCGTATCTGCCTCCACCTCTGCAAGCTTGTCACCCAGTGTCTACTAGAGCCTGAGGATCGCTAAGTGTGGCACCTTCTGACTACGGCGCCATTTCTGCTATCGTGTATGCCAGCGACTTGAGCAGTGCGTGCGTATCGCTCAGTTTGTCGCCTGGCGTCTCTCCCTCCACCTCTCCCACTGTGTCAGCCATCGTGTCAACCAGTGCCTAAGCATCGCCCCGTTTGTCGTATAGCGTCTCTGCCTGCACCCCTGCAAGCGTGTCTGCCAGAGTGCTGACCAGTGCCTGAGCATCGCTCCGTGCCTCACCATGTGACTACGCCACCCCCTCTCCTACTTTGTCCGCAAGCGTTGTCGACCATTGCCTGCGCATCCAACAGTGTGGCACCTTCTGACTACGGCACCACCTCTGCTACCGTGTCAGCCAGCAACTCGACCAGTGTGTGCGCATCGCTCAGTGTGTCGCCTAGCGTCTCTACGTCCACTTCTGCTAGCGAGTCAGCCAGAGTGTCGAAAAGTGACTGCGCATCGCCTCGTGTGGCCAATCGTCTCTGCCTCCACCTCTGCAAGCTTGTCAGAGAGAGTTTCGACCAGTGCCTGCGCAACGCTCAGTGTGTCACCTTCTGACTACGGCAACACCTGTGCTATCGTGTCAGCCAGCGACTCGACCAGTGCGTGCGCATCGCTCAGTGTGTCGCCTAGCGTCTCTACGTCAACCTCTGCAAGCGAGTCAGGCAGCGTGTCGACCAGAGCCTGAGCATAGCTCAGTGTCTCGCCTAGCGTCTCTGCCTCCACCTCTGCTAGAGAGTCAGCCAGCTTGTCGAACAGTGTCTGCGCATCGCCCCCTGTGTGACCTTCTTACTACGCCGCCACCTCTGCTATTGTGTTAGCCAGCGTGTCGACCGGAGCCTAGGTATCGCTCAGTGTTTCTCCTTGCGTCTCTGCCTCCACGTCTGCTAGCGAGTCAGCCAGAGTGTCGACCAGTGCCTGCGCATTGCCCCGTGTGACGCCTTCTGACTACGCCGCCACCTCTGCGACCGTGTCAGCCAGCGTCTTTACCAGTGCCTGCTCATTGCTCAGCTTGTCGCCTAGCGTCTCTGCTTCCACCTCAGCTAGAGAGTCAGCCAGCGTGTTGACCAGTGCCTGCGCATCGAACCGTCTGTCACCTACGGACTACGACGCCACCTCTGCTACCATGTCAGCCAGCGTCTTGACCAGTGCCTGCTCATCGCTCAGTTTGTCGCCTAGCGTCTCTCCCTCCAGCTCTTCTAGCGAGTCAGCCAGCTATGTCGACCAGTGCCTGCGCATCGCTCAATGTGTCGCCTAGCGCCTCTGCCTCCACATCTGCTACGGAGTCAAACTACGTGTCGACCAGTTCCTGCGAAACGGCCCGTGTCTCTTGTGGTGTCTCGGCCTCTACTTCTGCAAGCGTGTCAGCCAGCTTGTCGACCAGTGTTTGCACATCGCCCTGTGTGTCACCTTCTGACTACGCCGCCACCTCTGCTATTGTGTCAGCCAGCATGTCGACCTGTGCCTGCGTCTCGACCCGTGTGTCGAATAATGTCTCGGCCTTCACCTTTGCAACCGTGTCAGCCAGAGTGTCAAACCAGCGATCGACACGCTGGCCGACTTGCGCAAGCAGTGGCCAACACACTGGTTGAGTCGCACGAAGATGTGGAGGCAGAGACGCTATGCGACACACTGAGCGATGCGCAGGCAATTGTCGACACGCTGTCCGACTTGCGCAAGCGCTGCTGGACACGCTTCCTGACTCTGTTGCTGAGGTTTAGGCAGAAACACAAGGCGACACACTGAGCGATGCACAGAGACTGGTCGAGACAACGGCCGACTTGCGGAGGCAGAGGTCGACACGCTTGCTGAGTCAAAAGCATTGGTGGAGGCAGAGGCGGTAGGCGACACAGTGAGCTATGCGCAGCAACTTGTCGACACGCTGGCAGACTTAAGCAAGCAGTGGTCGACACGCTGTCTGACTCGGAAGCAGAGGTGGAGGCAGAGACGCTATGCTACACACCGAGCGATGCGTAGGCAATGGTCCACACGCTGCCTGACTTGCGCAACCACTTGTAAATACAATGGGTGACTCGCAGGCAGAGGTGGAGCAGAGACGCTAGCCGACACACTAAGATATGCGCAGCCACTGGTCGACACGGTGGCCGACTTGCGCAAGCAGTGGTCACCACACTGGTTGAGTCGCAATCAAAGGTGGAGGCAGAGACGCTATGCGACACGCTGAGCGATGCCCAGGCAATGGTCGACACAACGGCCGACTTGCGCAAACAGGGGTCGACACGCTGGCTGAGTCGCAAGGAGATGTGGAGCAGAGACACTAGGGGAGACACTGAGATATGCGCAGCCACTGGTCCACACGCCGGCCATCTTGCGCAAACAGAGGTCGACACGCTGGCTGAGTCGAAAGCATAGGTGGAGGCAGAGGCGCTATGCAGCACACTGACCGATCCGCAGGCAATGGTCGACCGGCTGGCCGACTTGCGCAAGAACTGGTCGACACGCTTCCTGACTCTCTAGCTGAAGTTTAGGCAGAAACGCAAGGCGACACACTGAGCGATGCACACAGACTGGTCGAGACAACGGCCGCATTGAGGAAGCAGAGGTCGACACGCTTGCTGAGTCAAAAGCAAAGGTGGAGGCAGAGGCGGTAGGCGACACATTGAGCTATGCGCAGCAACTTCTCGACACGCTGGCCGACTTACGCAAGCAGTGGTCGACACGCTGGCTAAGTCGGAAGCAGAGGTGGAGCAGAGACACTACGGGAGACACTGAGATATGCGCAGCCACTGGTCGACACGCCAGCCGTCTTGCGCAAACAGAGGTCGTCACGCTGTCTGAGACGAAAGCATAGGTGGAGGCAGAGGCGCTAGGCGACACAGTGAGGGATGCGCAGCCACTGGTCGATACGCTGGCCGACTTGTGCAAGCAGTGGTCAACACACTGGTTGAGTCGCACGAAGATGTGGAGGCAGAGACGCTATGCGACACACTGAGCGATGCGCAGGCAATGGTCGACACGCTGGCCGACTTGCGCAAGCGCTGCTGGACACGCTTCCTGACTCTGTAGCTGAGGTTTAGGCAGAAACACAAGGCGACACACTGAGCGATGCACAGAGACTGGTCGAGACAACGGCCGAATTGCGGAGGCAGAGGTCGACACGCTTGCTGAGGCAAAAGCATAGGTGGAGGCAGAGGCGGTAGGCGACACAGTGAGCTATGCGCAGCGACTTGTCGACACGCTGGCAGACCTACGCAAGCAGTGGTCGACACGATGGCTAAGTCGCAAGCTGCGACCGTGTCAGCCAGCGTCTCGACCAGTAAATGCGCATCGCTCAGGTTTTCGCCCAGCGTCTCTGCCTCCACCTCAGAGAGAGAGTCACCAAGCGTGCAAACCAGCGCCTGGGCATCGCGTCGTGTGTCACCTTCTGACTACGCCGCCCCTCTGCTACAAATTGAGCAAGCGTGTCGACCAGTGCTTCCGTATCGCTCCGTGTGTCGCCTAGCGTCTCTGCCGTCACCTCTGCAATCTGTGTGAGCCAGTGTGTCGGCCAGTGCCTGTGCATCACTCAGTGTGTTGCCTAGTGTGGCTGCCTCCACCTCTGCTAGAGAGTCAGCCAGCGTGTGGACCAGTACCTGTGCATCACTCAGTGTGTTGGCTACCCTCTCTGCCTCCACCTCTGGTACTTAGTAAGCTAGCTTGTCGACCAGTCCCATAGCCCATAGCCCCTTGTGTCTCGGAATCCACCTCTGCAAGCGTGTCAGCCAGACTGTCGACCAGTGCTTGCGCAGCGCGCCGTGTGTCACCTTCTGACTTCTTCGCCACCTCTGCTACCGAGTAAGCCAGCGTGTCGACCATTGTCTGCGCATCGCTCAGTGTGTCGCCTACCGTCTCTGCCTCCACCTCTGGTAGCGAGTCAGTCAGCGTATCGACCAGTGCGTGCGCATCGCTCAGTGTGTCGACTAGCGTCTCTAAATCCACCTCTGCAAGCGAGTCAGCAAGCGTGTCGACCAGTGATTGAGCATCGCTCAGTGTGGCACCTTCTGTTTACGGCGCCACCTATGCTACCGTGTCAGCCAGCGACTTGACCAGTGCTTGCGCATCGCTCAGTGTGTCGCCTACCGTCTCTGCGTTTAACTCTACTAGCAAGTCAGCCATCGTGTCGACCAGTGCCTGCGCATATCTTAGTGTGTCACCTACCGTCTCTGCCTTCACTTCTACTTGCGACTCAGCCAGCGTGTCGACCACTGCTTGCGCAAGTCGACCGGCGTGTCGACCGGTGGCTTTGCATCGCTCACTGTGCCGGCTAGCGCCTCTGCCTCCACCTACGCTTTCGACTTAGTCAGCGTGTCGATCACTGCTTGCGCAAGTCGGCCGACGTGTCGACAAGTCGCTGTGCATCGCTTAGTGTGTCGCCTTACGTTTCTGCCTAAACATCAGCTAGAGAGTCAGGAAGCGTGTCGACCAGTTCTTGCGCAAGTCAACCAGCCTGTCGACCATTGCCTGCGCATCGCCCCGTGTATCGCCTAGCGTCTCTGCCTCCACCCCTGCAAGCGTGTCTGCCAGAGTGTTGGCCAGTGCCTGAGCATCGCTCCGTGCCTTACCTTCTGACTACGCCGCCCCCTCTCCTACTTTGTCCGCAAGCGTTGTCGACCATTGCCTGCGCATTAAACAGTGTGGCACCTTCTGACTACGGCACCACCTCTGCTACCGTGTCAGCCAGCAACTCGACCAGTGTGTGCGCATCGCTCAGTGTGTCGCCTAGCGTCTCTACGTAAACTTCTGCTAGCGAGTCAGCCAGAGTGTCGAAAAGTGACTGTGCATCGCCTCGTGTGGCCAATTGTCTCTGCCTCCACCTCTGCAAGCTTGTCAGCCAGTGTCTACCAGTGCCTGCGCATCGCTTAATCTGTCACCTTCTGACTACGGCGCAACCTCTGCTACCGTGTCAGCCCGCGTCTCGACCAGTAACTGCGCATCGCTCAGGTTTTCGCCTAGCGTCTCTAACTCCACCTCAGAGAGAGAGTCAGCAAGCGTGCAAACCAGCGCCTGGGCATCGCGTCGTGTGTCACCTTCTGACTACGCCGCCCCTCTGCTAGAGATTAAGCAAGCGTGTCGACCAGTGCTTGCGCATCGCTCCGTGTGTCGCCTAGCGTCTCTGCCGTCACCTCTGCTATCTGTGTGAGCCAGCGTGTCGGCCAGTGCCTGTGCATCACTTAGTGTGTTGCCTAGCGTGGCTGCCTCCACCTCTGCTAGAGAGTCATCCAGCGTGTGGATCAGTACCTGTGCATCAATCAGTGTTTTGCATAGCGTGGCTGCCTCCACCTCTGCTAGAGAGTCATCCAGCGTGTGGATCAGTACCTGTGCATCGCTCAGTGTTTTGGGTAGCCTCTCTTCCTCCACCTCTGGTACTTAGTAAGCTAGCTTGTCGACCAGTCCCATAGCCCATAGCCCCTTGTGTCTGGGAATCCACCTCTGCAAGCGTGTCAGCCAGACTGTCGACCAGTGCTTGCGCAGCGCGCCGCGTGTCACCTTGAGACTTCTTCGCCACCTCTGCTACCGAGTAAGCCAGCGTGTCCACCATTGTCTACGCATCGCTCAGTGTGTCGCCTACCGTCTCTGCCTCCACCTCTGGTAGCGAGTCAGTCAGCGTATCGACCAGTGCGTGCGCATCACGCAGTGTGGCACCTTCTGACTACGGCGTCACCTCTGCTATCGTGTTAGCCAGCGACTCGAACAGTGCGTGCGCATCGCTCAGTGTGTCGACTAGCGTCTCTAAATCCACCTCCGCAAGCGAGTCAGCAAGTATGTCGACCACTGATTGAGCATCGCTCAGTGTAGCACCTTCTGTTTACGGCGCCACCTATGCTACCGTGTCAGCCAGCGACTTGACCAGTGCGTGCGCATCGCGCAGTGTGTCGCCTACCGTCTCTGCGTTTAACTCTGCTAGCGAGTCAGCTATCGTGTCGACCAGTGCCTGCGCATATCTGAGTGTGTCACCTACCGTCTCTGCCTTCAGTTCTACTTGCGACTCAGCCAGCGTGTCGACCACTGCTTGCGCAAGTCGACCGGCGTGTCGACCAGTGGCTTTGCATCGCTCACTGTGCCGGCTAGCGCCTCTGCCTCCACCTATGCTTTCGACTTAGTCAGCTTGTCGATTAATGCTTGCGAAAGTCGGCCGACGTGTCGACAAGTGGCTGTGCATGCCTTAGTGTGTCGCCTTGCGTTTCTGCCTAAACATCAGCTAGAGAGTCAGGAAGCGTGTCGACCACTTCTTGCGCAAGTCGGCCAGCCTGTCGACCATTGCCTGCGCATCGGTCAGTGTGTTGCATAACGCCTATGCCTCCACCTATGCTTTCGACTCAGCCAGCGTGTCGACCTCTGTTTGCGCAAGACGGCCGACGTGTCGACCAGTGGCTGCGCATATCTCAGTTTCTCCCCTAGTGTCTCTGCTCCACCTCTGCTTGCGACTAAGCCAGCGTGTCGACCACTGCTTGCGTAAGTCTGCCAGCGTGTCGACAAGTGGCTGCGCATAGCTCACTGTGTCGCCTACCGCCTCTGCCTCCACCTATGCTTTTGACTCAGCAAGCGTGTCGACCTCTGCTTCCGCAAGTCGGCCGTTGTGTCGACCAGTCTCTGTGCATCGCTCAGTGTGTCGCCTTGTCTTTCTGCCTAAACCTCAGCTAGAGAGTCAGGAAGGGTGTCCAGCAGCGCTTGCGGTAGTCGGGCAGCGTGTCGACCATTGCCTGCGCATCGCTCAGTGTGTCGCATAGCGTCTCTGCCTCTGCATCTTCGTGCGACTCAACCAGTGTGTTGACCACTGCTTGCGCAAGTCGGCCAGCGTGTCGACCAGTGGCTGCGCATCCCTCACTGTGTCGCCTAGCGCCTCTGCCTCCACCTATGCTTTTGACTCAGACAGCGTGTCGATTACTGCTTGCGCAAGTCGGCCGGCGTGTCGAACAGTAGCTGGGCATATATCAATGTGTCGCCTAGCGTCTCTGCCTCCACCTCTGCTAGAGAGTCAGCCACCTTGTCGAACAGTGTCTGCGCATCGCCCCCTGTGTGACCTTCTTACTACGCCGCCAACTCTGCTATTGTGTCAGCCAGCGTGTCGACCGGTGCCTAGGTATCGCTCAGTGTTTCTCCTTCCGTCTCTGCCTCCACGTCTGCTAGCGAGTCAGCAAGAGTGTCGACCAGTGCCTGCGCATTGCCCCGTGTGTCACATTCTGACTACGCCGCCACCTCTGCGACCGTGTCAGCCAGCGTCTTTACCAGTGCCTGCTCATTGCTCAGCTTGTCGCCTAGCGTCTCTACTTCCACCTCAGCTAGAGAGTCAGCCAGCGTGTTGACCAGTGCCTGCGCATCGAACCGTCTGTCACCTACGGACTACGATGCCACCTCTGCTACCATGTCAGCCAGCGTCTTGACCAGTGCCTGCTCATCGCTCAGGTTGTCGCCTAGCGTCTCTGCCTCGACCTCTGCTACAGAGTCAGCCAGCGTGTCGACCAGTACCTGCGCATCGCTCAGTTTGTCGCCTAGCGTCTCTCCCTCCACCTCTTCTAGCGAGTCAGCCAGCTATGCCGACCAGTGCCTGCGCATCGCTCAATGTGTCGCCTAGCGCCTCTGCCTCCACATCTGCTACGGAGTCAAACTACGTGTCGACCAGTTCCTGCGCAACGGCCCGTGTCTCTTGTGGTGTCTCGGCCTCCACCTCTGCAAGCGTGTCAGCCAGGTTGTCGACCAGTGTTTGCACATCGCCCTGTCTGTCACCTTCCGACTACGCCGCCACCTCTGCTATTGTGTCAGCCAGCATGTCGACCTGTGCCTGCGTATCGACCAGTGTGTCGAATAATGTCTCGGCCTTCACCTTTGCAACCGTGTCAGCCAGAGTGTCAAACCAGCGAATGCGCATCGCCCCGTGTTTAACCTTCTGACTACGCCGCCACCTCTGCGACCGTGTCAGCCAGCGTCTCGACCAGTAAATGCGCATCGCTCAGGTTTTCGCCCAGCGTCTCTAACTCCACCTCAGAGAGAGAGTCACCAAGCGTGCAAACCAGCGCCTAGGCATCGCGTCGTGTGTCACCTTCTGACTACGCCGCCCCTCTGCTACAAATTTAGCAAGCGTGTCGACCAGTGCTTCCGCATCGCTCCGTGTGTCCCTTAGCGTCTCTGCCGTCACCTCTGCTATTTGTGTGAGCCAGCGTGTCGGCCAGTGCCTGTGCATCACTCAGTGTGTTGCCTAGCGTGGCTGCCTCCACCTCTGCTAGAGAGTCAGCCAGCGTGTGGACCAGTACCTGTGCATCACTCAGTGTGTTGGCTAGCCTCTCTGCCTTCACCTCTGGTACTTAGTAAGCTAGCTTGTCGACCAGTCCCTACCCATTGCCCATTGTGTCTCGGAATCCACCTCTTCAAGCGTGTCAGCCAGACTGTCGACCAGTGCTTGCGCAGCGCGCCGTGTGTCACCTTCTGACTTCTTGGCCACCTCTGCTACCGAGTAAGCCAGCGTGTCGACCATTGTCTGCGCATCGCTCAGTGTGTCGCCTACCGTCTCTGCCTCCACCTCTGGTAGCGAGTCAGTCAGCGTATCGACCAGTGCGTGCGCATCGCTCAGTGTGGCACCTTCTGACTACGGCGCCACCTCTGCTATCGTGTCAGCCAGCGACTCGAAGAGTGCGTGCGCATCGCTCAGTGTGTCAACTATCGTCTCTAAATCCACCTCTGCAAGCGAGTGAGCAAGCGTGTCGACCAGTGATTGAGGATCACTCAGTGTGGCACCTTCTGTTTACGGCGCCACCTATGCTACCGTGTCAGCCAGTGACTTGACCAGTGCGTGCGCATCGCTCAGTGTGTCGCCTACCGTCTTTGCGTTTAACTCTGCTAGCGAGTCAGCCATCGTGTCGACCAGTGCCTGCGCATATCTCAGTGTGTCACCTACCGTCTCTTCCTTCACTTCTACTTGCGACTCAGCCAGCGTGTCGACCACTGCTTGCGCAAGTCGACCGCCGTGTCGATTAGTGGCTGCGCATCGCTCACTGTGCCAGCTAGCGCCTCTGCCTCCACCTATGCTTTCGACTTAGTCAGCGTGTCGATTACTGCTTGCGCATGTCGCCCGGCGTGTCGAAAATTTGCTGTGCATCGCTCAGTGTGTCGCCTTGCGTTTCTGCTCCAACTCTGCTTGCGACTCATTCAGCCTGTCGACCACTGCTTGCGCAAGTCGGTCAGCGTGTCGACCAGTTGGTGCGCATCCCTCACTGTGTCTCCTAGCTTCTCTGCCTCCACCTATGCTTCCGACTCAGCCAGCTTGTCGACCACTGCTTTGGCATGTCGCCCGGCGTGTCGAAAAGTTGCTGTGCATCGCTCAGTGTGTCGACTTGCGTTTCTGCCTAAACCTCAGCTAGAGAGTCATGAAGCGTGTCGACCACTGATTGCGCAAGTCGGCCACCGTTTCGACAAGTGGCTGTGTATCGCTCATTGTGTCGCCTTTCGTTTTTTCCTAAACATCAGCTAGAGAGTCAGGAAGCGTGTCCAGCAGCGCTTGCGCAAGTCGGCCAGCGTGTCGACCATTGCCTGCGCATCGCTCAGTGTGTCTCATAGCGTATCTGCCTCCACCTATGCTTTCGACTCAGACAGCGTGTCGATTACTGCTTGCGCAAGTCGGCCGGCGTGTCGACCAGTGGCTGGACATATCTCAATGTGTCGCCTAGCGTCTCTGCAGAGGCGCTTGGCGACACATTGAGCGATGCGCAGGCACTGGTCGACATAGCTGGCTGACTCGCTAGAAGAGGTGAAGGCAGAGACGCTAGGCGACACACAGGGCGATGCTCAAGCACTGGTTGACACGATGGCTTACTCGCTAGCAGAGTTGGAGGAAGACACGCTAGGTGACACACTGAGCGATGCGCAGACACTGGTCAAGACGCTGGCTGACACGATAGCAGAGGAGGCGGCGTAGTCAGAAGGTGACGCACAGAGCGATGCTCAGGCACTGGTCAACACTCTTGGAGACACGCTTGCAGAGGTGGAGGCAGAGACGATAGGCGACACACGGGGCGATGCTCAAGCACTGGTTGACACGATGGCTTACTCGCTAGCAGAGTTGGAGGAAGAGACGCTAGGTGACACACTGAGAGATGCGCAGGCACTGGTCAAGACGCTGGCTGACACGATAGCAGAGGAGGCGGCGTAGTCAGAAGGTGACGCACGGAGCGATGCGCAGGCAATGGTCGACACTCTGGCTGACACGCTAGAAGAGGTGGAGGGAGAGACGCTATGCGACACACTGACCGATGCGCACGCACTGCTCAAGTCGCTGGCATACACGATAGCAGAAATGGCGCCGTAGTCAGAAGGTGCCGCACTTAGCGATCCTCAGCCTCTAGTCGACACGCTGGCTGACTTGGTAGCAGAAATGGACGTAGAGACGCTATGCGACACACTGACCGATGCGCACGCACTGGTCGAGTCGCTGGCTGACACGATAGCAGAGGTGGCGCCGTAGTCAGAAGGTGACACACTGAGCGTTTGGCAGGCATTGGTCGAAACTTTCTCTGACAAGCTTGTAGAGGTGGAGGCAGAGAAGCTAGGCGACACACGGGGCGAAGCGCAGGCACTGGTCGACACGATGACTGACTCGCTACCAGAGGTGGAGGCAGAGACGGTAGGCGACACATTGAGCGATACGCACGCACTGGTCGAGCCGCGGGCTGACTCGGTAGAAGAGGTGGCGAAGTAGTCAGAAGGTGAAAAACGGGGCGCTGCGCAGGCACTGATCGACATTGCTAGCTGAATCGCTAGCAGAGGTGGACGAAGAGACGCTATGAGACACACTGAGCGATGCGCACGCACTGGTTGAGTCGCTGGCTGACACGATAGCAGAGGTGGCGCCGTAGTCAGAAGGTGACACACTGAGCGTTTGGCAGGCATTCGTCGAAACTCTCTCTGACAATCTTGTAGAGGTGGAGGGAGAGAAGCTAGCCGACACACGGGGCGATGCGCAGGCACTGGTCGACACGATGACTGACTCGCTACCAGAGGTGGAGGCAGAGACGGTAGGCGACACACTGAGCGATGCGCAGACAATGGTCGACACGCTGGCTTACTCGGTAGCAGAGGTGGCCAAGAAGTCAGAAGGTGACACACGGCGCGCTGCGCAAGCACTGGTCGACAGTCTGGCTGATACGCTTGCAGAGGTGGATTCCGAGACACAATGGGCAATGGGTAGGGACTGGTCGACAAGCTAGCTTACTAAGTACCAGAGGTGAAGGCAGAGAGGCTAGCCAACACACTGAGTGATGCACAGGTACTGCTCCACACGCTGGCTGCCTCTCTAGCAGAGGTGGAGGCAGCCACGCTAGGCAACACACTGAGTGATGCACAGGCACTGGCCGACACGCTGGCTCACACAGATAGCAGAGTTGACGGCAGAGACGCTAGGCGACACACGGAGCGATGCGCAAGCACTGGTCGACACGCTTGCTGAATTTGTAGCAGAGGGGCGGCGAAATCAGAAGGTGACACACGACGCGATGCCCAGGCGATGGTTTGCACGCTTGGTGACTCTCTCTCTGAGGTGGAGGCAGAGACGCTGGGCGAAAACCTGAGCGATGCGCATTTACTGGTCGAGACGCTGGCTGACACGGTCGCAGAGGTGGCGGCGTAGTCAGAAGGTGAAACACGGGGCGATGCGCATTCGCTGGTTTGACACTCTGGCTGACACGGTTGCAAAGGTGAAGGCCGAGACATTATTCGACACACGGGTCGATACGCAGGCACAGGTCGACATGCTGGCTGACACAATAGAAGAGGTGGCGCCGTAGTCAGAAGGTGACACACAGGGCGATGTGCAAACACTGGTCGACAAGCTGGCTGACACGCTTGCAGAGGTGGAGGCCGAGACACCACAAGAGACACGGGCCGTTGCGCAGGAACTGGTGGACACGTAGTTTGACTCCCTAGCAGATGTGGAGGCAGAGGCGCTTGGCGACACATTGAGCGATGCGCAGGCACTGGTCGCCATAGCTGGCTGACTCGATAGAAGAGGTGGAGGGAGAGACGCTAGGCGACAAACTGAGCGATGCGCAGGTACTGGTCGACACGCTGGCTGACTCTGTAGCAGAGGTCGAGGCAGAGACGCTAGGCGACAACCTGAGCGATGAGCAGGCACTGGTCAAGACGCTGGCTGACATGGTAGCAGAGGTGGCATCGTAGTCCGTAGGTGACAGACGGTTCGATGCGCAGGCACTGGTCAACACGCTGGCTGACTCTATTGCTGAGGTGGAAGCAGAGACGCTAGGCGACAAGCTGAGCAATGAGCAGGCACTGGTAAAGACGCTGGCTGACACGGTCGAAGAGGTGGCGGCGTAGTCAGAAGGTGACACACGGGGCAATGCGCAGGCACTGGTCGACACTCTGGCTGACTCGCTAGCAGACGTGGAGGCAGAGACGCAAGGAGAAACACTGAGCGATACCTAGGCACCGGTCGACACGCTGGCTAACACAATAGCAGAGGTGGCGGCGTAGTAAGAAGGTCACACAGGGGGCGATGCGCAGACACTGTTCGACAAGCTGGCTGACTCTCTAGCAGAGGTGGAGGCAGAGACGCTATGCGAGACACTGAGCTATGCTCAGGCTCTGGTCGACACGCTGCCTGACTCGCTTGCAGAGGTTGACGTAGAGACGCTAGGCGACACACTGAGCGATGCGCACGCACTGGTCGAGTCGCTGGCTGACACGATAGCAGAAGTGTTGCCGTAGTCAGAAGGTGACACACTGAGCGTTGCACAGGCACTGGTCGAAACTCTCTCTGACAAGCTTGTAGAGGTGGAGGCAGAGAAGCTAGGCGACACACGGAACGATGCGCAGGCACTGGTCGACACGGTGGCCGACTTGCGCAAGCAGTGGTCAACACACTGGTTGAGTCGCAAGCAGAATTTGAGGCAGAGACGCTATGCAACACGCTGAGCGATGCACACGAGTCCAGACGTCGGCCGACTTGCGGAAGGAGAGGTCGACACGCTTGCTGAGTCAAAAGCATATGTGGAGGAAAAGGCGGTAGGCGACACACTGAGCGATGCGCAGCCACTTGTCGACACGCTGGCAGACTTCCGCAAGCAGTGGTCGACACGCTGGCTGAGTCGAAAGCAAAGGTGGAGCAGAGACGCTAGGCGACACACTGAGATATGTGCAACCACTCGTCGACACGCCATCCGACTTGCGCAAACAGAGGTCGACACGCTGGTTGAGTCGAAAGCATAGGTGGAGGCAGAGTCGCTATGCAACACACTGAGCGATGCGCAAGCACTGGTCGACACGCTTCCTGACTCTCTAGCTGATGTTTAATTAGAAACGCAAGGCGAAACACTGAGCGATGCACAGCCACTTGTCGACACGCCGGCCGACTTGCGCAAGCAGTAATCGACACGCTGACTGAATCGAAAGCATAGGTGGAGGCAGAGGCGGTAGCCGACACAGTGAGTGATGCACAGCCACTGGTCGAAACGCTGGCCGACTTCCGCAAGCTGTGGTCAACACACTGGTTGAGTCGCAAGCAGATGTGGAGGCAGAGACGCTATGCAAGACACTAAGCGATGCAGAGGCAATGGTCGACACGTTGGCCGACTTGCGCAACGGCTGGTCCACACGCTGGCTGAGTCGCAAGTAGAGGTTGAGGCAGAGACGTTAGGTGACATACTGAAATATGCGCAGCCACTGGTCGACACGGTGGCCGACTTGGGCAAGCAGTGGTCAACACACTGGTTGAGTCGCAAGCAGAAGTGGAGGCAGAGACGCTATGCGACACAGTGAGCGATGCGCAGGCAATGGTCCACACGCAGCCTGAGTTGCTTAAGCACTGGTCGAAACGATGGCTGACTCGCAAGCAGAGGTGGAGAAGAGACGTTAGCCGGCACTGGGAGCGATGCGCATCCACTGGTCTACACGCCGGTCGACTTGCGCAAGCAGTGGTCGACACGCTGGCTGAGTCGCAAGTAGAGGTGGAGGCAGAGACGGTAGGTGACAAACTGAGATATGCGTAGCCACTGGTCGACAATGTGGCCGACTTCCGCAAGCTCTGGTCGACACGCTTCATGAGTCTCTAGCTGAGGTTTAGGCAGAAACGGAAAACGACACACAGAGCGATGCACAGCCACCTGTCGACACGGTGGCCGACTTGCGCAAGCACTGGTCAACACACTGGTTGTGTCGCAAGCAGAGATGGAGGCAGAGACGGTATGCAACACAGTGAGCGATTCACAGCCACTTGTAGACACGCCGGCCGACTTGCGCAAGCAGTAATCGACACGCCGACTGAGTCAAAAGCATAGGTGGAGGCAGAGGCGGTAGCCGACACAATGAGCGATGCGCAGCCACTGGTCGACACGCTTGCTGACTTGCGCAAGCACTGATAAACACGCTGGCTGACTTGCAATCAGAGGTGGAAGCAGAGACACTAGGCGACACACTGAGATATGCGCAGCCACTGGTCGACACGGTGGCAGACTTGCGCAAGCAGTGGTCAACACACTGGTTCAGTCGCAGGCAGTGGTTGAGGCTGAGACGCTATGCGACACACTGAGCGATGCGCAGACACTGGTTAAGACGCTGGCTGCACGATAGCAGAGGAGGCGGCGTAGTCAGAAGGTGACGCACAGAGCGATGCTCAGGCACTGGTCAGCACTCTGGGAGACACGCTTGCAGAGCTGGAGGCAGAGACGATAGGGGACACACGGAGCGATGCTCAAGCACTGGTTGACACGATGGCTTACTCGCTAGCAGAGTTGGAGGAAGAGACGCAAGGTGACACACTGAGAGATGCGCAGGTACTGGTCAAGACGCTGGCTGACACGATAGCAGAGGAGGCGGCGTAGTCAGAAGGTGACGCACGGAGCGATGCTCAGGCACTGGTCAACACTCTGGGAGACACGCTTGCAGAGGTGGAGGCAGAGACGATAGGCGACAAACTGAGCGATGCGCACGCACTGCTCAAGTCGCTGGCATACACGATAGCAGAAATGGCGCCGTAGTCAGAAGGTGCCACACTGATCGATCCTTAGGCTCTAGTCGACACGCTGGCTGACTCGCTAGCAGAAATCGACGTAGAGACGCTATGCAACACACTGACCGATGCGTA
Organism: Porites divaricata; assembly: GCA_038088405.1. Classification (NCBI taxonomy): domain Eukaryota; kingdom Metazoa; phylum Cnidaria; class Anthozoa; order Scleractinia; family Poritidae; genus Porites; species Porites divaricata. The sequence goes on along the minus strand of JBBMOI010000005.1, from coordinate 13,428,824 downwards.
CGCACTGGTCGAGTCGCTGACTGACACGATAGCAGAGGTGGCGCCGTAGTCAGAAGGTGAAAAACGGGGCGATGCGCAGGCACTGATCGACATTGCTGGCTGAATCGCTAGCAGAGGTGGACGTAGAGACGCTATGAGACACACTGAGCGATGCGCACGCACTGGTCGAGTCGGTGGCTGACACGATAGCAGAGGTGGCGCCTTAGTCAGAAGGTGACACACTGAGCGTTTGGCAGGCATTCGTCGAAACTCTCTCTGACAATCTTGTAGAGGTGGAGGCAGAGAAGCTAGGCGACACACGGGGCGATGCGCAGGCACTGGTCGACACGATGGCTGACTCGCTAGCAGACTTTGAAGCAGAGACGGTAGGCGACACAATGAGCGATGCGCACGCACTGGTCAAGTCGCTGGCTGACACGGTAGCAGAGGTGGCGCAGTAACCAAAAGGTGGCACACTGAGCGATGCTCAATCACTGGTCGACACGATGGCTGCCTCGCTAGCAGAGGTGGACGTAGAGACGCTAGGCGACACACTGAGCGATGCGCACATACTGGTCGAGTTGCTGGCTAACACGGTAGCAGAAGTGGCCCCGTAGTCAGGGGCCAGATTGAGCGATGCGCAGGCACTAGTAGACACTGGCTGACAAGCTTGCAGAGGTAGACGTAGAGACGCTTGGTTACATTTTGAGCGATGTGCACGCACTTGTCGAGTCGCTGCCCGACACATTAGCAGAGGTGGCGCCGTAGTCAGAAGGTGACAGATTGAGCGATGCGCAGGCACTAGTAGACACTGGCTGACAAGCGTGCAGAGGTGGAGGCAGATACGCTTAACCACACGAGGCGATGCGCAGTCACTGGTGGACACTCTGGCTGACTCGTTAGCAGAGGTCGACGTAGAGACGCTAGGCGACACAGTGAGCGATGCGCACGCACCGGCCAAGTCGCTTGCTGACACGGTAGCACAGGAGAAGGCCGAGACACCAGGCTACACACGGGACGATGCTCAGGGACTGGTCGACACGATGGCTGACTCGCTAGCAGAGTTGGAGGAAGACACGCTAGGTGACACACTGAGCGATGCGCAGACACTGGTCAAGACGCTGGCTGACACGATAGCAGAGGAGGCGGCGTAGTCAGAAGGTGACGCACAGAGCGATGCTCAGGCACTGGTCAACACTCTGGGAGACATGCTTGCAGAGGTGGAGGCAGAGACGATAGGCGACACACAGGGCGATGCTCAAGCACTGGTTGACACGATGGCTTACTCGCTAGCAGAGTTGGAGGAAGACACGCTAGGTGACACCCTAAGAGATGCGCAGGCACTGGTCAAGACGCTGGCTGACACGATAGCAGAGGAGGCGGCGTAGTCAGAAGGTGCCACACTGAGCGATCCTCAGGCTCTAGTCGACACGCTGGATGACTCGCTAGCAGAAACCGACGTAGAGACGCTATGCGACACACTGACCGATGCGTACGCACTGGTCGAGTCGCTGACTGACACGATAGCAGAGGTGGCGCCGTAGTCAGAAGGTGAAAAACGGGGCGATGCGCAGGCACTGATCGACATTGCTGGCTGAATCGCTAGCAGAGGTGGACGTAGAGACGCTATGAGACACACTGAGCGATGCGCACGCACTGGTCGAGTCGCTGGCTGACACGATAGCAGAGGTGTTGCCGTAGTCAGAAGGTGACACACTGAGCGTTGCGCAGGCACTGGTCGAAACTCTCTCTGACAAGCTTGTAGAGGTGGAGGCAGAGAAGCTAGGCGACACACGGAACGATGCGCAGGCACTGGTCGATACGGTGGCTGATTCGGAAGCAGAGGCGAAGGCCGAGACGCTAGGCGACACACTGATCGATGCTCATGCACTGGTCGACAACGCTTGCTGACACAGTAGGAGCGGTGGCGCCGCAGTCAGAAGGTGACACACGGGGCGATCCGTATCCACTGGTCGACACTCTGGCTGACTCGCTAGCAGAGGGGGACGTAGAGACGCTAGGCGACAGAGTGAGCGTTACGCACGCAATGGTCAAGTCGCTGGCTGACACGGTAGCAGAGGTGGCGCCGTAGTCAGAAGGTGCCACACTGAGCGATGCGTAGGTACTAATCGAGACGCTGGCTGACAAGGTAGCAGAGGTGGAGGCCGAGACACCAGGGGACACACGGGGCGATGGGCAGGCACTAAGTCGACAAGGTGGCTGACTCGCTACCAGAGGTGGACGTAGAGACGCTAGGCGACACATTGAGCGATGCCCAGGCACTTGTCGAGTCGGTGGCTGACACGGTAGCAGAGGTTGTGTCATAGTCAGAAGGTGCCACACTGAGCGATGCTCAGGCACTGGTCGACACGCTGGCTGACTCGCTAGCAGAGGTGGAGGCAGAGACGCTAGGCGACACAGTGAGCGATGTGCACGCACTGGTCAAGTCGCTGACCGACACGGTAGCAGAGGTGGCGACGTAGTCAGAAGGTGACAGATTAAGCGATGCGCAGGCACTGGTAGACACTGGCTGAAAAGCTTGCAGAGGTGCAGGCAGAGACCATTGGCCACACGAGGCGATGCGCAGTCACTTTTTGACACTCTGGCTGACTCGCTAGCAGAAGTGGACGTAGAGACGCTAGGCGACACGGTGAGCGATGCTCACACACTGGTCGAGTTGCTGGCTGACACGGTAGCAGAGGTGGTGCCGTAGTCAGGAGGTGCCACACTGTTGGATGCGCAGGCAATGGTCGACAACGCTTGCGGTCAAAGTAGGAGAGGGGGCGGCGTAGTCACATGGTGAGGCACGGAGCGATGCTCAGGCACTGGTCAACACTCTGGCAGACACGCTTGCAGGGGTGGAGGCAGAGACGCTAGGCGACACACGGGGCGATGCTCAGGCACTGGTCGACACTCTGGCTGACTCGTTAGCAGAGGTAGACGTAGAGACGCTAGAGACGTAGAGGCGGCGACACAGTTAGCGATGCGGAGCCACCTGTCGACACGCTGGCAGACTTCCGCAAGCAGTGGTCGACACGCTGGCTGAGTCTCAAGCAGAGGTGGAGCAGAGACACTAGGGGACACACTGAGATATGCGCAGCCACCTGTCGACACGCTGGCCGACTTGCGCAAGCAGTACTCAACACACTGGTTGAGTGGCAAGCAGATGTGAAGGCAGAGACGCTATGCGACACACTGAGCGATGCGCAGGCAATGGTCGACACGCTGTCCGACTTGCGCAAGCGCTGGTCGACACGCTGCCTGATTCTCTAGCTGAGGTTTCTTCAGAAACGCAAGACGACACACTGAGCGATGCAGAGAGACTAGTCGAGACGCTGGCCGACTTGCGCAAGGAGAGGTCGACACGCTTGCTGAGTCGAAAGCATAGGTGGAGGCAGAGGAGTTAGGCGACACAGTGAGCTATGCGCAGCCACCTGTCGACACGCTGGCAGACTTCCGCAAGCAGTGGTCGACACGCTGGGTGAGTCTCAAGCAGAGGTGGAGCAGAGACACTAGGGGACACACTAAGATATGCGCAGCCACTAGTCGACACGCCGGGTTGCGCAAACAGAGGTCGACACGCTGGCTGAGTCGAAGGCACAGGTGAAGGCAGAGGCGCTATGCAACAGACTGAGCGATGCACAGGCAATGGTCGACACGCTGGCCGACTTGCACAAGCACTAGTCGACACGCCTCCTGACTCTCTAGCTGAGGTTTAGGCAGAAACGCAAGGCGACACACTGAGCGATGCACAGTTACTGGTCGACATGCCGGCCGACATGCGCAAGCAGTGGTCGACACGCTGGCTGAGTCGAAAGCATAGGTAAAGGCAGAGGTGCTAGGCGACACAGTGAACGATGCGCAGTCACTTGTCGACACGCTGGCCGACATGCCCAAGCACTGGTCGACACACTTCCTGAATCTCTAGCTGAGGTTTAGGAAGAAACGCAAGGCGACACACTGAACGATGCACAGCTACTGTTCGACACGTCGGCCGACTTGCGCAAGAAGTGGTCGACTAGCTGGCTGAGTCGGAAGCATATTTGGCGGCAGTGGCGCAAGGCGAAACAGTGAGCGATGCGCAGCCACTGATCGACACGCTGGCTGAGTCACAAGCAGAGTTGGAGCAGAGACGCTAGCCGACACACTGAGATATGCGCAGGCACTGGTCGACACGGTGGCCGACTTGCGCAAGCAGTGGTCAACACACTGGTTGAGTCGCAATCAGAATTTGAGGCAGAGACGCTATGCAACACGCTGAGCGATGCACAGAGACTGGTCAAGACGTCGGCCGACTTCCGGAAGGAGAGGTCGACACGCTTGCTGAGTCAAAAGCTTATGTGGAGGAAAAGGCGGTAGGCGACACAGTGAGCGATGCGCAGCCACTTGTCGACACGCTGGCAGACTTACGCAAGCAGTGGTCGACACGCTGGCTGAGTCGAAAGCAAAGGTGGAGCAGAGACGCTAGGCGACACACTGAGATATGTGCAGCCACTCGTCGACACGCCATCCGACTTGCGCAAACAGAGGTCGACACGCTGGTTGAGTCGAAAGCAAAGGTGGAGCAGAGACGCTATGCAACACACTGAGCGATGCACAAGCACAGGTCGACACGCTTGCTGACTCTCTAGCTGATGTTTAAGCAGAAACGCAAGGCGACACACTGAGCGATGCACAGCCACTTGTCGACACGCCGGCCGACTTGCGCAAGCAGTAATCGACACGCTGACTGAATCGAAAGCATAGGTGGAGGCAGAGGCGGTAGCCGACACAGTGAGTGATGCACAGCCACTGGTCGAAACGCTGGCCGACTTCCGCAAGCTGTGGTCAACACATTGGTTGAGTCGGAAGCAGATGTGGAGGCAGAGACGCTATGCAAGACACTAAGCGATGCAGAGGCAATGGTCGACACGTTGGCAAACTTGCGCAACGGCTGGTCCACACGCTGGCTGAGTCGCAAGTAGAGGTTGAGGCAGAGACGTTAGGTGACATACTGAAATATGCGCAGCCACTGGTCGACACGGTTTCCGACTTGGGCAAGCAGTGGTCAACACACTGGTTGAGTCGCAAGCAGAAGTGGAGGCAGACACGCTATGCGACACAGTGACCGATGCGCAGGCAATGGTTCACACGCAGCCTGACTTGCGGAAGCACTGGTCGAAACGATGGCTGACTCGCAAGCAGAGGTGGAGAAGAGACGCTAGGCGACACACTGAGATATGCTCAGCCACTGGTCGACACGACGGCCGACATGCGAAAGCAGTGGCCGACACGCTGGCTGGGTCGGAAGAATAGGTGAAGGGAGTTTCACTAGGCGACACAGTGAGTGATACGTAGCCACTGGTCGACACGCGGCACGACTTGCGCAAGCAGTGGTCGACATGCTAGCTGAGTAGGAAGCATATTTGGCGACAGTGCCGAATGGCGACAAAGTGAGCGCTGCGCAGCCACTGGTCGACACGCTGGCAGAGTAGCAAGCAGAGGTGGAGCAGAGACGCTAGGCGACACACTGAGATATGTGCAGTAACTGGTCGACAATGTGGCCGACTTCCGCAAGCTCTGGTCGACAAACTTCCTGAGTCTCTAGCTGAGGTTTAGGCAGAAACGCAAAACGACACACAGAGCGATGCACAGCTACTGGTCGACACACTGGCCGACTTGTGCAAGCACTGGTCGACACGCTGGCTGAGTCGCAAGCAGAGTTGGAGCAGAGACGCTAGACGACACACAGAGATATGGGAAGCCAATGGACGACACGGTGGCCGCCTTTCGCAAGCCTTGGTCGACACGCTTCCTGACTCTCTAGCTGAGGTTTAGGCAGAAACGCAAGGCGACACACTGAGCGATGCACAGGGACTTTTCGACACGCCGGCCGACTTGCGGAAGCAGAGGTCGACACGCTGGGTGAGTCGCAAGCAGAAGTGGAGGAGACACGCTAGGCGACACACTGAGATATGCGCAGCCACTTGTCGACACGCTGGCCGATTTGCGCAAACAGAGGTCGACACGCCGGCTGAGTTGAAAGCATAGGTGGAAGCAGAGCTGCTATGCAAGACACTGAGCGATGCGCGGGCAATGGTCGACACGCTGGCCGACATGCGCAAGCACTGGTCGACACGCCTGCTAAAACTCTACCTGAGGTTTAGGCAGAAACGCAAGGCGACAAACTGAGCGATGCACAGCAACTGGTCGACACGCTGACCGACTTGCGGAAGCAGTGGTCGACACGCTGGCTGAGTCGCATGCAGAGGTGGAGCAGAGGCGCTAGGCGAAAAGCTGCAATATTCGAAGCAACCGGTCGACACGGTGGCCGACTTGCGCAAGCAGTGGTCAACACATTGGTTGAGTCGCAAGCAGAGGTTGAGCCAGAGACGCTGTGCAACACACTGAGCGATGCGCAGGCTATGGTCGACATGCTGGCCGACTTGCGGAAGCACTGGTCGACACGCCGGCTGACTTGCGCAAGCAGTGGTCGACGCGCTGGCTGAGTCGGAAGAATAGGTGGCGGCAGTGGCGCTAGACGACACATTGAGATATGCGCAGCCACTGGTTGAAAGGCCGGCCGACTTGCGGAAGCAGTAATCAACACACTTGTTAAGTCGCAAGCAGAGGTGGAGGCAGAGACGCTATGCGACACACTGAGCGATGCGGAGTCAATGGTCGACACGCTGGCAGACTTACGCAAGCAGTGGTCCACACGATGGCTGAGTCGCAAGCAGAGGTGGAGCAGAGACGCTAAGCGACACATTGAGATATGCGCAGCCACTGGTCGACACGCAGGCCGACTTGCGCAGGCAGAGGTGGACACGCTGGCTGAGTCAAAATCATAGGTGGAGGCAGAGGCACTAGGCGACACAGTGAGCGATACACAGCCACTTGTGGACACGGTGGCCGACTTGGGCAAGCAGTATTTAACACTTTGGTTGAGTCGCAAGCAGAGGTGGAGGCAGAGACGCTATGCGACACACTGAGCGATGCGCAGGCAATGGTCGACACGCTGGCCGACTTGCGCAAGCGCTGCTGGACACGCTTCCTGACTCTCTAGCTGAGGTTTAGGCAGAAACACAAGGCGACACACTGAGCGATGCACAGAGACTTTTCGACACGGCGGCCGACTTGCGGAAGCAGAGGTCGACACGCTGGCTGAGTGGCAAGCAGAGGTGGAGCAGAGACGCTAGGCGACACACTGAGATATGCGCAGCCACTGGTCGACACGTTGGCCGACTTGCGCAAGCAGTGGTCGACACGGTGGCTGAGTCGGATGCAGAGGTGGAGCAGAGGCGCTATGCGACACACTGAGCGATGCGGAGTCAATGGTCGACACGCTGGCAGACTTACGCAAGCTTGCTCCCCAGCCAGAGTGTCGACCACTGCTTGCGCATGTCGGCCGGCGTCTTGATTAGTGGCTGTTCTTCGTTCAGTGTGTGGCCTTGCGTTCTGTCTAATCGTCAGCTGCAGAGTCAGGAAGCGTGTCCACCAGTGCTTGCGCAAGTCAGGCAGTGTGTGGACAATTGCCTGCGCATCGCTCGGTGCGTCGCCTAGCGCCTCTGCCTCCACCTATGCTTCGGACTTAGCCAGCATGTTGACCACTGCTTCAGCAGGACGGCCGGTGTGTCGACCAGTGGCTGTGAATCGGTCAGTGTGTCGCATTGCGTTTGTTTCTAAACCTCAGCTAGAGAGTCAGGAAGCGTGTCGACCAGTGCTGGCGCAAGTGGGCCACTGTGTCGACCATTGCCTGCGCATCGCAAGCAGTGGTCAACACACTGCTTTAGTCGCAAGCAGAGGTGAAGGCGGAGACGCTATGCGACACATTGAGCGATGCGCAGGCAATGTTCGACACGTCGGCCGAAATGCGCAAGCAGTGGTCGACACGCTGGCTGCGTCGGCAGCGTGCGCAAGTCGGACGGGGTTTCGACCAATGGCTTTGCATCGCTCAGTGTGTCGCTTTGCGTTTCTTCCTAAACCTCAGCTAGACAGGCAGGAAGCGTGTCGACCACTGCTTGCGCAAGTCGGACAGCGTGTCGACCAATGGCTGCGCATCCCTCACTGTTTCGCCTAGGGCCTCTGCCTCCACCTCTGCTTGCGACTCAGCCAGCGTGTCGGCAACTGGTTGCGCAAGTCGGCCAGCGTGTCGACCAATGGCTGCGTATCGCTCACTGTGTCCCATAGCGCCTCTGCCTCCCCTTCTGCTTGCGACTTAACCATTGTGTTGACCTTTCCTTGCGCAAGTCGGCCACCGTGTCGACCAGTAACTAGGCATATCTCAGTGTGTCGCCTAGCGTCTCTGCTTTACCTCTCCTTGCAAGTCAGCCATCGAGTCAACCAGTGCTTCCGCAAGTCACGCAGCGTGTCGACCATTGCTTGCGGAAGTCGGCTACCGTGTCGACCAGTGGCTGCGAATATCTCAGTGTGTCGCCTAGCGTCCCTGCTCTACCTCTGCTTGCGAGTCAGCCAGCGTGTTTACCAGTGGTTGCGCAAGTCAGGCAGCGTGTGGAACATTGCCTACGCATCGCTCGGTGTGTGGCATAGCGTCTCTGCCCCACCTCTGCTCGCGACTCAACCAGTGTGTTGAACACTGCTTGCTCAAGTCGGCCACCATGTCAACCAGTGGCTGCGAATATCTCAGTGTGTCAACTAGCGTCTCTGCTTCCACTTCTCCTTGCAAGTCAGCCAGCGTGTTGAACACTGCTTGCGCAAGTCGGCCACCGTGTCGAAGAGTGGCTGCGCATATCTTTCTGTGTCGCCTAGCGTCTCTGCCTCCACCTCTGCTTGCGACATAGCCAGCGTGTCGAAAACTGATTGCGCAAGTCTGCCACCGTGTCTACCAGTGGCTGCACATCGCTCACTGTGTCGCCCATTGCCTCTGCCTCCACCTATGCTTCCGACTCAGCCAGCTTGTCGACCACTGCTTCCGCATGTCGGCCGGCGTGTCGACTAGTGCCTGTGCATCGCTCAGTGTGTCGGCTTCCGTTTCTGCCTAAACCTCAGCTAGAGAGTCAGGAAGGGTGCCTACCACTGCTTTCACAACTCGGCCAGCATCTCCTCCATTGCCTGCGCATCGCTCAGAGTATCGCATAGTGTCTCTGCCTTTACCTCTGCATCCGACCAAGCCAGCGTCTCGACCACTGCTTGGGCAAGTCGGCTAGCCTTTCGGCCAGTGACTGCGCATAGCTCCTTGTTTCTCCTAGCGCCTCTGCTTCCACCTATGCTTCCGACACAGCCAGCGTGTCGACCACTGCTTGCGCAATTAGGCCGGCGTCTCGACCAGTGGCTGTGCATCGCTCAGTGTGCCGCTTTGCGTTTCTGACTAAACCTCAGCTAGAGAGTCAAGAAGCGTGTCGACCAGTGCTTGCGCAAGTCGGCCTCCGTGTCGTCCAGTGGCTGCGCATATCTCAGTGTGTCGCCTAGCGTCTCTGCTCCACTTCTGCCTGCGACTCAGCCAGCGTGTCGATAACTGCTTGCGCAAGTCGGCCGGCGTGTCGACCCTTGGTTGTGCATCGATCAGTGTGTCGCCTTGCGTTTCTGCCTAAACCTCAGCTAGAGATTCAGGAAACGTGTCGACCAGTGCTTGCAAAAGTTAGCCACCGTGTCGACCACTGATTGCGCAAGTCGGCCAGCGTGTCGACCATTGGCTGCGCATCGCTCACTGTATCGCCTAGCGCCTCTGCCTCCACTTATACTTCAGACTCAGCCAGCGTGTCGACCACTGCTTGCGCAAGTCGGCCGGCGTGTCGACAAGTGGCTGTTCATCGCTCAGTGTGTCGCCTTGCGTTTCTGATTAAACCTCATCAAGAGAGTCAGGAAACGTGTCCACCAGTGCTTGCGAAAGTCGGCCAGCGTGTCCACCATTACCTGCGCATCACTCAGTGTGTCGCATAGTGTCTCTGCCTCCACCTCTCCTTCCGTCTTAACCAGTGTGTTGACCACTGCTTGCACAAGTCGGCCACCGTGTTGACTAGTGGCTGCGCATATCTCAGTGTCGCCTAACGTCTCTGCTCAACCTCTGCTTGCTACTCATCCATCTTTTCGACCACTGCTTGCGAAAGTCGACCAGCGTGTCGACCAGTGGCTGGACATCGCTCACTGTCTCGCGTAGCGCCTCTGTCTCCACCTACGCTTCCGACTCAGCCAGCGTCTCGACCACTGCTTGCGTTCGCTCAGTGTGTCGCATAGCGTCTCTGCCTCCACCTCTGAGCGATGCACAGAGACTGGTCGACACGCCGGCCGACTTGCGGAGGCAGAGGTCGACACGCTTGATGATTCCAAAGCATAGGTGGAGACAGAGGCGCTAGTTGACAGAGTGAGCGATGCGCAGCCACTTGTCGATACGCTGGCAGACTTACGCAAGCAGCGGTCGATACGCTGGCTGAGTCGGAATCATAGGTTGAGGCAGAGGCGCTAGTTGACACAGTGATCGATGCGCAGCCACTTGTCGACACGCTGGCCGACTTGCGCAAGCAGTGGTCGACACGTTTCCTGACTCTCTAGCTGAGGTTTCGGCAGAAACGCAAGGCGACACACTGAGCGATGCAAAGGCACTGGTTGACACGTTGGCCGACATGCGTAAGCAGTGGTCGATACGCTGGCTGAGTCGGAACCATAGGTGGAGAGAGAAAAGCGAGGAGACACAGTGAGCGATGCGCAGCAACTGGTCAACACGCTGGCCGACTTGCGAAAGCAGTGGTCGACACACTGGTTGAGTCGTAAGAAGAGGTGGAGCAGAGAAGCTAGGCGACACACTAAGATATGCGCAGCCACTGGTCGAATCGATGGCCGACTTCCGAAAGCAGTGGTCAACACACTGGTTAAGTCGCAAGCAGAGGTGGAGCAGAGACGCTAGGCGACACACTGAGATATGTGCAGCCACTGGTGGACACGGTGGCCGACCTGCGCAAGGACTTGTCGACACGGTGGCCAAGTTGCGCAATCAGTGGTCAACACTTTGGTCAGTCGCAAGCAGAAGTGGAGGCAGAGACGCTATGCGACACACTGAGCGATGCGGAGGCAATGGTCGACAAGCTGGCTGAGTCGGAAGCATAGGTGGAGGCAGATGCGCTGGGCGACACAGTGAGCGATGCACAGCCATTGGTCGACAAGCTTGACAGACTGAGCGATGCACAGCAACTTTTCGACACGCCGGCCGACTTGCGCAAGCACTAATCGACACGCTGACTGAGTCGAAAGCATAGGTGGAGGCAGAGGCGCTAGGTTACACACTGAGCGATGTGCACGCACTGGTCAAGTCGCTGAACGACACGGTTGCAGAGGTGGCGCCGTAGTCAGAAGGTGACAGATTAAGCGATGCGGAGGTTCTGGTAGACACTGGCTGACAAGCTTGCAGAGGTGGAGGCAGAGACGCTTGGCCACAAGAGGCGATGCGCATTCACTTTTCGACACTCTGGCTGACTCGCTAGCAAGGGTGGACGTAGAGACGCTAGGCGACACAGTGAGCGATGTGCACGCACTGGTCAAGTCGCTGACCGACACGGTAGCAGAGGTGGCGCCGTAGTCAGAAGGTGACAGATTAAGCGATGCGCAGGCACTGGTAGACACTGGCTGACAAGCTTGCAGAGGTGGAGGCAGAGACGATTGGCCACACGAGGCGATGCGCAGTCACTTTTCGACACTCTGGCTGACTCGCTAGCAGAAGTGGACGTAGAGACGCTAGGCGACACACTGAGCGATGCGCACACACTGGTCGAGTTGCTGGCTGACACGGTAGCAGAGGTGGTGCCGTAGTCAGAAGGTGACACACTGTTCGATGCGCAGGCAATGGTAGACAACGCTTGCGGACAAAGTAGGAGAGGGGGCGGCGTAGTCACATGGTGAGGCACGGAGCGATGGTCAGGCACTAGTTCACACTCTGGCAGACACGCTTGCAGGGGTGAAGGCAGAGACGCTAGGCGACACACAGGGCGATGCTCAAGCACTGGTTGACACGATGGCTTACTCGCTAGCAGAGTTGGAGGAAGACACGCTAGGTGACACACTGAGCGATGCGCAGACACTGGTCAAGACGCTGGCTGACACGATAGCAGAGGAGGCGGCGTAGTCAGAAGGTGACGCACGGAGCGATGCGCAGGCAATGGTCGACACTCTGGCTGACACGCTAGAAGAGGTGGAGGGAGAGACGCTAGGCGACAAACTGAGCGATGCTCACGCACTGCTCAAGTCGCTGGCATACACGATAGCAGAAATGGCGCCGTAGTCAGAAGGTGCCGCACTTAGCGATCCTCAGCCTCTAGTCGACACGCTGGCTGACTCGGTAGCAGAAATGGACGTAGAGACGCTATGCAACACACTGACCGATGCGCACGCACTGGTCGAGTCGCTGGCTGACACGATAGCAGAGGTGGCGCCGTAGTCAGAAGGTGACACACTGAGCGTTTGGCAGGCATTGGTCGAAACTTTCTCTGACAAGCTTGTAGAGGTGGAGGCAGAGAAGCTAGGCGACACACGGGGCGAAGCGCAGGCACTGGTCGACACGATGACTGACTCGCTACCAGAGGTGGAGGCAGAGACGGTAGGCGACACATTGAGCGATACGCACGCACTGGTCGAGCCGCGGGCTGACTCGATAGAAGAGGTGGCGAAGTAGCCAGAAGGTGAAAAACGGGGCGCTGCGCAGGCACTGATCGACATTGCTGGCTGAATCGCTAGCAGAGGTGGACGAAGAGACGCTATGAGACACACTGAGCGATGCGCACGCACTGGTTGAGTCGCTGGCTGACACGATAGCAGAGGTGGCGCCGTAGTCAGAAGGTGACACACTGAGCGTTTGGCAGGCATTCGTCGAAACTCTCTCTGACAATCTTGTAGAGGTGGAGGGAGAGAAGGTAGCCGACACACGGGGCGATGCGCAGGCACTGGTCGACACGATGACTGACTCGCTACCAGAGGTGGAGGCAGAGACGGTAGGCGACACACTGAGCGATGCGCAGACAATGGTCGACACGCTGGCTTACTCGGTAGCAGAGGTGGCGAAGAAGTCAGAAGGTGACACACGGCGCGCTGCGCAAGCACTGGTCGACAGTCTGGCTGACACGCTTGCAGAGGTGGATTCCGAGACACAATGGGCAATGGGTAGGGACTGGTCGACAAGCTAGCTTACTAAGTACCAGAGGTGGAGGCAGAGAGGCTAGCCAACACACTGAGTGATGCACAGGTACTGCTCCACACGCTGGCTGACTCTCTAGCAGAGGTGGAGGCAGCCACGCTAGGCAAAACACTGAGTGATGCACAGGCACTGGCCGACACGCTGGCTCACACAGATAGCAGAGTTGACGGCAGAGACGCTAGGCGACACACGGAGCGATGCGCAAGCACTGGTCGACACGCTTGCTGAATTTGTAGCAGAGGGGCGGCGAAGTCAGAAGGTGACACACGACGCGATGCCCAGGCGATGGTTTGCACGCTTGGTGACTCTCTCTCTGAGGTGGAGGCAGAGACGCTGGGCGAAAACCTGAGCGATGCGCATTTACTGGTCGAGACGCTGGCTGACTCGGAAGCAGAGGTGGAAGCAGAGACGCTAGGCGACACACTAAGATATTCGCAGCCACTGGTTGACACGGTCGCCGACTTGGGCAAGCAGTGTTTAACACTTTGGTTGAGTCGCAAGCAGAGGTGGAGGCAGAGACGCTATGCTACACACCGAGCGATGCATAGGCAATGGTCCACACGCTGCCTGACTTGCGCAACCACTTGTAAACACGCTGGGTGACTCGCAAGCAGAGGTGGAGCAGAGACGCTAGGCGACACACTAAGATATGCGCAGCCACTGGTCGACACGGTGGCCGACTTGCGCAAGCAGTGGTCACCACACTGGTTGAGTCGCAATCAAAGGTGGAGGCAGAGACGCTATGCGACACGCTGAGCGATGCGCAGGCAATGGTCGACACAACGGCCGACTTGCGGAAGCAGAGGTCGACACGCTGGCTGAGTCGAAAGCATAGGTGGAGGCAGAGGCGCTATGCAGCACACTGACCGATCCGCAGGCAATGGTCGACCGGCTGGCCGACTTACGCAAGAACTGGTCGACACGCTTCCTGACTCTCTAGCTAAAGTTTAGGGAGAAAAGCAAGGCAACACACTGAGCGATTCACAGCCATTTGTCGACACGCCGGCCGACTTGCGCAAGCAGTAATCGACACGCTGACTAAGTCAAAAGCATAGGTAAAGGCAGAGGCCCTAGCCGGCACAGTGAGCGATGCGCAGCCACTGGTCGACACGCCGGTTGACTTGCGCAAGCAGTGGTCGACACGCTGGCTGAGTCGCAAGTAGAATTGAAAGCAGAGACGGTAGGTGACACACTGAGATATGCGCAGCCACTGGTCGACACGGTGGCTGACTTGGGCAAGCAGTTGTCAACACACTGGTTGAGTTGCAAGCAGAAGTGTAGGCAGAGACGCTATGCGACACAGTAAGCGATGCGCAGGCAATGGTCCACACGCAGCCTTACTTGCGCAAGCACTGGTCGAAACGATGGCTGACTCGCAAGGATAGGTGGAGCAGAGACGCTAGGGGACACATTGAGATATGCCCAGCCGCTGGTCGACACGCCGGCCTACTTGTGCAAGCAGTAATCGACACGCTGTCTGAGTCGAAAGCATAGGTGGAGGCAGAGGCGCTAGGCGACACACTGAGGGATGCGCAGCCACTGGTCGACACGCTGGCAGACTTACGCAAGCAGTGGTCCACACGATGGCTGAGTCGCAAGCAGAGGTGGAGCAGAGACGCTAGACGACACACAGAGATATGGGAAGCCAATGGACGACACGGTGGCCGCCTTTCGCAAGCCTTGGTCGACACGCTTCCTGACTCTCTAGCTGAGGTTTAGGCAGAAACGCAAGGCGACACACTGAGCGATGCACAGGGACTTTTCGACACGCCGGCCGACTTGCGGAAGCAGAGGTCGACACGCTGGGTGAGTCGCAAGCAGAAGTGGAGGAGACACGCTAGGCGACACACTGAGATATGCGCAGCCACTTGTCGACACGCTGGCCGATTTGCGCAAACAGAGGTCGACACGCCGGCTGAGTTGAAAGCATAGGTGGAAGCAGAGCTGCTATGCAAGACACTGAGCGATGCGCGGGCAATGGTCGACACGCTGGCCGACATGCGCAAGCACTGGTCGACACGCCTGCTAAAACTCTACCTGAGGTTTAGGCAGAAACGCAAGGCGACAAACTGAGCGATGCACAGCAACTGGTCGACACGCTGACCGACTTGCGGAAGCAGTGGTCGACACGCTGGCTGAGTCGCATGCAGAGGTGGAGCAGAGGCGCTAGGCGAAAAGCTGCAATATTCGAAGCAACCGGTCGACACGGTGGCCGACTTGCGCAAGCAGTGGTCAACACATTGGTTGAGTCGCAAGCAGAGGTTGAGCCAGAGACGCTGTGCAACACACTGAGCGATGCGCAGGCTATGGTCGACATGCTGGCCGACTTGCGGAAGCACTGGTCGACACGCCGGCTGACTTGCGCAAGCAGTGGTCGACGCGCTGGCTGAGTCGGAAGAATAGGTGGCGGCAGTGGCGCTAGACGACACATTGAGATATGCGCAGCCACTGGTTGAAAGGCCGGCCGACTTGCGGAAGCAGTAATCAACACACTTGTTAAGTCGCAAGCAGAGGTGGAGGCAGAGACGCTATGCGACACACTGAGCGATGCGGAGTCAATAATCGACACGCTGGCAGACTTACGCAAGCAGTGGTCCACACGATGGCTGAGTCGCAAGCAGAGGTGGAGCAGAGACGCTAAGCGACACATTGAGATATGCGCAGCCACTGGTCGACACGCAGGCCGACTTGCGCAGGCAGAGGTGGACACGCTGGCTGAGTCAAAATCATAGGTGGAGGCAGAGGCACTAGGCGACACAGTGAGCGATACACAGCCACTTGTGGACACGGTGGCCGACTTGGGCAAGCAGTATTTAACACTTTGGTTGAGTCGCAAGCAGAGGTGGAGGCAGAGACGCTATGCGACACACTGAGCGATGCGCAGGCAATGGTCGACACGCTGGCCGACTTGCGCAAGCGCTGCTGGACACGCTTCCTGACTCTCTAGCTGAGGTTTAGGCAGAAACACAAGGCGACACACTGAGCGATGCACAGAGACTTTTCGACACGGCGGCCGACTTGCGGAAGCAGAGGTCGACACGCTGGCTGAGTGGCAAGCAGAGGTGGAGCAGAGACGCTAGGCGACACACTGAGATATGCGCAGCCACTGGTCGACACGTTGGCCGACTTGCGCAAGCAGTGGTCGACACGGTGGCTGAGTCGGATGCAGAGGTGGAGCAGAGGCGCTATGCGACACACTGAGCGATGCGGAGTCAATGGTCGACACGCTGGCAGACTTACGCAAGCTTGCTCCCCAGCCAGAGTGTCGACCACTGCTTGCGCATGTCGGCCGGCGTCTTGATTAGTGGCTGTTCTTCGTTCAGTGTGTGGCCTTGCGTTCTGTCTAATCGTCAGCTGCAGAGTCAGGAAGCGTGTCCACCAGTGCTTGCGCAAGTCAGGCAGTGTGTGGACAATTGCCTGCGCATCGCTCGGTGCGTCGCCTAGCGCCTCTGCCTCCACCTATGCTTCGGACTTAGCCAGCATGTTGACCACTGCTTCAGCAGGACGGCCGGTGTGTCGACCAGTGGCTGTGAATCGGTCAGTGTGTCGCATTGCGTTTGTTTCTAAACCTCAGCTAGAGAGTCAGGAAGCGTGTCGACCAGTGCTGGCGCAAGTGGGCCACTGTGTCGACCATTGCCTGCGCATCGCAAGCAGTGGTCAACACACTGCTTTAGTCGCAAGCAGAGGTGAAGGCGGAGACGCTATGCGACACATTGAGCGATGCGCAGGCAATGTTCGACACGTCGGCCGAAATGCGCAAGCAGTGGTCGACACGCTGGCTGCGTCGGCAGCGTGCGCAAGTCGGACGGGGTTTCGACCAATGGCTTTGCATCGCTCAGTGTGTCGCTTTGCGTTTCTTCCTAAACCTCAGCTAGACAGGCAGGAAGCGTGTCGACCACTGCTTGCGCAAGTCGGACAGCGTGTCGACCAATGGCTGCGCATCCCTCACTGTTTCGCCTAGGGCCTCTGCCTCCACCTCTGCTTGCGACTCAGCCAGCGTGTCGGCAACTGGTTGCGCAAGTCGGCCAGCGTGTCGACCAATGGCTGCGTATCGCTCACTGTGTCCCATAGCGCCTCTGCCTCCCCTTCTGCTTGCGACTTAACCATTGTGTTGACCTTTCCTTGCGCAAGTCGGCCACCGTGTCGACCAGTAACTAGGCATATCTCAGTGTGTCGCCTAGCGTCTCTGCTTTACCTCTCCTTGCAAGTCAGCCATCGAGTCAACCAGTGCTTCCGCAAGTCACGCAGCGTGTCGACCATTGCTTGCGGAAGTCGGCTACCGTGTCGACCAGTGGCTGCGAATATCTCAGTGTGTCGCCTAGCGTCCCTGCTCTACCTCTGCTTGCGAGTCAGCCAGCGTGTTTACCAGTGGTTGCGCAAGTCAGGCAGCGTGTGGAACATTGCCTACGCATCGCTCGGTGTGTGGCATAGCGTCTCTGCCCCACCTCTGCTCGCGACTCAACCAGTGTGTTGAACACTGCTTGCTCAAGTCGGCCACCGTGTCAACCAGTGGCTGCGAATATCTCAGTGTGTCAACTAGCGTCTCTGCTTCCACTTCTCCTTGCAAGTCAGCCAGCGTGTTGAACACTGCTTGCGCAAGTCGGCCACCGTGTCGAAGAGTGGCTGCGCATATCTTTCTGTGTCGCCTAGCGTCTCTGCCTCCACCTCTGCTTGCGACATAGCCAGCGTGTCGAAAACTGATTGCGCAAGTCTGCCACCGTGTCTACCAGTGGCTGCACATCGCTCACTGTGTCGCCCATTGCCTCTGCCTCCACCTATGCTTCCGACTCAGCCAGCTTGTCGACCACTGCTTCCGCATGTCGGCCGGCGTGTCGACTAGTGCCTGTGCATCGCTCAGTGTGTCGGCTTCCGTTTCTGCCTAAACCTCAGCTAGAGAGTCAGGAAGGGTGCCTACCACTGCTTTCACAACTCGGCCAGCATCTCCTCCATTGCCTGCGCATCGCTCAGAGTATCGCATAGTGTCTCTGCCTCCACCTCTGCATCCGACCAAGCCAGCGTCTCGACCACTGCTTGGGCAAGTCGGCTAGCCTTTCGGCCAGTGACTGCGCATAGCTCCTTGTTTCTCCTAGCGCCTCTGCTTCCACCTATGCTTCCGACACAGCCAGCGTGTCGACCACTGCTTGCGCAATTAGGCCGGCGTCTCGACCAGTGGCTGTGCATCGCTCAGTGTGCCGCTTTGCGTTTCTGACTAAACCTCAGCTAGAGAGTCAAGAAGCGTGTCGACCAGTGCTTGCGCAAGTCGGCCTCCGTGTCGTCCAGTGGCTGCGCATATCTCAGTGTGTCGCCTAGCGTCTCTGCTCCACTTCTGCCTGCGACTCAGCCAGCGTGTCGATAACTGCTTGCGCAAGTCGGCCGGCGTGTCGACCCTTGGTTGTGCATCGATCAGTGTGTCGCCTTGCGTTTCTGCCTAAACCTCAGCTAGAGATTCAGGAAACGTGTCGACCAGTGCTTGCAAAAGTTAGCCACCGTGTCGACCACTGATTGCGCAAGTCGGCCAGCGTGTCGACCATTGGCTGCGCATCGCTCACTGTATCGCCTAGCGCCTCTGCCTCCACTTATACTTCAGACTCAGCCAGCGTGTCGACCACTGCTTGCGCAAGTCGGCCGGCGTGTCGACAAGTGGCTGTTCATCGCTCAGTGTGTCGCCTTGCGTTTCTGATTAAACCTCATCAAGAGAGTCAGGAAACGTGTCCACCAGTGCTTGCGAAAGTCGGCCAGCGTGTCCACCATTACCTGCGCATCACTCAGTGTGTCGCATAGTGTCTCTGCCTCCACCTCTCCTTCCGTCTTAACCAGTGTGTTGACCACTGCTTGCACAAGTCGGCCACCGTGTTGACTAGTGGCTGCGCATATCTCAGTGTCGCCTAACGTCTCTGCTCAACCTCTGCTTGCTACTCATCCATCTTTTCGACCACTGCTTGCGAAAGTCGACCAGCGTGTCGACCAGTGGCTGGACATCGCTCACTGTCTCGCGTAGCGCCTCTGTCTCCACCTACGCTTCCGACTCAGCCAGCGTCTCGACCACTGCTTGCGTTCGCTCAGTGTGTCGCATAGCGTCTCTGCCTCCACCTCTGAGCGATGCACAGAGACTGGTCGACACGCCGGCCGACTTGCGGAGGCAGAGGTCGACACGCTTGATGATTCCAAAGCATAGGTGGAGACAGAGGCGCTAGTTGACAGAGTGAGCGATGCGCAGCCACTTGTCGATACGCTGGCAGACTTACGCAAGCAGCGGTCGATACGCTGGCTGAGTCGGAATCATAGGTTGAGGCAGAGGCGCTAGTTGACACAGTGATCGATGCGCAGCCACTTGTCGACACGCTGGCCGACTTGCGCAAGCAGTGGTCGACACGTTTCCTGACTCTCTAGCTGAGGTTTCGGCAGAAACGCAAGGCGACACACTGAGCGATGCAAAGGCACTGGTTGACACGTTGGCCGACATGCGTAAGCAGTGGTCGATACGCTGGCTGAGTCGGAACCATAGGTGGAGAGAGAAAAGCGAGGAGACACAGTGAGCGATGCGCAGCAACTGGTCAACACGCTGGCCGACTTGCGAAAGCAGTGGTCGACACACTGGTTGAGTCGTAAGAAGAGGTGGAGCAGAGAAGCTAGGCGACACACTAAGATATGCGCAGCCACTGGTCGAATCGATGGCCGACTTCCGAAAGCAGTGGTCAACACACTGGTTAAGTCGCAAGCAGAGGTGGAGCAGAGACGCTAGGCGACACACTGAGATATGTGCAGCCACTGGTGGACACGGTGGCCGACCTGCGCAAGGACTTGTCGACACGGTGGCCAAGTTGCGCAATCAGTGGTCAACACTTTGGTCAGTCGCAAGCAGAAGTGGAGGCAGAGACGCTATGCGACACACTGAGCGATGCGGAGGCAATGGTCGACAAGCTGGCTGAGTCGGAAGCATAGGTGGAGGCAGATGCGCTGGGCGACACAGTGAGCGATGCACAGCCATTGGTCGACAAGCTTGACAGACTGAGCGATGCACAGCAACTTTTCGACACGCCGGCCGACTTGCGCAAGCACTAATCGACACGCTGACTGAGTCGAAAGCATAGGTGGAGGCAGAGGCGCTAGGTTACACACTGAGCGATGTGCACGCACTGGTCAAGTCGCTGAACGACACGGTTGCAGAGGTGGCGCCGTAGTCAGAAGGTGACAGATTAAGCGATGCGGAGGTTCTGGTAGACACTGGCTGACAAGCTTGCAGAGGTGGAGGCAGAGACGCTTGGCCACAAGAGGCGATGCGCATTCACTTTTCGACACTCTGGCTGACTCGCTAGCAAGGGTGGACGTAGAGACGCTAGGCGACACAGTGAGCGATGTGCACGCACTGGTCAAGTCGCTGACCGACACGGTAGCAGAGGTGGCGCCGTAGTCAGAAGGTGACAGATTAAGCGATGCGCAGGCACTGGTAGACACTGGCTGACAAGCTTGCAGAGGTGGAGGCAGAGACGATTGGCCACACGAGGCGATGCGCAGTCACTTTTCGACACTCTGGCTGACTCGCTAGCAGAAGTGGACGTAGAGACGCTAGGCGACACACTGAGCGATGCGCACACACTGGTCGAGTTGCTGGCTGACACGGTAGCAGAGGTGGTGCCGTAGTCAGAAGGTGACACACTGTTCGATGCGCAGGCAATGGTAGACAACGCTTGCGGACAAAGTAGGAGAGGGGGCGGCGTAGTCACATGGTGAGGCACGGAGCGATGGTCAGGCACTAGTTCACACTCTGGCAGACACGCTTGCAGGGGTGAAGGCAGAGACGCTAGGCGACACACAGGGCGATGCTCAAGCACTGGTTGACACGATGGCTTACTCGCTAGCAGAGTTGGAGGAAGACACGCTAGGTGACACACTGAGCGATGCGCAGACACTGGTCAAGACGCTGGCTGACACGATAGCAGAGGAGGCGGCGTAGTCAGAAGGTGACGCACGGAGCGATGCGCAGGCAATGGTCGACACTCTGGCTGACACGCTAGAAGAGGTGGAGGGAGAGACGCTAGGCGACAAACTGAGCGATGCTCACGCACTGCTCAAGTCGCTGGCATACACGATAGCAGAAATGGCGCCGTAGTCAGAAGGTGCCGCACTTAGCGATCCTCAGCCTCTAGTCGACACGCTGGCTGACTCGGTAGCAGAAATGGACGTAGAGACGCTATGCAACACACTGACCGATGCGCACGCACTGGTCGAGTCGCTGGCTGACACGATAGCAGAGGTGGCGCCGTAGTCAGAAGGTGACACACTGAGCGTTTGGCAGGCATTGGTCGAAACTTTCTCTGACAAGCTTGTAGAGGTGGAGGCAGAGAAGCTAGGCGACACACGGGGCGAAGCGCAGGCACTGGTCGACACGATGACTGACTCGCTACCAGAGGTGGAGGCAGAGACGGTAGGCGACACATTGAGCGATACGCACGCACTGGTCGAGCCGCGGGCTGACTCGATAGAAGAGGTGGCGAAGTAGCCAGAAGGTGAAAAACGGGGCGCTGCGCAGGCACTGATCGACATTGCTGGCTGAATCGCTAGCAGAGGTGGACGAAGAGACGCTATGAGACACACTGAGCGATGCGCACGCACTGGTTGAGTCGCTGGCTGACACGATAGCAGAGGTGGCGCCGTAGTCAGAAGGTGACACACTGAGCGTTTGGCAGGCATTCGTCGAAACTCTCTCTGACAATCTTGTAGAGGTGGAGGGAGAGAAGGTAGCCGACACACGGGGCGATGCGCAGGCACTGGTCGACACGATGACTGACTCGCTACCAGAGGTGGAGGCAGAGACGGTAGGCGACACACTGAGCGATGCGCAGACAATGGTCGACACGCTGGCTTACTCGGTAGCAGAGGTGGCGAAGAAGTCAGAAGGTGACACACGGCGCGCTGCGCAAGCACTGGTCGACAGTCTGGCTGACACGCTTGCAGAGGTGGATTCCGAGACACAATGGGCAATGGGTAGGGACTGGTCGACAAGCTAGCTTACTAAGTACCAGAGGTGGAGGCAGAGAGGCTAGCCAACACACTGAGTGATGCACAGGTACTGCTCCACACGCTGGCTGACTCTCTAGCAGAGGTGGAGGCAGCCACGCTAGGCAAAACACTGAGTGATGCACAGGCACTGGCCGACACGCTGGCTCACACAGATAGCAGAGTTGACGGCAGAGACGCTAGGCGACACACGGAGCGATGCGCAAGCACTGGTCGACACGCTTGCTGAATTTGTAGCAGAGGGGCGGCGAAGTCAGAAGGTGACACACGACGCGATGCCCAGGCGATGGTTTGCACGCTTGGTGACTCTCTCTCTGAGGTGGAGGCAGAGACGCTGGGCGAAAACCTGAGCGATGCGCATTTACTGGTCGAGACGCTGGCTGACTCGGAAGCAGAGGTGGAAGCAGAGACGCTAGGCGACACACTAAGATATTCGCAGCCACTGGTTGACACGGTCGCCGACTTGGGCAAGCAGTGTTTAACACTTTGGTTGAGTCGCAAGCAGAGGTGGAGGCAGAGACGCTATGCTACACACCGAGCGATGCATAGGCAATGGTCCACACGCTGCCTGACTTGCGCAACCACTTGTAAACACGCTGGGTGACTCGCAAGCAGAGGTGGAGCAGAGACGCTAGGCGACACACTAAGATATGCGCAGCCACTGGTCGACACGGTGGCCGACTTGCGCAAGCAGTGGTCACCACACTGGTTGAGTCGCAATCAAAGGTGGAGGCAGAGACGCTATGCGACACGCTGAGCGATGCGCAGGCAATGGTCGACACAACGGCCGACTTGCGGAAGCAGAGGTCGACACGCTGGCTGAGTCGAAAGCATAGGTGGAGGCAGAGGCGCTATGCAGCACACTGACCGATCCGCAGGCAATGGTCGACCGGCTGGCCGACTTACGCAAGAACTGGTCGACACGCTTCCTGACTCTCTAGCTAAAGTTTAGGGAGAAAAGCAAGGCAACACACTGAGCGATTCACAGCCATTTGTCGACACGCCGGCCGACTTGCGCAAGCAGTAATCGACACGCTGACTAAGTCAAAAGCATAGGTAAAGGCAGAGGCCCTAGCCGGCACAGTGAGCGATGCGCAGCCACTGGTCGACACGCCGGTTGACTTGCGCAAGCAGTGGTCGACACGCTGGCTGAGTCGCAAGTAGAATTGAAAGCAGAGACGGTAGGTGACACACTGAGATATGCGCAGCCACTGGTCGACACGGTGGCTGACTTGGGCAAGCAGTTGTCAACACACTGGTTGAGTTGCAAGCAGAAGTGTAGGCAGAGACGCTATGCGACACAGTAAGCGATGCGCAGGCAATGGTCCACACGCAGCCTTACTTGCGCAAGCACTGGTCGAAACGATGGCTGACTCGCAAGGATAGGTGGAGCAGAGACGCTAGGGGACACATTGAGATATGCCCAGCCGCTGGTCGACACGCCGGCCTACTTGTGCAAGCAGTAATCGACACGCTGTCTGAGTCGAAAGCATAGGTGGAGGCAGAGGCGCTAGGCGACACACTGAGGGATGCGCAGCCACTGGTCGACACGCTGGCCGACTTGCGCAAGCAGTGGCCAACACACTGGTTGAGTCGCACGAAGATGTGGAGGCAGAGACGCTATGCGACACACTGAGCGATGCGCAGGCAATTGTCGACACGCTGTCCGACTTGCGCAAGCGCTGCTGGACACGCTTCCTGACTCTGTTGCTGAGGTTTAGGCAGAAACACAAGGCGACACACTGAGCGATGCACAGAGACTGGTCGAGACAACGGCCGACTTGCGGAGGCAGAGGTCGACACGCTTGCTGAGTCAAAAGCATTGGTGGAGGCAGAGGCGGTAGGCGACACAGTGAGCTATGCGCAGCAACTTGTCGACACGCTGGCAGACTTAAGCAAGCAGTGGTCGACACGCTGTCTGACTCGGAAGCAGAGGTGGAGGCAGAGACGCTATGCTACACACCGAGCGATGCGTAGGCAATGGTCCACACGCTGCCTGACTTGCGCAACCACTTGTAAATACAATGGGTGACTCGCAGGCAGAGGTGGAGCAGAGACGCTAGCCGACACACTAAGATATGCGCAGCCACTGGTCGACACGGTGGCCGACTTGCGCAAGCAGTGGTCACCACACTGGTTGAGTCGCAATCAAAGGTGGAGGCAGAGACGCTATGCGACACGCTGAGCGATGCGCAGGAAATGGTCGACACAACGGCCGACTTGCGCAAACAGAGGTCGACACGCTGGCTGAGTCGCAAGGAGATGTGGAGCAGAGACACTAGGGGAGACACTGAGATATGCGCAGCCACTTGTCGACACTCCGGCCGTCTTGCGCAAACAGAGGTCGACACGCTGGCTGAGTCGAAAGCATAGGTGGAGGCAGAGGCGCTATGCAGCACACTGACCGATCCGCAGGCAATGGTGGACCGGCTGGCCAACTTGCGCAAGAACTGGTCGACACGCTTCCTGACTCTCTAGCTGAAGTTTAGGCAGAAACGCAAGGCGACACACTGAGCGATGCACAGAGACTGGTCGAGACAACGGCCGCATTGCCGAAGCAGAGGTCGACACGCTTGCTGAGTCAAAAGCATAGGTGGAGGCAGAGGCGGTAGGCGACACAGTGAGCTATGCGCAGCAACTTCTCGACACGCTGGCAGACTTACGCAAGCAGTGGTCGACACGATGGCTAAGTCGCAAGCAGAGGTGGAGCAGAGACACTAGGGGAGACACTGAGATATGCGCAGCCACTGGACGACACGGTGGCCGCCTTTCGCAAGCCTTGGTCGGCACGCTTCCTGACTCTGCAGCTCAGGTTTAGGCAGAAACGCAAGGCGACACACTGAGCGATGCACAGAGACTTTTCGACACGGCGGCCGACTTGCGGAAGCAGAGGTCGACACGCTGGCTGAGTGACAAGCAGAGGTGGAGCAGAGACGCTAGGCGACACACTGAGATATGCGCAGCCACTGGTCGACACGCTGGCCGACTTGCGCAAGCAGTGGTCGACACGGTGGCTGAGTCGGATGCAGAGGTGGAGCAGAGGCGCTATGCGACACACTGAGCGATGCGGAGTCAATGGTCGACACGCTGGCAGACTTACGCAAGCTTGCTTCCCAGCCAGAGTGTCGACCACTGCTTGCGCATGTCGGCCGGCGTCTTGATTAGTGGCTGTTCTTCGTTCAGTGTGTGGCCTTGCGTTCGGTCTAATCCTCAGCTACAGAGTCAGGAAGCGTGTCGACCAGTGCTTGCGCAAGTCAGGCAGTGTGTGGACAATTGCCTGCGCATCGCTCGGTGCGTCGCCTAGCGCCTCTGCCTCCACCTATGCTTCGGACTTAGCCAGCATGTTGACCACTGCTTCAGCAGGACGGCCGGTGTGTCGACCAGTGGCTGTGAATCGCTCAGTGTGTCGCATTGCGTTTGTTTCTAAACCTCAGCTAGAGAGTCAGGAAGCGTGTCGACCAGTGCTGGCGCAAGTGGGCCACTGTGTCGACCATTGCCTGCGCATCGCAAGCAGTGGTCAACACACTGCTTTAGTCGCAAGGAGAGGTGAAGGCGGAGACGCTATGCGACCCATTTAGCGATGCACAGGCAATGTTTGACACGTCGGCCGAAATGCGCAAGCAGTGGTCGACACGCTGGCTGCGTCGGCAGCGTGCGCAAGTCGGACGGGGTTTCGACCAATGGCTTTGCATCGCTCAGTGTGTCGCTTTGCGTTTCTTCCTAAACCTCAGCTAGAGAGGCAGGAAGCGTGTCGACCACTGCTTGCGCAAGTCGGACAGCGTGTCGACCAATGGCTGCGCATCCCTCACTGTTTCGCCTAGGGCCTCTGCCTCCCCTTCTGCTTGCGACTTAACCATTGTGTTGACCTTTCCTTGCGCAAGTCGGCCACCGTGTCGACCAGTAACTAGGCATATCTCAGTGTGTCGCCTAGCGTCTCTGCTTTACCTCTGCTTGCAAGTCAGCCATCGAGTCAACCAGTGCTTCCGCAAGTCACGCAGCGTGTCGACCAGTGGCTGCGAATATCTCAGTGTGTCGCCTAGCGTCCCTGCTCTACCTCTGCTTGCCAGTCAGCCAGCGTGTTTACCAGTGGTTGCGCAAGTCAGGCAGCGTGTGGAACATTGCCTATGCATCGCTCGGTGTGTGGCATAGCGTCTCTGCCCCACCTCTGCTCGCGACTCAACCAGTGTGTTGAACACTGCTTGCTCAAGTCGGCCACCGTGTCAACCAGTGGCTGCGAATATCTCAGTGTGTCAACTAGCGTCTCTGCTTCCACTTCTCCTTGCAAGTCAGCCAGCGTGTTGAACACTGCTTGCGCAAGTCGGCCACCGTGTCGAAGAGTGGCTGCGCATATCTTTCTGTGTCGCCTAGCGTCTCTGCCTCCACCTCTGCTTGCGACATAGCCAGCGTGTCGAAAACTGATTGCGCAAGTCTGCCACCGTGTCTACCAGTGGCTGCACATCGCTCACTGTGTCGCCCATTGCCTCTGCCTCCACCTATGCTTCCGACTCAGCCAGCTTGTCGACCACTGCTTCCGCATGTCGGCCGGCGTGTCGACCAGTGGCTGTGCATCGCTCAGTGTGTCGGCTTCCGTTTCTGCCTAAACCTCAGCTAGAGAGTCAGGAAGGGTGCCTACCACTGCTTTCACAAGTCGGCCAGCATCTCGTCCATTGCCTGCGCATCGCTCAGAGTATCGCATAGTGTCTCTGCCTCCACCTCTGCATCCGACCAAGCCAGCGTCTCGACCACTGCTTGGGCAAGTCGGCTAGCCTTTCGGCCAGTGACTGCGCATAGCTCCTTGTTTCTCCTAGCGCCTCTGCTTCCACCTATGCTTCCGACACAGCCAGCGTGTCGACCACTGCTTCCGCAATTAGGCCGGCGTCTCGACCAGTGGCTGTGCATCGCTCAGTGTGCCGCTTTGCGTTTCTGACTAAACCTCAGCTAGAGAGTCAAGAAGCGTGTCGACCAGTGCTTGCGCAAGTCGGCCTCCGTGTCGTCCAGTGGCTGCGCATATCTCAGTGTGTCGCCTAGCGTCTCTGCTCCACTTCTGCCTGCGACTCAGCCAGCGTGTCGATAACTGCTTGCGCAAGTCGGCCGCCGTGTCGACCCTTGGTTGTGCATCGATCAGTGTGTCGCCTTGCGTTTCTGCCTAAACCTCAGCTAGAGATTCAGGAAATGTGTCGACCAGTGCTTGCAAAAGTTAGCCACCGTGTCGACCACTGATTGCGCAAGTCGGCCAGCGTGTCGACCATTGGCTGCGCATCGCTCACTGTATCGCCTAGCGCCTCTGCCTCCACTTATACTTCAGACTCAGCCAGCGTGTCGACCACTGCTTGCGCAAGTCGGCCGGCGTGTCGACAAGTGGCTGTGCATCGCTCAGTGTGTCGCCTTGCGTTTCTGATTAAACCTCATCAAGAGAGTCAGGAAACGTGTCCACCAGTGCTTGCGAAAGTCGGCCAGCGTGTCCACCATTACCTGCGCATCACTCAGTGTGTCGCATAGTGTCTCTGCCTCCACCTCTCCTTCCGTCTTAACCAGTGTGTTGACCACTGCTTGCACAACTCGGCCACCGTGTTGACTAGTGGCTGCGTATATCTCAGTGTCGCCTAACGTCTCTGCTCAACCTCTGCTTGCTACTTATCCATCTTTTCGACCACTGCTTGCGAAAGTCGACCAGCGTGTCGACCAGTGGCTGGACATCGCTCACTGGCTCGCGTAGCGCCTCTGTCTCCACCTATGCTTCCGACTCAGCCAGCGTCTCGACCACTGCTTGCGTTCGCTCAGTGTGTCGCATAGCGTCTCTGCCTCCACTTGTGCTTGCGACTCAGCCAGCGTGTCTACCAGTGCTTGCGCAAGTCGGCCAGCGTGTCGACCAGTAGCTGCGCATCGCTTACTGTGTCGCCTAGCGCCTCTGCCTCCACCTATGATTCAGACTCAGCCATCGTGTCGACCACTGCTTCCGCAAGTCGGTCAGCGTGTCGACCAGTTGCTGTGCATCGCTCAGTTTGTCGCCTTGCGTTTCTGCCTAAACCTCAGGTAGAGTTTTAGCAGGCGTGTCGACCAGTGCTTGCGCATGTTGGCCAGCGTGTCGACCATTGCCCGCGCATCGCTCAGTGTCTTGCATAGCAGCTCTGCTTCCACCTATGCTTTCGACTCAGCCGGCGTGTCGACCTCTGTTTGCGCAAGATGGCCGGCGTGTGGACCAGTGGCTGCGCATATCTCAGTGTGTCGCCTAGCGTGTCTCCTCCACCTCTGCTTCCGCAAGTCGGCCGGCGTGTCGAAAAGTCCCTGTGCATCGCTCAGTGTGTCGCCCTGCGTTTCTTCCTAAACCTCAGCTAGAGAGTCAGGAAGCGTGTCGACCAAGGCTTGCGAAAGGCGGCCACCGTGTCGTCCAGTGGCTTCCCATATCTCTGTGTGTCGTCTAGCGTCTCTGCTCCAACTCTGCTTGCGACTCAGCCATCGTTTCGACCAGTGCCTGCGCAAGTCAGGCTGCGTGTGGACCATTGCCTGCGCATCGCTCACTGTGTCGCATAGCGTCTCTGCCTCCACTTCTGCTTGCGACTCAACCAGTGTGTTGACCACTGCTTGCCCAAGTCGGCCAGCGTGTCGACCAGTGGCTGCGCATATTTCAGTATGTCACCTAACGTCTCTGCCTCAACCTCTACTTGCGACTCAGCCAGCGTGTGGACCAGCCGTTGCGCAAGTCGGCCAACGTGTCGACCATTGCCTCTGCATCGCTTAGTGTCTTGCATAGCGTCTCTGCCTCCACATCTGCTTGCGACTCAACCAGTGTGTTGACCACAGCTTGCGGAAGTCGGCCAGCGTTTCGACCAGTGGCTGTGCATCACTCACTGTGTCGGCTACCGCCTCTGCCTCCACCTATGCTTTCGATTCAGTCAGCGTGTCGATTACTGCTTGCGCAAGTCGGCCGGCGTGTCGACAAGTGGCTGTGCATCGCTCAGTGTGTCGCCTTGCGTTTCTAATTAAACATCAGCTAGAGAGTCAGGAAGCGTGTCCACCAGTGCTTGCGCATCGCTCAGTGTGTTGCATAGCGACTCTGCCTCCACCTATGCTTTCGACTCAACCAGCGTGTCGACCTCTGTTTGCGCAAGTCGGATGGCGTGTCGACGAGTGGCTACACATATCTCAGTGTGTCGCCTAGCGTCTCTGCTCCACCTTTGCTTTCGACTCA
The DNA here is from genome assembly GCA_038088405.1 of Porites divaricata. NCBI lineage: Eukaryota > Metazoa > Cnidaria > Anthozoa > Scleractinia > Poritidae > Porites > Porites divaricata. The sequence continues at coordinate 13,399,521 of JBBMOI010000005.1, read as the reverse complement.
GCCAGCGTGTCGGCCAGTGCTCTCGTAAGTCTGCCAGCGTGTCGACAAGTGGCTGGCCATCGCTCAGTGTGTCGCCTACCGCCTTTTCCTCCACATATGCTTTGGACTCAGCAAGCGTGTCGACCTCTCCTTCCGCAAGTCGGCCGACGTCTGGACCAGTCTCTGTGCATCGCTCAGCGTGTTGCATAGCGTCTCTGCCTTCACATCTGCTTGCCACTCAACCAGTGTGTTGACTACTGCTTGCGCAAGTCGGCCAGCGTGTCGACAGGTGGCTGCGCATATCTCAGTGTGTCCCCTAGTGTCTCAGCTCCACCTCTGCTTGAGACTCAGCCAGCGTGTCGACCACTGCTTGCGGAAGTCTGCTAGCGTGTCGACAGGTGGCTCCGCATCGCTCACTGTGTCGCCGCCTCTACGTCTCTAGCGTCTCTACGTCCACCTCTACTAACGAGTCAGCCAGAGTGTCGACCAGTGACTGCGCATTGCCTCGTGTGGTTAAGCGTATCTGCCTCCACCTCTGCAAGCTTGTCACCCAGTGTCTACTAGAGCCTGAGGATCGCTAAGTGTGGCACCTTCTGACTACGGCGCCATTTCTGCTATCGTGTATGCCAGCGACTTGAGCAGTGCGTGCGTATCGCTCAGTTTGTCGCCTAGCGTCTCTCCCTCCACCTCTCCCACTGTGTCAGCCATCGTGTCAACCAGTGCCTAAGCATCGCCCCGTTTGTCGTATAGCGTCTCTGCCTGCACCCCTGCAAGCGTGTCTGCCAGAGTGCTGACCAGTGCCTGAGCATCGCTCCGTGCCTCACCATGTGACTACGCAACCCCCTCTCCTACTTTGTCCGCAAGCGTTGTCGACCATTGCCTGCGCATCCAACAGTGTGGCACCTTCTGACTACGGCACCACCTCTGCTACCGTGTCAGCCAGCAACTCGACCAGTGTGTGCGCATCGCTCAGTGTGTCGCCTAGCGTCTCTACGTCCACTTCTGCTAGCGAGTCAGCCAGAGTGTCGAAAAGTGACTGCGCATCGCCTCGTGTGGCCAATCGTCTCTGCCTCCACCTCTGCAAGCTTGTCAGAGAGAGTTTCGACCAGTGCCTGCGCAACGCTCAGTGTGTCACCTTCTGACTACGGCAACACCTGTGCTATCGTGTCAGCCAGCGACTCGACCAGTGCGTGCGCATCGCTCAGTGTGTCGCCTAGCGTCTCTACGTCAACCTCTGCAAGCGAGTCAGGCAGCGTGTCGACCAGAGCCTGAGCATAGCTCAGTGTCTCGCCTAGCGTCTCTGCCTCCACCTCTGCTAGAGAGTCAGCCAGCTTGTCGAACAGTGTCTGCGCATCGCCCCCTGTGTGACCTTCTTACTACGCCGCCACCTCTGCTATTGTGTTAGCCAGCGTGTCGACCGGAGCCTAGGTATCGCTCAGTGTTTCTCCTTGCGTCTCTGCCTCCACGTCTGCTAGCGAGTCAGCCAGAGTGTCGACCAGTGCCTGCGCATTGCCCCGTGTGACGCCTTCTGACTACGCCGCCACCTCTGCGACCGTGTCAGCCAGCGTCTTTACCAGTGCCTGCTCATTGCTCAGCTTGTCGCCTAGCGTCTCTGCTTCCACCTCAGCTAGAGAGTCAGCCAGCGTGCTGACCAGTGCCTGCGCATCGAACCGTCTGTCACCTACGGACTACGACGCCACCTCTGCTACCATGTCAGCCAGCGTCTTGACCAGTGCCTGCTCATCGCTCAGTTTGTCGCCTAGCGTCTCTCCCTCCAGCTCTTCTAGCGAGTCAGCCAGCTATGTCGACCAGTGCCTGCGCATCGCTCAATGTGTCGCCTAGCGCCTCTGCCTCCACATCTGCTACGGAGTCAAACTACGTGTCGACCAGTTCCTGCGCAACGGCCCGTGTCTCTTGTGGTGTCTCGGCCTCTACTTCTGCAAGCGTGTCAGCCAGCTTGTCGACCAGTGTTTGCACATCGCCCTGTGTGTCACCTTCTGACTACGCCGCCACCTCTGCTATTGTGTCAGCCAGCATGTCGACCTGTGCCTGCGTCTCGACCCGTGTGTCGAATAATGTCTCGGCCTTCACCTTTGCAACCGTGTCAGCCAGGGTGTCAAACCAGCGATCGACACGCTGGCCGACTTGCGCAAGCAGTGGCCAACACACTGGTTGAGTCGCACGAAGATGTGGAGGCAGAGACGCTATGCGACACACTGAGCGATGCGCAGGCAATTGTCGACACGCTGTCCGACTTGCGCAAGCGCTGCTGGACACGCTTCCTGACTCTGTTGCTGAGGTTTAGGCAGAAACACAAGGCGACACACTGAGCGATGCACAGAGACTGGTCGAGACAACGGCCGACTTGCGGAGGCAGAGGTCGACACGCTTGCTGAGTCAAAAGCATTGGTGGAGGCAGAGGCGGTAGGCGACACAGTGAGCTATGCGCAGCAACTTGTCGACACGCTGGCAGACTTAAGCAAGCAGTGGTCGACACGCTGTCTGACTCGGAAGCAGAGGTGGAGGCAGAGACGCTATGCTACACACCGAGCGATGCGTAGGCAATGGTCCACACGCTGCCTGACTTGCGCAACCACTTGTAAATACAATGGGTGACTCGCAGGCAGAGGTGGAGCAGAGACGCTAGCCGACACACTAAGATATGCGCAGCCACTGGTCGACACGGTGGCCGACTTGCGCAAGCAGTGGTCACCACACTGGTTGAGTCGCAATCAAAGGTGGAGGCAGAGACGCTATGCGACACGCTGAGCGATGCCCAGGCAATGGTCGACACAACGGCCGACTTGCGCAAACAGGGGTCGACACGCTGGCTGAGTCGCAAGGAGATGTGGAGCAGAGACACTAGGGGAGACACTGAGATATGCGCAGCCACTGGTCCACACGCCGGCCATCTTGCGCAAACAGAGGTCGACACGCTGGCTGAGTCGAAAGCATAGGTGGAGGCAGAGGCGCTATGCAGCACACTGACCGATCCGCAGGCAATGGTCGACCGGCTGGCCGACTTGCGCAAGAACTGGTCGACACGCTTCCTGACTCTCTAGCTGAAGTTTAGGCAGAAACGCAAGGCGACACACTGAGCGATGCACACAGACTGGTCGAGACAACGGCCGCATTGAGGAAGCAGAGGTCGACACGCTTGCTGAGTCAAAAGCAAAGGTGGAGGCAGAGGCGGTAGGCGACACATTGAGCTATGCGCAGCAACTTCTCGACACGCTGGCCGACTTACGCAAGCAGTGGTCGACACGCTGGCTAAGTCGGAAGCAGAGGTGGAGCAGAGACACTACGGGAGACACTGAGATATGCGCAGCCACTGGTCGACACGCCAGCCGTCTTGCGCAAACAGAGGTCGTCACGCTGTCTGAGACGAAAGCATAGGTGGAGGCAGAGGCGCTAGGCGACACAGTGAGGGATGCGCAGCCACTGGTCGATACGCTGGCCGACTTGTGCAAGCAGTGGTCAACACACTGGTTGAGTCGCACGAAGATGTGGAGGCAGAGACGCTATGCGACACACTGAGCGATGCGCAGGCAATGGTCGACACGCTGGCCGACTTGCGCAAGCGCTGCTGGACACGCTTCCTGACTCTGTAGCTGAGGTTTAGGCAGAAACACAAGGCGACACACTGAGCGATGCACAGAGACTGGTCGAGACAACGGCCGAATTGCGGAGGCAGAGGTCGACACGCTTGCTGAGGCAAAAGCATAGGTGGAGGCAGAGGCGGTAGGCGACACAGTGAGCTATGCGCAGCGACTTGTCGACACGCTGGCAGACCTACGCAAGCAGTGGTCGACACGATGGCTAAGTCGCAAGCTGCGACCGTGTCAGCCAGCGTCTCGACCAGTAAATGCGCATCGCTCAGGTTTTCGCCCAGCGTCTCTGCCTCCACCTCAGAGAGAGAGTCACCAAGCGTGCAAACCATCGCCTGGGCATCGCGTCGTGTGTCACCTTCTGACTACGCCGCCCCTCTGCTACAAATTGAGCAAGCGTGTCGACCAGTGCTTCCGTATCGCTCCGTGTGTCGCCTAGCGTCTCTGCCGTCACCTCTGCAATCTGTGTGAGCCAGTGTGTCGGCCAGTGCCTGTGCATCACTCAGTGTGTTGCCTAGTGTGGCTGCCTCCACCTCTGCTAGAGAGTCAGCCAGCGTGTGGACCAGTACCTGTGCATCACTCAGTGTGTTGGCTACCCTCTCTGCCTCCACCTCTGGTACTTAGTAAGCTAGCTTGTCGACCAGTCCCATAGCCCATAGCCCCTTGTGTCTCGGAATCCACCTCTGCAAGCGTGTCAGCCAGACTGTCGACCAGTGCTTGCGCAGCGCGCCGTGTGTCACCTTCTGACTTCTTCGCCACCTCTGCTACCGAGTAAGCCAGCGTGTCGACCATTGTCTGCGCATCGCTCAGTGTGTCGCCTACCGTCTCTGCCTCCACCTCTGGTAGCGAGTCAGTCAGCGTATCGACCAGTGCGTGCGCATCGCTCAGTGTGTCGACTAGCGTCTCTAAATCCACCTCTGCAAGCGAGTCAGCAAGCGTGTCGACCAGTGATTGAGCATCGCTCAGTGTGGCACCTTCTGTTTACGGCGCCACCTATGCTACCGTGTCAGCCAGCGACTTGACCAGTGCTTGCGCATCGCTCAGTGTGTCGCCTACCGTCTCTGCGTTTAACTCTACTAGCAAGTCAGCCATCGTGTCGACCAGTGCCTGCGCATATCTTAGTGTGTCACCTACCGTCTCTGCCTTCACTTCTACTCTCGACTCAGCCAGCGTGTCGACCACTGCTTGCGCAAGTCGACCGGCGTGTCGACCGGTGGCTTTGCATCGCTCACTGTGCCGGCTAGCGCCTCTGCCTCCACCTACGCTTTCGACTTAGTCAGCGTGTCGATCACTGCTTGCGCAAGTCGGCCGACGTGTCGACAAGTCGCTGTGCATCGCTTAGTGTGTCGCCTTACGTTTCTGCCTAAACATCAGCTAGAGAGTCAGGAAGCGTGTCGACCAGTTCTTGCGCAAGTCAACCAGCCTGTCGACCATTGCCTGCGCATCGCCCCGTGTATCGCCTAGCGTCTCTGCCTCCACCCCTGCAAGCGTGTCTGCCAGAGTGTTGGCCAGTGCCTGAGCATCGCTCCGTGCCTTACCTTCTGACTACGCCGCCCCCTCTCCTACTTTGTCCGCAAGCGTTGTCGACCATTGCCTGCGCATTAAACAGTGTGGCACCTTCTGACTACGGCACCACCTCTGCTACCGTGTCAGCCAGCAACTCGACCAGTGTGTGCGCATCGCTCAGTGTGTCGCCTAGCGTCTCTACGTAAACTTCTGCTAGCGAGTCAGCCAGAGTGTCGAAAAGTGACTGTGCATCGCCTCGTGTGGCCAATTGTCTCTGCCTCCACCTCTGCAAGCTTGTCAGCCAGTGTCTACCAGTGCCTGCGCATCGCTTAATCTGTCACCTTCTGACTACGGCGCAACCTCTGCTACCGTGTCAGCCCGCGTCTCGACCAGTAACTGCGCATCGCTCAGGTTTTCGCCTAGCGTCTCTAACTCCACCTCAGAGAGAGAGTCAGCAAGCGTGCAAACCAGCGCCTGGGCATCGCGTCGTGTGTCACCTTCTGACTACGCCGCCCCTCTGCTAGAGATTAAGCAAGCGTGTCGACCAGTGCTTGCGCATCGCTCCGTGTGTCGCCTAGCGTCTCTGCCGTCACCTCTGCTATCTGTGTGAGCCAGCGTGTCGGCCAGTGCCTGTGCATCACTTAGTGTGTTGCCTAGCGTGGCTGCCTCCACCTCTGCTAGAGAGTCATCCAGCGTGTGGATCAGTACCTGTGCATCAATCAGTGTTTTGCATAGCGTGGCTGCCTCCACCTCTGCTAGAGAGTCATCCAGCGTGTGGATCAGTACCTGTGCATCGCTCAGTGTTTTGGGTAGCCTCTCTTCCTCCACCTCTGGTACTTAGTAAGCTAGCTTGTCGACCAGTCCCATAGCCCATAGCCCCTTGTGTCTGGGAATCCACCTCTGCAAGCGTGTCAGCCAGACTGTCGACCAGTGCTTGCGCAGCGCGCCGCGTGTCACCTTGAGACTTCTTCGCCACCTCTGCTACCGAGTAAGCCAGCGTGTCCACCATTGTCTACGCATCGCTCAGTGTGTCGCCTACCGTCTCTGCCTCCACCTCTGGTAGCGAGTCAGTCAGCGTATCGACCAGTGCGTGCGCATCACGCAGTGTGGCACCTTCTGACTACGGCGTCACCTCTGCTATCGTGTTAGCCAGCGACTCGAACAGTGCGTGCGCATCGCTCAGTGTGTCGACTAGCGTCTCTAAATCCACCTCCGCAAGCGAGTCAGCAAGTATGTCGACCACTGATTGAGCATCGCTCAGTGTAGCACCTTCTGTTTACGGCGCCACCTATGCTACCGTGTCAGCCAGCGACTTGACCAGTGCGTGCGCATCGCGCAGTGTGTCGCCTACCGTCTCTGCGTTTAACTCTGCTAGCGAGTCAGCTATCGTGTCGACCAGTGCCTGCGCATATCTGAGTGTGTCACCTACCGTCTCTGCCTTCACTTCTACTTGCGACTCAGCCAGCGTGTCGACCACTGCTTGCGCAAGTCGACCGGCGTGTCGACCAGTGGCTTTGCATCGCTCACTGTGCCGGCTAGCGCCTCTGCCTCCACCTATGCTTTCGACTTAGTCAGCTTGTCGATTAATGCTTGCGAAAGTCGGCCGACGTGTCGACAAGTGGCTGTGCATGCCTTAGTGTGTCGCCTTGCGTTTCTGCCTAAACATCAGCTAGAGAGTCAGGAAGCGTGTCGACCACTTCTTGCGCAAGTCGGCCAGCCTGTCGACCATTGCCTGCGCATCGGTCAGTGTGTTGCATAACGCCTATGCCTCCACCTATGCTTTCGACTCAGCCAGCGTGTCGACCTCTGTTTGCGCAAGACGGCCGACGTGTCGACCAGTGGCTGCGCATATCTCAGTTTCTCCCCTAGTGTCTCTGCTCCACCTCTGCTTGCGACTAAGCCAGCGTGTCGACCACTGCTTGCGTAAGTCTGCCAGCGTGTCGACAAGTGGCTGCGCATAGCTCACTGTGTCGCCTACCGCCTCTGCCTCCACCTATGCTTTTGACTCAGCAAGCGTGTCGACCTCTGCTTCCGCAAGTCGGCCGTTGTGTCGACCAGTCTCTGTGCATCGCTCAGTGTGTCGCCTTGTCTTTCTGCCTAAACCTCAGCTAGAGAGTCAGGAAGGGTGTCCAGCAGCGCTTGCGGTAGTCGGGCAGCGTGTCGACCATTGCCTGCGCATCGCTCAGTGTGTCGCATAGCGTCTCTGCCTCTGCATCTTCGTGCGACTCAACCAGTGTGTTGACCACTGCTTGCGCAAGTCGGCCAGCGTGTCGACCAGTGGCTGCGCATCCCTCACTGTGTCGCCTAGCGCCTCTGCCTCCACCTATGCTTTTGACTCAGACAGCGTGTCGATTACTGCTTGCGCAAGTCGGCCGGCGTGTCGAACAGTAGCTGGGCATATATCAATGTGTCGCCTAGCGTCTCTGCCTCCACCTCTGCTAGAGAGTCAGCCACCTTGTCGAACAGTGTCTGCGCATCGCCCCCTGTGTGACCTTCTTACTACGCCGCCAACTCTGCTATTGTGTCAGCCAGCGTGTCGACCGGTGCCTAGGTATCGCTCAGTGTTTCTCCTTCCGTCTCTGCCTCCACGTCTGCTAGCGAGTCAGCAAGAGTGTCGACCAGTGCCTGCGCATTGCCCCGTGTGTCACATTCTGACTACGCCGCCACCTCTGCGACCGTGTCAGCCAGCGTCTTTACCAGTGCCTGCTCATTGCTCAGCTTGTCGCCTAGCGTCTCTACTTCCACCTCAGCTAGAGAGTCAGCCAGCGTGTTGACCAGTGCCTGCGCATCGAACCGTCTGTCACCTACGGACTACGATGCCACCTCTGCTACCATGTCAGCCAGCGTCTTGACCAGTGCCTGCTCATCGCTCAGGTTGTCGCCTAGCGTCTCTGCCTCGACCTCTGCTACAGAGTCAGCCAGCGTGTCGACCAGTACCTGCGCATCGCTCAGTTTGTCGCCTAGCGTCTCTCCCTCCACCTCTTCTAGCGAGTCAGCCAGCTATGCCGACCAGTGCCTGCGCATCGCTCAATGTGTCGCCTAGCGCCTCTGCCTCCACATCTGCTACGGAGTCAAACTACGTGTCGACCAGTTCCTGCGCAACGGCCCGTGTCTCTTGTGGTGTCTCGGCCTCCACCTCTGCAAGCGTGTCAGCCAGGTTGTCGACCAGTGTTTGCACATCGCCCTGTCTGTCACCTTCCGACTACGCCGCCACCTCTGCTATTGTGTCAGCCAGCATGTCGACCTGTGCCTGCGTATCGACCAGTGTGTCGAATAATGTCTCGGCCTTCACCTTTGCAACCGTGTCAGCCAGAGTGTCAAACCAGCGAATGCGCATCGCCCCGTGTTTAACCTTCTGACTACGCCGCCACCTCTGCGACCGTGTCAGCCAGCGTCTCGACCAGTAAATGCGCATCGCTCAGGTTTTCGCCCAGCGTCTCTAACTCCACCTCAGAGAGAGAGTCACCAAGCGTGCAAACCAGCGCCTAGGCATCGCGTCGTGTGTCACCTTCTGACTACGCCGCCCCTCTGCTACAAATTTAGCAAGCGTGTCGACCAGTGCTTCCGCATCGCTCCGTGTGTCCCTTAGCGTCTCTGCCGTCACCTCTGCTATTTGTGTGAGCCAGCGTGTCGGCCAGTGCCTGTGCATCACTCAGTGTGTTGCCTAGCGTGGCTGCCTCCACCTCTGCTAGAGAGTCAGCCAGCGTGTGGACCAGTACCTGTGCATCACTCAGTGTGTTGGCTAGCCTCTCTGCCTTCACCTCTGGTACTTAGTAAGCTAGCTTGTCGACCAGTCCCTACCCATTGCCCATTGTGTCTCGGAATCCACCTCTTCAAGCGTGTCAGCCAGACTGTCGACCAGTGCTTGCGCAGCGCGCCGTGTGTCACCTTCTGACTTCTTGGCCACCTCTGCTACCGAGTAAGCCAGCGTGTCGACCATTGTCTGCGCATCGCTCAGTGTGTCGCCTACCGTCTCTGCCTCCACCTCTGGTAGCGAGTCAGTCAGCGTATCGACCAGTGCGTGCGCATCGCTCAGTGTGGCACCTTCTGACTACGGCGCCACCTCTGCTATCGTGTCAGCCAGCGACTCGAACAGTGCGTGCGCATCGCTCAGTGTGTCAACTATCGTCTCTAAATCCACCTCTGCAAGCGAGTGAGCAAGCGTGTCGACCAGTGATTGAGCATCACTCAGTGTGGCACCTTCTGTTTACGGCGCCACCTATGCTACCGTGTCAGCCAGTGACTTGACCAGTGCGTGCGCATCGCTCAGTGTGTCGCCTACCGTCTTTGCGTTTAACTCTGCTAGCGAGTCAGCCATCGTGTCGACCAGTGCCTGCGCATATCTCAGTGTGTCACCTACCGTCTCTTCCTTCACTTCTACTTGCGACTCAGCCAGCGTGTCGACCACTGCTTGCGCAAGTCGACCGCCGTGTCGATTAGTGGCTGCGCATCGCTCACTGTGCCAGCTAGCGCCTCTGCCTCCACCTATGCTTTCGACTTAGTCAGCGTGTCGATTACTGCTTGCGCATGTCGCCCGGCGTGTCGAAAATTTGCTGTGCATCGCTCAGTGTGTCGCCTTGCGTTTCTGCTCCAACTCTGCTTGCGACTCATTCAGCCTGTCGACCACTGCTTGCGCAAGTCGGTCAGCGTGTCGACCAGTTGGTGCGCATCCCTCACTGTGTCTCCTAGCTTCTCTGCCTCCACCTATGCTTCCGACTCAGCCAGCTTGTCGACCACTGCTTTGGCATGTCGCCCGGCGTGTCGAAAAGTTGCTGTGCATCGCTCAGTGTGTCGACTTGCGTTTCTGCCTAAACCTCAGCTAGAGAGTCATGAAGCGTGTCGACCACTGATTGCGCAAGTCGGCCACCGTTTCGACAAGTGGCTGTGTATCGCTCATTGTGTCGCCTTTCGTTTTTTCCTAAACATCAGCTAGAGAGTCAGGAAGCGTGTCCAGCAGCGCTTGCGCAAGTCGGCCAGCGTGTCGACCATTGCCTGCGCATCGCTCAGTGTGTCTCATAGCGTATCTGCCTCCACCTATGCTTTCGACTCAGACAGCGTGTCGATTACTGCTTGCGCAAGTCGGCCGGCGTGTCGACCAGTGGCTGGACATATCTCAATGTGTCGCCTAGCGTCTCTGCAGAGGCGCTTGGCGACACATTGAGCGATGCGCAGGCACTGGTCGACATAGCTGGCTGACTCGCTAGAAGAGGTGAAGGCAGAGACGCTAGGCGACACACAGGGCGATGCTCAAGCACTGGTTGACACGATGGCTTACTCGCTAGCAGAGTTGGAGGAAGACACGCTAGGTGACACACTGAGCGATGCGCAGACACTGGTCAAGACGCTGGCTGACACGATAGCAGAGGAGGCGGCGTAGTCAGAAGGTGACGCACAGAGCGATGCTCAGGCACTGGTCAACACTCTTGGAGACACGCTTGCAGAGGTGGAGGCAGAGACGATAGGCGACACACGGGGCGATGCTCAAGCACTGGTTGACACGATGGCTTACTCGCTAGCAGAGTTGGAGGAAGAGACGCTAGGTGACACACTGAGAGATGCGCAGGCACTGGTCAAGACGCTGGCTGACACGATAGCAGAGGAGGCGGCGTAGTCAGAAGGTGACGCACGGAGCGATGCGCAGGCAATGGTCGACACTCTGGCTGACACGCTAGAAGAGGTGGAGGGAGAGACGCTATGCGACACACTGACCGATGCGCACGCACTGCTCAAGTCGCTGGCAAACACGATAGCAGAAATGGCGCCGTAGTCAGAAGGTGCCGCACTTAGCGATCCTCAGCCTCTAGTCGACACGCTGGCTGACTTGGTAGCAGAAATGGACGTAGAGACGCTATGCGACACACTGACCGATGCGCACGCACTGGTCGAGTCGCTGGCTGACACGATAGCAGAGGTGGCGCCGTAGTCAGAAGGTGACACACTGAGCGTTTGGCAGGCATTGGTCGAAAATTTCTCTGACAAGCTTGTAGAGGTGGAGGCAGAGAAGCTAGGCGACACACGGGGCGAAGCGCAGGCACTGGTCGACACGATGACTGACTCGCTACCAGAGGTGGAGGCAGAGACGGTAGGCGACACATTGAGCGATACGCACGCACTGGTCGAGCCGCGGGCTGACTCGGTAGAAGAGGTGGCGAAGTAGTCAGAAGGTGAAAAACGGGGCGCTGCGCAGGCACTGATCGACATTGCTAGCTGAATCGCTAGCAGAGGTGGACGAAGAGACGCTATGAGACACACTGAGCGATGCGCACGCACTGGTTGAGTCGCTGGCTGACACGATAGCAGAGGTGGCGCCGTAGTCAGAAGGTGACACACTGAGCGTTTGGCAGGCATTCGTCGAAACTCTCTCTGACAATCTTGTAGAGGTGGAGGGAGAGAAGCTAGCCGACACACGGGGCGATGCGCAGGCACTGGTCGACACGATGACTGACTCGCTACCAGAGGTGGAGGCAGAGACGGTAGGCGACACACTGAGCGATGCGCAGACAATGGTCGACACGCTGGCTTACTCGGTAGCAGAGGTGGCCAAGAAGTCAGAAGGTGACACACGGCGCGCTGCGCAAGCACTGGTCGACAGTCTGGCTGATACGCTTGCAGAGGTGGATTCCGAGACACAATGGGCAATGGGTAGGGACTGGTCGACAAGCTAGCTTACTAAGTACCAGAGGTGAAGGCAGAGAGGCTAGCCAACACACTGAGTGATGCACAGGTACTGCTCCACACGCTGGCTGCCTCTCTAGCAGAGGTGGAGGCAGCCACGCTAGGCAACACACTGAGTGATGCACAGGCACTGGCCGACACGCTGGCTCACACAGATAGCAGAGTTGACGGCAGAGACGCTAGGCGACACACGGAGCGATGCGCAAGCACTGGTCGACACGCTTGCTGAATTTGTAGCAGAGGGGCGGCGAAATCAGAAGGTGACACACGACGCGATGCCCAGGCGATGGTTTGCACGCTTGGTGACTCTCTCTCTGAGGTGGAGGCAGAGACGCTGGGCGAAAACCTGAGCGATGCGCATTTACTGGTCGAGACGCTGGCTGACACGGTCGCAGAGGTGGCGGCGTAGTCAGAAGGTGAAACACGGGGCGATGCGCATTCGCTGGTTTGACACTCTGGCTGACACGGTTGCAAAGGTGAAGGCCGAGACATTATTCGACACACGGGTCGATACGCAGGCACAGGTCGACATGCTGGCTGACACAATAGAAGAGGTGGCGCCGTAGTCAGAAGGTGACACACAGGGCGATGTGCAAACACTGGTCGACAAGCTGGCTGACACGCTTGCAGAGGTGGAGGCCGAGACACCACAAGAGACACGGGCCGTTGCGCAGGAACTGGTGGACACGTAGTTTGACTCCCTAGCAGATGTGGAGGCAGAGGCGCTTGGCGACACATTGAGCGATGCGCAGGCACTGGTCGCCATAGCTGGCTGACTCGATAGAAGAGATGGAGGGAGAGACGCTAGGCGACAAACTGAGCGATGCGCAGGTACTGGTCGACACGCTGGCTGACTCTGTAGCAGAGGTCGAGGCAGAGACGCTAGGCGACAACCTGAGCGATGAGCAGGCACTGGTCAAGACGCTGGCTGACATGGTAGCAGAGGTGGCATCGTAGTCCGTAGGTGACAGACGGTTCGATGCGCAGGCACTGGTCAACACGCTGGCTGACTCTATTGCTGAGGTGGAAGCAGAGACGCTAGGCGACAAGCTGAGCAATGAGCAGGCACTGGTAAAGACGCTGGCTGACACGGTCGAAGAGGTGGCGGCGTAGTCAGAAGGTGACACACGGGGCAATGCGCAGGCACTGGTCGACACTCTGGCTGACTCGCTAGCAGACGTGGAGGCAGAGACGCAAGGAGAAACACTGAGCGATACCTAGGCACCGGTCGACACGCTGGCTAACACAATAGCAGAGGTGGCGGCGTAGTAAGAAGGTCACACAGGGGGCGATGCGCAGACACTGTTCGACAAGCTGGCTGACTCTCTAGCAGAGGTGGAGGCAGAGACGCTATGCGAGACACTGAGCTATGCTCAGGCTCTGGTCGACACGCTGCCTGACTCGCTTGCAGAGGTTGACGTAGAGACGCTAGGCGACACACTGAGCGATGCGCACGAACTGGTCGAGTCGCTGGCTGACACGATAGCAGAAGTGTTGCCGTAGTCAGAAGGTGACACACTGAGCGTTGCACAGGCACTGGTCGAAACTCTCTCTGACAAGCTTGTAGAGGTGGAGGCAGAGAAGCTAGGCGACACACGGAACGATGCGCAGGCACTGGTCGACACGGTGGCCGACTTGCGCAAGCAGTGGTCAACACACTGGTTGAGTCGCAAGCAGAATTTGAGGCAGAGACGCTATGCAACACGCTGAGCGATGCACACGAGTCCAGACGTCGGCCGACTTGCGGAAGGAGAGGTCGACACGCTTGCTGAGTCAAAAGCATATGTGGAGGAAAAGGCGGTAGGCGACACACTGAGCGATGCGCAGCCACTTGTCGACACGCTGGCAGACTTCCGCAAGCAGTGGTCGACACGCTGGCTGAGTCGAAAGCAAAGGTGGAGCAGAGACGCTAGGCGACACACTGAGATATGTGCAGCCACTCGTCGACACGCCATCCGACTTGCGCAAACAGAGGTCGACACGCTGGTTGAGTCGAAAGCATAGGTGGAGGCAGAGTCGCTATGCAACACACTGAGCGATGCGCAAGCACTGGTCGACACGCTTCCTGACTCTCTAGCTGATGTTTAATTAGAAACGCAAGGCGAAACACTGAGCGATGCACAGCCACTTGTCGACACGCCGGCCGACTTGCGCAAGCAGTAATCGACACGCTGACTGAATCGAAAGCATAGGTGGAGGCAGAGGCGGTAGCCGACACAGTGAGTGATGCACAGCCACTGGTCGAAACGCTGGCCGACTTCCGCAAGCTGTGGTCAACACACTGGTTGAGTCGCAAGCAGATGTGGAGGCAGAGACGCTATGCAAGACACTAAGCGATGCAGAGGCAATGGTCGACACGTTGGCCGACTTGCGCAACGGCTGGTCCACACGCTGGCTGAGTCGCAAGTAGAGGTTGAGGCAGAGACGTTAGGTGACATACTGAAATATGCGCAGCCACTGGTCGACACGGTGGCCGACTTGGGCAAGCAGTGGTCAACACACTGGTTGAGTCGCAAGCAGAAGTGGAGGCAGAGACGCTATGCGACACAGTGAGCGATGCGCAGGCAATGGTCCACACGCAGCCTGAGTTGCTTAAGCACTGGTCGAAACGATGGCTGACTCGCAAGCAGAGGTGGAGAAGAGACGTTAGCCGGCACTGGGAGCGATGCGCATCCACTGGTCTACACGCCGGTCGACTTGCGCAAGCAGTGGTCGACACGCTGGCTGAGTCGCAAGTAGAGGTGGAGGCAGAGACGGTAGGTGACAAACTGAGATATGCGTAGCCACTGGTCGACACGCTTCATGAGTCTCTAGCTGAGGTTTAGGCAGAAACGGAAAACGACACACAGAGCGATGCACAGCCACCTGTCGACACGGTGGCCGACTTGCGCAAGCACTGGTCAACACACTGGTTGTGTCGCAAGCAGAGATGGAGGCAGAGACGGTATGCAACACAGTGAGCGATTCACAGCCACTTGTAGACACGCCGGCCGACTTGCGCAAGCAGTAATCGACACGCCGACTGAGTCAAAAGCATAGGTGGAGGCAGAGGCGGTAGCCGACACAATGAGCGATGCGCAGCCACTGGTCGACACGCTTGCTGACTTGCGCAAGCACTGATAAACACGCTGGCTGACTTGCAATCAGAGGTGGAAGCAGAGACACTAGGCGACACACTGAGATATGCGCAGCCACTGGTCGACACGGTGGCAGACTTGCGCAAGCAGTGGTCAACACACTGGTTCAGTCGCAGGCAGTGGTTGAGGCTGAGACGCTATGCGACACACTGAGCGATGCGCAGACACTGGTTAAGACGCTGGCTGCACGATAGCAGAGGAGGCGGCGTAGTCAGAAGGTGACGCACAGAGCGATGCTCAGGCACTGGTCAGCACTCTGGGAGACACGCTTGCAGAGCTGGAGGCAGAGACGATAGGGGACACACGGAGCGATGCTCAAGCACTGGTTGACACGATGGCTTACTCGCTAGCAGAGTTGGAGGAAGAGACGCAAGGTGACACACTGAGAGATGCGCAGGTACTGGTCAAGACGCTGGCTGACACGATAGCAGAGGAGGCGGCGTAGTCAGAAGGTGACGCACGGAGCGATGCTCAGGCACTGGTCAACACTCTGGGAGACACGCTTGCAGAGGTGGAGGCAGAGACGATAGGCGACAAACTGAGCGATGCGCACGCACTGCTCAAGTCGCTGGCATACACGATAGCAGAAATGGCGCCGTAGTCAGAAGGTGCCACACTGATCGATCCTTAGGCTCTAGTCGACACGCTGGCTGACTCGCTAGCAGAAATCGACGTAGAGACGCTATGCAACACACTGACCGATGCGTACGCACTGGTCGAGTCGCTGACTGACACGATAGCAGAGGTGGCGCCGTAGTCAGAAGGTGAAAAACGGGGCGATGCGCAGGCACTGATCGACATTGCTGGCTGAATCGCTAGCAGAGGTGGACGTAGAGACGCTATGAGACACACTGAGCGATGCGCACGCACTGGTCGAGTCGGTGGCTGACACGATAGCAGAGGTGGCGCCTTAGTCAGAAGGTGACACACTGAGCGTTTGGCAGGCATTCGTCGAAACTCTCTCTGACAATCTTGTAGAGGTGGAGGCAGAGAAGCTAGGCGACACACGGGGCGATGCGCAGGCACTGGTCGACACGATGGCTGACTCGCTAGCAGAGTTTGAAGCAGAGACGGTAGGCGACACAATGAGCGATGCGCACGCACTGGTCAAGTCGCTGGCTGACACGGTAGCAGAGGTGGCGCAGTAACCAAAAGGTGGCACACTGAGCGATGCTCAATCACTGGTCGACACGATGGCTGCCTCGCTAGCAGAGGTGGACGTAGAGACGCTAGGCGACACACTGAGCGATGCGCACATACTGGTCGAGTTGCTGGCTAACACGGTAGCAGAAGTGGCCCCGTAGTCAGGGGCCAGATTGAGCGATGCGCAGGCACTAGTAGACACTGGCTGACAAGCTTGCAGAGGTAGACGTAGAGACGCTTGGTTACATTTTGAGCGATGTGCACGCACTTGTCGAGTCGCTGCCCGACACATTAGCAGAGGTGGCGCCGTAGTCAGAAGGTGACAGATTGAGCGATGCGCAGGCACTAGTAGACACTGGCTGACAAGCGTGCAGAGGTGGAGGCAGATACGCTTAACCACACGAGGCGATGCGCAGTCACTGGTGGACACTCTGGCTGACTCGTTAGCAGAGGTCGACGTAGAGACGCTAGGCGACACAGTGAGCGATGCGCACGCACCGGCCAAGTCGCTTGCTGACACGGTAGCACAGGAGAAGGCCGAGACACCAGGCTACACACGGGACGATGCTCAGGGACTGGTCGACACGATGGCTGACTCGCTAGCAGAGTTGGAGGAAGACACGCTAGGTGACACACTGAGCGATGCGCAGACACTGGTCAAGACGCTGGCTGACACGATAGCAGAGGAGGCGGCGTAGTCAGAAGGTGACGCACAGAGCGATGCTCAGGCACTGGTCAACACTCTGGGAGACATGCTTGAAGAGGTGGAGGCAGAGACGATAGGCGACACACAGGGCGATGCTCAAGCACTGGTTGACACGATGGCTTACTCGCTTGCAGAGTTGGAGGAAGACACGCTAGGTGACACCCTAAGAGATGCGCAGGCACTGGTCAAGACGCTGGCTGACACGATAGCAGAGGAGGCGGCGTAGTCAGAAGGTGCCACACTGAGCGATCCTCAGGCTCTAGTCGACACGCTGGATGACTCGCTAGCAGAAACCGACGTAGAGACGCTATGCGACACACTGACCGATGCGTACGCACTGGTCGAGTCGCTGACTGACACGATAGCAGAGGTGGCGCCGTAGTCAGAAGGTGAAAAACGGGGCGATGCGCAGGCACTGATCGACATTGCTGGCTGAATCGCTAGCAGAGGTGGACGTAGAGACGCTATGAGACACACTGAGCGATGCGCACGCACTGGTCGAGTCGCTGGCTGACACGATAGCAGAGGTGTTGCCGTAGTCAGAAGGTGACACACTGAGCGTTGCGCAGGCACTTTTCGAAACTCTCTCTGACAAGCTTGTAGAGGTGGAGGCAGAGAAGCTAGGCGACACACGGAACGATGCGCAGGCACTGGTCGACACGGTGGCTGATTCGGAAGCAGAGGCGAAGGCCGAGACGCTAGGCGACACACTGATCGATGCTCATGCACTGGTCGACAACGCTTGCTGACACAGTAGGAGCGGTGGCGCCGCAGTCAGAAGGTGACACACGGGGCGATCCGTATCCACTGGTCGACACTCTGGCTGACTCGCTAGCAGAGGGGGACGTAGAGACGCTAGGCGACAGAGTGAGCGTTACGCACGCAATGGTCAAGTCGCTGGCTGACACGGTAGCAGAGGTGGCGCCGTAGTCAGAAGGTGCCACACTGAGCGATGCGTAGGTACTAATCGAGACGCTGGCTGACAAGGTAGCAGAGGTGGAGGCCGAGACACCAGGGGACACACGGGGCGATGGGCAGGCACTAAGTCGACAAGGTGGCTGACTCGCTACCAGAGGTGGACGTAGAGACGCTAGGCGACACATTGAGCGATGCCCAGGCACTTGTCGAGTCGGTGGCTGACACGGTAGCAGAGGTTGTGTCATAGTCAGAAGGTGCCACACTGAGCGATGCTCAGGCACTGGTCGACACGCTGGCTGACTCGCTAGCAGAGGTGGAGGCAGAGACGCTAGGCGACACAGTGAGCGATGTGCACGCACTGGTCAAGTCGCTGACCGACACGGTAGCAGAGGTGGCGACGTAGTCAGAAGGTGACAGATTAAGCGATGCGCAGGCACTGGTAGACACTGGCTGAAAAGCTTGCAGAGGTGCAGGCAGAGACCATTGGCCACACGAGGCGATGCGCAGTCACTTTTTGACACTCTGGCTGACTCGCTAGCAGAAGTGGACGTAGAGACGCTAGGCGACACGGTGAGCGATGCTCACACACTGGTCGAGTTGCTGGCTGACACGGTAGCAGAGGTGGTGCCGTAGTCAGGAGGTGCCACACTGTTGGATGCGCAGGCAATGGTCGACAACGCTTGCGGTCAAAGTAGGAGAGGGGGCGGCGTAGTCACATGGTGAGGCACGGAGCGATGCTCAGGCACTGGTCAACACTCTGGCAGACACGCTTGCAGGGGTGGAGGCAGAGACGCTAGGCGACACACGGGGCGATGCTCAGGCACTGGTCGACACTCTGGCTGACTCGTTAGCAGAGGTAGACGTAGAGACGCTAGAGACGTAGAGGCGGCGACACAGTTAGCGATGCGGAGCCACCTGTCGACACGCTGGCAGACTTCCGCAAGCAGTGGTCGACACGCTGGCTGAGTCTCAAGCAAAGGTGGAGCAGAGACACTAGGGGACACACTGAGATATGCGCAGCCACCTGTCGACACGCTGGCCGACTTGCGCAAGCAGTACTCAACACACTGGTTGAGTGGCAAGCAGATGTGAAGGCAGAGACGCTATGCGACACACTGAGCGATGCGCAGGCAATGGTCGACACGCTGTCCGACTTGCGCAAGCGCTGGTCGACACGCTGCCTGATTCTCTAGCTGAGGTTTCTTCAGAAACGCAAGACGACACACTGAGCGATGCAGAGAGACTAGTCGAGACGCTGGCCGACTTGCGCAAGGAGAGGTCGACACGCTTGCTGAGTCGAAAGCATAGGTGGAGGCAGAGGAGTTAGGCGACACAGTGAGCTATGCGCAGCCACCTGTCGACACGCTGGCAGACTTCCGCAAGCAGTGGTCGACACGCTGGGTGAGTCTCAAGCAGAGGTGGAGCAGAGACACTAGGGGACACACTAAGATATGCGCAGCCACTAGTCGACACGCCGGGTTGCGCAAACAGAGGTCGACACGCTGGCTGAGTCGAAGGCACAGGTGAAGGCAGAGGCGCTATGCAACAGACTGAGCGATGCACAGGCAATGGTCGACACGCTGGCCGACTTGCACAAGCACTAGTCGACACGCCTCCTGACTCTCTAGCTGAGGTTTAGGCAGAAACGCAAGGCGACACACTGAGCGATGCACAGTTACTGGTCGACATGCCGGCCGACATGCGCAAGCAGTGGTCGACACGCTGGCTGAGTCGGAAGCATAGGTGGAGGCAGAGAAGCTAGGAGACACAGTGAGCGATGCGCACCAACTGGTCGACACGCTCACCGACTTGCGCAAGCAGTGGTCGACACGCTGGCTGAGTCGAAAGCATAGGTAAAGGCAGAGGTGCTAGGCGACACAGTGAACGATGCGCAGTCACTTGTCGACACGCTGGCCGACATGCCCAAGCACTGGTCGACACACTTCCTGAATCTCTAGCTGAGGTTTAGGAAGAAACGCAAGGCGACACACTGAACGATGCACAGCTACTGTTCGACACGTCGGCCGACTTGCGCAAGAAGTGGTCGACTAGCTGGCTGAGTCGGAAGCATATTTGGCGGCAGTGGCGCAAGGCGAAACAGTGAGCGATGCGCAGCCACTGATCGACACGCTGGCTGAGTCACAAGCAGAGTTGGAGCAGAGACGCTAGCCGACACACTGAGATATGCGCAGGCACTGGTCGACACGGTGGCCGACTTGCGCAAGCAGTGGTCAACACACTGGTTGAGTCGCAAGCAGAATTTGAGGCAGAGACGCTATGCAACACGCTGAGCGATGCACAGAGACTGGTCAAGACGTCGGCCGACTTCCGGAAGGAGAGGTCGACACGCTTGCTGAGTCAAAAGCTTATGTGGAGGAAAAGGCGGTAGGCGACACAGTGAGCGATGCGCAGCCACTTGTCGACACGCTGGCAGACTTACGCAAGCAGTGGTCGACACGCTGGCTGAGTCGAAAGCAAAGGTGGAGCAGAGACGCTAGGCGACACACTGAGATATGTGCAGCCACTCGTCGACACGCCATCCGACTTGCGCAAACAGAGGTCGACACGCTGGTTGAGTCGAAAGCAAAGGTGGAGCAGAGACGCTATGCAACACACTGAGCGATGCACAAGCACAGGTCGACACGCTTGCTGACTCTCTAGCTGATGTTTAAGCAGAAACGCAAGGCGACACACTGAGCGATGCACAGCCACTTGTCGACACGCCGGCCGACTTGCGCAAGCAGTAATCGACACGCTGACTGAATCGAAAGCATAGGTGGAGGCAGAGGCGGTAGCCGACACAGTGAGTGATGCACAGCCACTGGTCGAAACGCTGGCCGACTTCCGCAAGCTGTGGTCAACACATTGGTTGAGTCGGAAGCAGATGTGGAGGCAGAGACGCTATGCAAGACACTAAGCGATGCAGAGGCAATGGTCGACACGTTGGCAAACTTGCGCAACGGCTGGTCCACACGCTGGCTGAGTCGCAAGTAGAGGTTGAGGCAGAGACGTTAGGTGACATACTGAAATATGCGCAGCCACTGGTCGACACGGTTTCCGACTTGGGCAAGCAGTGGTCAACACACTGGTTGAGTCGCAAGCAGAAGTGGAGGCAGACACGCTATGCGACACAGTGACCGATGCGCAGGCAATGGTTCACACGCAGCCTGACTTGCGGAAGCACTGGTCGAAACGATGGCTGACTCGCAAGCAGAGGTGGAGAAGAGACGCTAGGCGACACACTGAGATATGCTCAGCCACTGGTCGACACGACGGCCGACATGCGAAAGCAGTGGCCGACACGCTGGCTGGGTCGGAAGAATAGGTGAAGGGAGTTTCACTAGGCGACACAGTGAGTGATACGTAGCCACTGGTCGACACGCGGCACGACTTGCGCAAGCAGTGGTCGACATGCTAGCTGAGTAGGAAGCATATTTGGCGACAGTGCCGAATGGCGACAAAGTGAGCGCTGCGCAGCCACTGGTCGACACGCTGGCAGAGTAGCAAGCAGAGGTGGAGCAGAGACGCTAGGCGACACACTGAGATATGTGCAGTAACTGGTCGACAATGTGGCCGACTTCCGCAAGCTCTGGTCGACAAACTTCCTGAGTCTCTAGCTGAGGTTTAGGCAGAAACGCAAAACGACACACAGAGCGATGCACAGCTACTGGTCGACACACTGTCCGACTTGTGCAAGCACTGGTCGACACGCTGGCTGAGTCGCAAGCAGAGTTGGAGCAGAGACGCTAGACGACACACAGAGATATGGGAAGCCAATGGACGACACGGTGGCCGCCTTTCGCAAGCCTTGGTCGACACGCTTCCTGACTCTCTAGCTGAGGTTTAGGCAGAAACGCAAGGCGACACACTGAGCGATGCACAGGGACTTTTCGACACGCCGGCCGACTTGCGGAAGCAGAGGTCGACACGCTGGGTGAGTCGCAAGCAGAAGTGGAGGAGACACGCTAGGCGACACACTGAGATATGCGCAGCCACTTGTCGACACGCTGGCCGATTTGCGCAAACAGAGGTCGACACGCCGGCTGAGTTGAAAGCATAGGTGGAAGCAGAGCTGCTATGCAAGACACTGAGCGATGCGCGGGCAATGGTCGACACGCTGGCCGACATGCGCAAGCACTGGTCGACACGCCTGCTAAAACTCTACCTGAGGTTTAGGCAGAAACGCAAGGCGACAAACTGAGCGATGCACAGCAACTGGTCGACACGCTGACCGACTTGCGGAAGCAGTGGTCGACACGCTGGCTGAGTCGCATGCAGAGGTGGAGCAGAGGCGCTAGGCGAAAAGCTGCAATATTCGAAGCAACCGGTCGACACGGTGGCCGACTTGCGCAAGCAGTGGTCAACACATTGGTTGAGTCGCAAGCAGAGGTTGAGCCAGAGACGCTGTGCAACACACTGAGCGATGCGCAGGCTATGGTCGACATGCTGGCCGACTTGCGGAAGCACTGGTCGACACGCCGGCTGACTTGCGCAAGCAGTGGTCGACGCGCTGGCTGAGTCGGAAGAATAGGTGGCGGCAGTGGCGCTAGACGACACATTGAGATATGCGCAGCCACTGGTTGAAAGGCCGGCCGACTTGCGGAAGCAGTAATCAACACACTTGTTAAGTCGCAAGCAGAGGTGGAGGCAGAGACGCTATGCGACACACTGAGCGATGCGGAGTCAATAATCGACACGCTGGCAGACTTACGCAAGCAGTGGTCCACACGATGGCTGAGTCGCAAGCAGAGGTGGAGCAGAGACGCTAAGCGACACATTGAGATATGCGCAGCCACTGGTCGACACGCAGGCCGACTTGCGCAGGCAGAGGTGGACACGCTGGCTGAGTCAAAATCATAGGTGGAGGCAGAGGCACTAGGCGACACAGTGAGCGATACACAGCCACTTGTGGACACGGTGGCCGACTTGGGCAAGCAGTATTTAACACTTTGGTTGAGTCGCAAGCAGAGGTGGAGGCAGAGACGCTATGCGACACACTGAGCGATGCGCAGGCAATGGTCGACACGCTGGCCGACTTGCGCAAGCGCTGCTCGACACGCTTCCTGACTCTCTAGCTGAGGTTTAGGCAGAAACACAAGGCGACACACTGAGCGATGCACAGAGACTTTTCGACACGGCGGCCGACTTGCGGAAGCAGAGGTCGACACGCTGGCTGAGTGGCAAGCAGAGGTGGAGCAGAGACGCTAGGCGACACACTGAGATATGCGCAGCCACTGGTCGACACGTTGGCCGACTTGCGCAAGCAGTGGTCGACACGGTGGCTGAGTCGGATGCAGAGGTGGAGCAGAGGCGCTATGCGACACACTGAGCGATGCGGAGTCAATGGTCGACACGCTGGCAGACTTACGCAAGCTTGCTCCCCAGCCAGAGTGTCGACCACTGCTTGCGCATGTCGGCCGGCGTCTTGATTAGTGGCTGTTCTTCGTTCAGTGTGTGGCCTTGCGTTCTGTCTAATCGTCAGCTGCAGAGTCAGGAAGCGTGTCCACCAGTGCTTGCGCAAGTCAGGCAGTGTGTGGACAATTGCCTGCGCATCGCTCGGTGCGTCGCCTAGCGCCTCTGCCTCCACCTATGCTTCGGACTTAGCCAGCATGTTGACCACTGCTTCAGCAGGACGGCCGGTGTGTCGACCAGTGGCTGTGAATCGGTCAGTGTGTCGCATTGCGTTTGTTTCTAAACCTCAGCTAGAGAGTCAGGAAGCGTGTCGACCAGTGCTGGCGCAAGTGGGCCACTGTGTCGACCATTGCCTGCGCATCGCAAGCAGTGGTCAACACACTGCTTTAGTCGCAAGCAGAGGTGAAGGCGGAGACGCTATGCGACACATTGAGCGATGCGCAGGCAATGTTCGACACGTCGGCCGAAATGCGCAAGCAGTGGTCGACACGCTGGCTGCGTCGGCAGCGTGCGCAAGTCGGACGGGGTTTCGACCAATGGCTTTGCATCGCTCAGTGTGTCGCTTTGCGTTTCTTCCTAAACCTCAGCTAGACAGGCAGGAAGCGTGTCGACCACTGCTTGCGCAAGTCGGACAGCGTGTCGACCAATGGCTGCGCATCCCTCACTGTTTCGCCTAGGGCCTCTGCCTCCACCTCTGCTTGCGACTCAGCCAGCGTGTCGGCAACTGGTTGCGCAAGTCGGCCAGCGTGTCGACCAATGGCTGCGTATCGCTCACTGTGTCCCATAGCGCCTCTGCCTCCCCTTCTGCTTGCGACTTAACCATTGTGTTGACCTTTCCTTGCGCAAGTCGGCCACCGTGTCGACCAGTAACTAGGCATATCTCAGTGTGTCGCCTAGCGTCTCTGCTTTACCTCTCCTTGCAAGTCAGCCATCGAGTCAACCAGTGCTTCCGCAAGTCACGCAGCGTGTCGACCATTGCTTGCGGAAGTCGGCTACCGTGTCGACCAGTGGCTGCGAATATCTCAGTGTGTCGCCTAGCGTCCCTGCTCTACCTCTGCTTGCGAGTCAGCCAGCGTGTTTACCAGTGGTTGCGCAAGTCAGGCAGCGTGTGGAACATTGCCTACGCATCGCTCGGTGTGTGGCATAGCGTCTCTGCCCCACCTCTGCTCGCGACTCAACCAGTGTGTTGAACACTGCTTGCTCAAGTCGGCCACCGTGTCAACCAGTGGCTGCGAATATCTCAGTGTGTCAACTAGCGTCTCTGCTTCCACTTCTCCTTGCAAGTCAGCCAGCGTGTTGAACACTGCTTGCGCAAGTCGGCCACCGTGTCGAAGAGTGGCTGCGCATATCTTTCTGTGTCGCCTAGCGTCTCTGCCTCCACCTCTGCTTGCGACATAGCCAGCGTGTCGAAAACTGATTGCGCAAGTCTGCCACCGTGTCTACCAGTGGCTGCACATCGCTCACTGTGTCGCCCATTGCCTCTGCCTCCACCTATGCTTCCGACTCAGCCAGCTTGTCGACCACTGCTTCCGCATGTCGGCCGGCGTGTCGACTAGTGCCTGTGCATCGCTCAGTGTGTCCGCTTCCGTTTCTGCCTAAACCTCAGCTAGAGAGTCAGGAAGGGTGCCTACCACTGCTTTCACAACTCGGCCAGCATCTCCTCCATTGCCTGCGCATCGCTCAGAGTATCGCATAGTGTCTCTGCCTCCACCTCTGCATCCGACCAAGCCAGCGTCTCGACCACTGCTTGGGCAAGTCGGCTAGCCTTTCGGCCAGTGACTGCGCATAGCTCCTTGTTTCTCCTAGCGCCTCTGCTTCCACCTATGCTTCCGACACAGCCAGCGTGTCGACCACTGCTTGCGCAATTAGGCCGGCGTCTCGACCAGTGGCTGTGCATCGCTCAGTGTGCCGCTTTGCGTTTCTGACTAAACCTCAGCTAGAGAGTCAAGAAGCGTGTCGACCAGTGCTTGCGCAAGTCGGCCTCCGTGTCGTCCAGTGGCTGCGCATATCTCAGTGTGTCGCCTAGCGTCTCTGCTCCACTTCTGCCTGCGACTCAGCCAGCGTGTCGATAACTGCTTGCGCAAGTCGGCCGGCGTGTCGACCCTTGGTTGTGCATCGATCAGTGTGTCGCCTTGCGTTTCTGCCTAAACCTCAGCTAGAGATTCAGGAAACGTGTCGACCAGTGCTTGCAAAAGTTAGCCACCGTGTCGACCACTGATTGCGCAAGTCGGCCAGCGTGTCGACCATTGGCTGCGCATCGCTCACTGTATCGCCTAGCGCCTCTGCCTCCACTTATACTTCAGACTCAGCCAGCGTGTCGACCACTGCTTGCGCAAGTCGGCCGGCGTGTCGACAAGTGGCTGTTCATCGCTCAGTGTGTCGCCTTGCGTTTCTGATTAAACCTCATCAAGAGAGTCAGGAAACGTGTCCACCAGTGCTTGCGAAAGTCGGCCAGCGTGTCCACCATTACCTGCGCATCACTCAGTGTGTCGCATAGTGTCTCTGCCTCCACCTCTCCTTCCGTCTTAACCAGTGTGTTGACCACTGCTTGCACAAGTCGGCCACCGTGTTGACTAGTGGCTGCGCATATCTCAGTGTCGCCTAACGTCTCTGCTCAACCTCTGCTTGCTACTCATCCATCTTTTCGACCACTGCTTGCGAAAGTCGACCAGCGTGTCGACCAGTGGCTGGACATCGCTCACTGTCTCGCGTAGCGCCTCTGTCTCCACCTACGCTTCCGACTCAGCCAGCGTCTCGACCACTGCTTGCGTTCGCTCAGTGTGTCGCATAGCGTCTCTGCCTCCACCTCTGAGCGATGCACAGAGACTGGTCGACACGCCGGCCGACTTGCGGAGGCAGAGGTCGACACGCTTGATGATTCCAAAGCATAGGTGGAGACAGAGGCGCTAGTTGACAGAGTGAGCGATGCGCAGCCACTTGTCGATACGCTGGCAGACTTACGCAAGCAGCGGTCGATACGCTGGCTGAGTCGGAATCATAGGTTGAGGCAGAGGCGCTAGTTGACACAGTGATCGATGCGCAGCCACTTGTCGACACGCTGGCCGACTTGCGCAAGCAGTGGTCGACACGTTTCCTGACTCTCTAGCTGAGGTTTCGGCAGAAACGCAAGGCGACACACTGAGCGATGCAAAGGCACTGGTTGACACGTTGGCCGACATGCGTAAGCAGTGGTCGATACGCTGGCTGAGTCGGAACCATAGGTGGAGAGAGAAAAGCGAGGAGACACAGTGAGCGATGCGCAGCAACTGGTCAACACGCTGGCCGACTTGCGAAAGCAGTGGTCGACACACTGGTTGAGTCGTAAGAAGAGGTGGAGCAGAGAAGCTAGGCGACACACTAAGATATGCGCAGCCACTGGTCGAATCGATGGCCGACTTCCGAAAGCAGTGGTCAACACACTGGTTAAGTCGCAAGCAGAGGTGGAGCAGAGACGCTAGGCGACACACTGAGATATGTGCAGCCACTGGTGGACACGGTGGCCGACCTGCGCAAGGACTTGTCGACACGGTGGCCAAGTTGCGCAATCAGTGGTCAACACTTTGGTCAGTCGCAAGCAGAAGTGGAGGCAGAGACGCTATGCGACACACTGAGCGATGCGGAGGCAATGGTCGACAAGCTGGCTGAGTCGGAAGCATAGGTGGAGGCAGATGCGCTGGGCGACACAGTGAGCGATGCACAGCCATTGGTCGACAAGCTTGGCGACTTGCGCAAGCAGTGGGCGACACACTGAGCGATACGCACGCACTGGTCGAGCTGCCGGCTGACTCGGTAGAAGAGGTGGCGAAGTAGTCAGAAGGTGAAAAACGGGGCGATGCGCAGGCACTTATCGACATTGCTGGCTGAATCGCTAGCAGAGGTGGACGAAGAGACGCTATGAGACACACTGAGCGATGCGCACGCACTGGTCGAGTCGCTGGCTGACACGATAGCAGAGGTGGCGCCGTAGTCAGAAGGTCACACACTGAGCGTTTGGCAGGCATTCGTCGAAACTCTCTCTGACAATCTTGTAGAGGTGGAGGCAGAGAAGCTAGGCGACACACGGGGCGATGCGCAGACACTGGTCGACACGATGGCTGACTCGCTAGCAGAGTTAAACGCAGAGACGGTAGGCGACACACTGAGCGATGCGCACGCACTGGTCAAGTCGCTGGCTGACACGGTAGCATAGGTGGCGCCGTAAACAGAAGGTGCCACACTGAGCGATGCTCAATCACTGGTCGACACGCTTGCTGACTCGCTTGCAGAGGTGGATTTAGAGACGCTAGGCGACACATTGAGCGATGCGCACGCACTGCTTGAGTCGCTGGCTGACACGATAGCAGAGGTGGCGCCGTAGTCAGAAGGTTCCACACTGAGTGATGCTTACGCACTGGTCGATACGCTGACTGACTCGCTACCAGAGGTGGAGGCAGAGACGGTAGGCGACACACTGAGCGATGCGCAGACAATGGTCGACACGCTGGCTTACTCGGTAGCAGAGGTGGCGAAGAAGTCAGAAGGTGACACACGGCGCGCTGCGCAAGCACTGGTCGACAGTCTGGCTGACACGCTTGCAGAGGTGGATTCCGAGACACAATGGGCAATGGGTAGGGACTGGTCGACAAGCTAGCTTACTAAGTACCAGAGGTGGAGGCAGAGAGGCTAGCCAACACACTGAGTGATGCACAGGTACTGCTCCACACGCTGGCTGACTCTCTAGCAGAGGTGGAGGCAGCCACGCTAGGCAACACACTGAGTGATGCACAGGCACTGGCCGACACGCTGGCTCACACAGATAGCAGAGGTGACGGGAGAGACGCTAGGCGACACACGGAGCGATGCGCAAGCACTGGTCGACACGCTTGCTGAATTTGTAGCAGAGGGGCGACGTAGTCAGAAGGTGACACACGACGCGATGCCCAGGCGATGGTTTGCACGCTTGGTGACTCTCTCTCTGAGGTGGAGGCAGAGACGCTGGGCGAAAACCTGAGCGATGCGCATTTACTGGTCGAGACGCTGGCTGACACGGTCGCAGACGTAGCGGCGTAGTCAGAAGGTTAAACACGGGGCGATGCGCATTCGCTGGTTTGAAACTCTGGCTGACACGGTTGCAAAGGTGAAGGCCGAGACATTATTCGACACACGGGTCGATACGCAGGCACAGGTCGACATGCTGGCTGACACAATAGCAGAGGTGGCGGCGTAGTCAGAAGGTGACACACAGGGCGATGTGCAAACACTGGTCGACAAGCTGGCTGACACGCTTGCAGAAGTAGAGGCCGAGACACCACAAGAGACACGGGCCGTTGCGCAGGAACTGGTCGACACGTAGTTTGACTCCGTAGCAGATGTGGAGGCAGAGGCGCTAGGCGACACATTGAGCAATGCGCAGGCACTGGTCGACATAGCTGGCTGACTCGCTAGAAGAGCTGGAGGGAGAGACGCTAGGCGACAAACTGAGCGATGAGCAGGCACTGGTCAAGACGCTGGCTGACATGGTAGCAGAGGTGGCGTCGTAGTCCGTAGGTGACAGACGGTTCGATGCGCAGGCACTGGTCAACACGCTGGCTGACTCTCTAGCTGAGGTGGAAGCAGAGACGCTAGGCGACAAGCTGAGCAATGAGCAGGCACTGGTAAAGACGCTGGCTGACACGGTCGCAGAGGTGGCGGCGTAGTCAGAAGGCGTCACACGGGGCAATGCGCAGGCACTGGTCGACACTCTGGCTGACTCGCTAGCAGACGTGGAGGCAGAGACGCAAGGAGAAACACTGAGCGATACCTAGGCACCGGTCGACACGCTGGGTAACACAATAGCAGAGGTGGCGGCGTAGTAAGAAGGTCACACAGGGGGCGATGCGCAGACACTGTTCGACAAGCTGGCTGACTCTCTAGCAGAGGTGGAGGCAGAGACGCTATGCGAGACACTGAGCTAATGCTCAGGCTCTGGTCGACACGCTGCCTGACTCGCTTGCAGAGGTTGACGTAGAGACGCTAGGCGACACACTGAGCGATGCGCACGCACTGGTCGAGTCGCTGGCTGACACGATAGCACAGGTGTTGCCGTAGTCAGAAGGTGACACACTGAGCGTTGCGCAGGCACTGGTCGAAACTCTCTCTGACAAGCTTGTAGAGGTGGAGGCAGAGAAGCTAGGCGACACACGGAACGATGCGCAGGCACTGGTCGACACGGTGGCTGACTCGGAAGCAGAGGTGGAGGCCGAGACGCTAGGCGACACACTGATCGATGCGCATGCACTGGTCGACAACGCTTGCTGACAAAGCAGGAGCGGTGGCGCCGCAGTCAGAAGGTGACACACGGGGCGATCTGCATCCACTGGTCGACACTCTGGCTGACTCGCTAGCAGAGGGGGACGTAGAGACGCTAGGCGATTAAGTGAGCGTTACGCACGCAATGGTCAAGTCGCTGGCTGACACGATAGCAGAGGAGGCGGCGTAGTCAGAAGGTGACGCACACAGCGATGCGCAGGCAACGGTCGACAAGTTGGCCGACTTGGGCAAGCACTAGTCCACACGCCTCCTGACTCTCTAGCTGAGGTTTAGGCAGAAACGCAAGACGACACACTGAGCGATGCACAGTTACTGGTCGACATGCCGGCCGACATGCGCAAGCAGTGGGCGACACGCTGGCTGAGTCGAAAGCATAGGTGGAGGCAGAGGAGTTAGGCGACACAGTGAGCCATGCGCAGCCAATTGTCGACACGCTGGCAGACTTCCGCAAGCAGTGGTCGACACGTTTCATGACTCTCTAGCTGAGGTTTAGGCAGAAACGCAAGGCGACACACTGAGCGATGCACAGCAACTTTTCGACACGCCGGCCGACTTGCGCAAGCAGTAATCGACACGCTGACTGAGTCGAAAGCATAGGTGGAGGCAGAGGCGCTAGGCGACACACTGAGCGATGTGCACGCACTGGTCAAGTCGCTGAACGACACGGTAGCAGAGGTGGCGCCGTAGTCAGAAGGTGACAGATTAAGCGATGCGCAGGCACTGGTAGACACTGGCTGACAAGCTTGCAGAGGTGGAGGCACAGACGCTTGGCCACAAGAAGCGATGCGCAGTCACTTTTCGACACTCTGGCTGACTCGCTAGCAGGGGTGGACGTAGAGACGCTAGGCGACACAGTGAGCGATGTGCACGCACTGGTCAAGTCGCTGACCGACACGATAGCAGAGGTGGCGCCGTAGTCAGAAGGTGACAGATTAAGCGATGCGCAGGCACTGGTAGACACTGGCTGACAAGCTTGCAGAGGTGGAGGCAGAGACGATTGGCCAAACGAGGCAATGCGCAGTCACTTTTCGACACTCTGGCTGACTCGCTAGCAGAAGTGGACGTAGAGACGCTAGGCGACACACTGAGCGATGCGCACACACTGGTCGAGTTGCTGGCTGACACGGTAGCAGAGGTGGTGCCGTAGTCAGAAGGTGCCACACTGTTCGATGCGCAGGCAATGGTCGACAACGCTTGCGAACAAAGTAGGAGAGGGGGCGGCGTAGTCACATGGTGAGGCACGGAGCGATGCTCAGGCACTGGTTGACACGATGGCTGACTCGCTAGCAGAGTTGGAGGAAGACACGCTAGGTGACACACTGAGCGATGCGCAGACACTGGTCAAGACGCTGGCTGACACGATAGCAGAGGAGGCGGCGTAGTCAGAAGGTGACGCACAGAGCGATGCTCAGGCACTGGTCAACACTCTGGGAGACACGCTTGCAGAGCTGGAGGCAGAGACGATAGGCGACACACGGGGCGATGCTCAAGCACTGGTTGACACGATGGCTTACTCGCTAGCAGAGTTGGAGGAAGAGACGCTAGGTGACACACTGAGCGATGCGCAGGCACTGGTCAAGACGCTGGCTGACACGATAGCAGAGGAGGCGGCGTAGTCAGAAGGTGACGCACGGAGCGATGCGCAGGCAATGGTCGACACTCTGGCTGACACGCTAGAAGAGGTGGAGGGAGAGACGCTAGGCGACAAACTGAGCGATGCGCACGCACTGCTCAAGTCGCTGGCATACACGATAGCAGAAATGGCGCCGTAGTCAGAAGGTTCCACACTTAGCGATCCTCAGCCTCTAGTCGACACGCTGGCTGACTCGCTAGCAGAAATGGACGTAGAGACGCTAAGCGACATTTTGAGCGATGTGCACGCACTGGTCGAGTCGCTGGCCGACACATTAGCAGAGGTGGCGCCGTAGTCAGAAGGTGACAGATTGAGCGATGCGCAGGCACTAGTAGACACTGGCTGACAAGCTTGCAGAGGTGGAGGCAGATACGCTTAACCACACGAGGCGATGCGCAGTCACTGGTGGACACTCTGGCTGACTCGTTAGCAGAGGTGGACGTAGAGACGCTAGGCGAGACAGTGAGCGATGCGCACGCACCGGCCAAGTCGCTTGCTGACACGGTAGCAGAGGAGAAGGCCGAGACACCAGGCTACACACGGGGCGATGCTCAGGGACTGGTCGACATTCTGGATGACACTCTTACAGAGGTGGAGGCAGAGACGCTATGCGACACACTGAGCGATGCGCACGCACTGGTCGAGTCGCTGGCTGACACGATAGCAGAGGTGGCGCCGTAGTCAGAAGGTGACACACTGAGCGTTTGGGAGGCATTGGTAGAAACTCTCTATGACAAGCTTGTAGAGGTGGAGGCAGAGAAGCTAGGCGACACACGGGGCGAAGCGCAGGCACTGGTCGACACGGTGGGTGACTCATAGCAGAGGTGGAGGCAGAAACGGTAGGCGACACACTGAGCGATACGCACGCACTGGTCGAGCCGCTGGCTGACTCGGTAGAAGAGGTGGCGAAGTAGTCAGAAGGTGAAAAACGGGGCGATGCGCAGGCACTTATCGACATTGCTGGCTGAATCGCTAGCAGAGGTGGACGAAGAGACGCTATGAGAGACACTGAGCGATGCGCACGCACTGGTCGAGTCGCTGGCTGACACGATAGCAGAGGTGGCGCCGTAGTCAGAAGGTCACACACTGAGCGTTTGGCAGGCATTCGTCGAAACTCTCTCTGACAATCTTGTAGAGGTCGAGGCAGAGAAGCTAGGCGACACACGGGGCAATGCGCAGGCACTGGTCGACACGATGGCTGACTCGCTAGCTGAGTTAAACGCAGAGACGGTAGGCGACACACTGAGCGATGCGCACGCACTGGTCAAGTCGCTGGCTGACACGGTAGCATAGGTGGCGCCGTAAACAGAAGGTGCCACACTGAGCCATGCTCAATCACTGGTCGACACGCTTGCTGACTCGCTTGCAGAGGTGGATTTAGAGACGCTAGGCGACACACTGAGCGATGCTTACGCACTGCTTGAGTCGCTGACTGACACGATAGCAGAGGTAGCGCTGTAGTCAGAAGGTTCCACACTGAGCGATGCTCACGCACTGGTCGATACGCTGACTGACTCGCTACCAGAGGTGGAGGCAGAGACGGTAGGCGACACACTGAGCGATGCGCAGACAATGGTCGACACGCTGGCTTACTCGGTAGCAGAGGTGGCGAAGAAGTCAGAAGGTGACACACGGCGCGCTGCGCAAGCACTGGTCGACAGTCTGGCTAACACACTTGCAGAGGTGGATTCCGAGACACAATGGGCAATGGGTAGGGACTGGTCGACAAGCTAGCTTACTAAGTACCAGAGGTGGAGGCAGAGAGGCTAGCCAACACACTGAGTGATGCACAGGTACTGCTCCACACGCTGGCTGACTCTCTAGCAGAGGTGGAGGCAGCCACGCTAGGCAACACACTGAGTGATGCACAGGCACTGGCCGACACGCTGGCTCACACAGATAGCAGAGGTGACGGGAGAGACGCTAGGCGACACACGGAGCGATGCGCAAGCACTGGTCAACACGCTTGCTGAATTTGTAGCAGAGGGGCGACGTAGTCAGAAGGTGACACACGACGCGATGCCCAGGCGATGGTTTGCACGCTTGGTGACTCTCTCTCTGAGGTGGAGGCAGAGACGCTGGGCGAAAACCTGAGCGATGCGCATTTACTGGTCGAGACGCTGGCTGACACGGTCGCAGAGGTAGCGGCGTAGTCAGAAGGTTAAACACGGGGCGATGCGCATTCGCTGGTTTGAAACTCTGGCTGACACGGTTGCAAAGGTGAAGGCCGAGACATTATTCGACACACGGGTCGATACGCAGGCACAGGTCGACATGCTGGCTGACACAATAGCAGAGGTGGCGGCGTAGTCAGAAGGTGACACACAGGGCGATGTGCAAACACTGGTCGACAAGCTGGCTGACACGCTTGCAGAAGTAGAGGCCGAGACACCACAAGAGACACGGGCCGTTGCGCAGGAACTGGTCGACACGTAGTTTGACTCCGTAGCAGATGTGGAGGCAGAGGCGCTAGGCGACACATTGAGCGATGCGCAGGCACTGGTCGACATAGCTGGCTGACTCGCTAGAAGAGCTGGAGGGAGAGACGCTAGGCGACAAACTGAGCGATGAGCAGGCACTGGTCAAGACGCTGGCTGACATGGTAGCAGAGGTGGCGTCGTAGTCCGTAGGTGACAGACGGTTCGATGCGCAGGCACTGGTCAACACGCTGGCTGACTCTCTAGCTGAGGTGGAAGCAGAGACGCTAGGCGACAAGCTGAGCAATGAGCAGGCACTGGTAAAGACGCTGGCTGACACGGTCGCAGAGGTGGCGGCGTAGTCAGAAGGCGTCACACGGGGCAATGCGCAGGCACTGGTCGACACTCTGGCTGACTCGCTAGCAGACGTGGAGGCAGAGACGCAAGGAGAAACACTGAGCGATACCTAGGCACCGGTCGACACGCTGGGTAACACAATAGCAGAGGTGGCGGCGTAGTAAGAGGGTCACACAGGGGGCGATGCGCAGACACTGTTCGACAAGCTGGCTGACTCTCTAGCAGAGGTGGAGGCAGAGACGCTAGGCGAGACACTGAGCTCTGCTTAGGCTCTGGTCGACACGCTGCCTGACTCGCTTGCAGAGGTTGACGTAGAGACGCTAGGCGACACACTGAGCGATGCGCACGCACTGGTCGAGTCGCTGGCTGACACGATAGCACAGGTGTTGCCGTAGTCAGAAGGTGACACACTGAGCGTTGCGCAGGCACTGGTCGAAACTCTCTCTGACAAGCTTGTAGAGGTGGAGGCAGAGTAGCTAGGCGACACACGGAACGATGCGCAGGCACTGGTCGACAGTCTGGCTGACTCGCTATCAGAGGGGGACGTAGAGACGCTAGGCGACAGAGTGAGCGTTACGCACGCAATGGTCAAGTCGCTGGCTGACACGGTAGCAGAGGTGGAGGCCGAGACACCAGGGAACACAGGGCGATGGGCAGGCACTAAGTCGACAAGGTGGCTGACTCGCTACCAGAGGTGGACGTAGAGACGCTAGGCGACACATTGAGCGATGCCCAGGCACTGGTCGAGTCGGTGGCTGACACGGTAGCAGAGGTTGTGCCATAGTCAGAAGGTGCCACACTGAGCGATGCTCAGGCACTGGTCGACACGCTGGCTGACTCGCTGGCAGAGGTGGAGGCAGAGACGCTAGGCGACACAGTGAGCGATGTGCACGCACTGGTCAAGTCGCTGACCGACACGGTAGCAGAGGTGGCGACGTAGTCAGAAGGTGACAGATTAAGCGATGCGCAGGCACTGGTAGACACTGGCTGACAAGCTTGCAGAGGTGGAGGCAGAGACGATTGGCCACACGAGGCGATGCGCAGTCACTTTTCGACACTCTGGCTGACTCGCTAGCAGAAGTAGACGTAGAGACGCTAGGCGACACACTGAGCGATGCGCACACACTGGTCGAGTTGCTGGCTGACACGGTAGCAGAGGTGGTGCCGTAGTCAGAAGGTGCCACACTGTTCGATGCGCAGGCAATGGTCGACAACGCTTGCGGACAAAGTAGGAGAGGGGGCGGCGTAGTCACATGGTGAGGCACGGAGCGATGCTCAGGCACTGGTCAGCACTCTGGCAGACACGCTTGCAGGGGTGCAGGCAGAGACGCTATACGACAAACGGGGCGATGCTTAGGCACTGGTTGACACGATGGCTGACACGCTGGGAGAGGTGGAGGGAGAGACGCTAGGCGACAAACTGAGCGATGCGCACGCACTGCTCAAGTCGCTGGCATACACGATAGCAGAAATGGCGCCGTAGTCAGAAGGTGCCACACTTAGCGATCCTCAGGCTCTAGTAGACACTGGGTGACAAGCTTGCAGAGGTGGAGGCAGATACGCTTAACCACACGAGGCAATGCGCAGTCACTGGTCGACACTCTGGCTGACTCGTTAGTAGAGGTGGACGTAGAGACGCTACAGACGTAGAGGCGGCGACACAGTGAGCGATGCGGAGCCACCTGTCGACACGCTGGCAGATTTCCGCAAACAGTGGTCGACACGCTGGCTGAGTCTCAAGCAGAGGTGGAGCTGAGACACTAGGGGACACACTGAGATATGCGCAGCCACCTGTCAACACGCTGGCCGACTTGCGCAAGCAGTAGTCAACACACTGGTTGAGTGGCAAGCAGATGTGAAGGCAGAGACGCTATGCAACACGCTGAGCGATGCACAGAGACTGGTCCAGACGTCGGCCGACTTGCGGAAGGAGAGGTCGACACGCTTGCTGAGTCCAAAGCATATGTGGAGGAAAAGGCGGTAGGCGACACACTGAGCGATGGCCAGCCACTTGTCGACACGCTGGCAGACTTACGCAAGCACTGGCCGACACGCTGGCTGAGTCGAAAGCAAAGGTGGAGCAGAGACGCTAGGCGACACACTGAGATATGTGTAGCCACTCGTCGACACGCCATCCGACTTGCGCAAACAGAGGTCGACACGCTGGTTGAGTCGAAAGCATAGGTGGAGGCAGAGTCGCTATGCAATACACTGAGCGATGCGCAAGCACTGGTCGACACGCTTCCTGACTCTCTAGCTGATGTTTAAGCAGAAACGCAAGGCGACACACTGAGCGATGCACAGCCACTTGTCGACACGCCGGCCGACTTGCGCAAGCAGTAATCGACACGCTGACTGAATCGAAAGCATAGGTGGAGGCAGAGGCGGTAGCCGACACAGTGAGTGATGCACAGCCACTGGTCGAAACGCTGGCCGACTTCCGCAAGCTGTGGTCAACACACTGGTTGAGTCGCAAGCAGATGTGGAGGCAGAGACGCTATGCAAGACACTAAGCGATGCAGAGGCAATGGTCGACACGTTGGCCGACTTGCGCAACGGCTGGTCCACACGCTGGCTGAGTCGCAAGTAGAGGTTGAGGCAGAGACGTTAGGTGACATACTGAAATATGCGCAGCCACTGGTCCACACGGTGGCCGACTTGGGGAAGCAGTGGTCAACACACTGGTTGAGTCGCAAGCAGAAGTGGAGGCAGACACGCTATGCGACACAGTGAGCGATGCGCAGGCAATGGTCCACACGCAGCCTGAATTGCGCAAGCACTGGTCGAAACGATGGCTGAGTCGCAAGCAGAGTTGGAGCAGAGACGCTAGACGACACACAGAGATATGGGAAGCCACTGGACGACACGGTGGCCGCCTTTCGCAAGCCTTGGTCGACACGCTTCCTGACTCTCTAGCTGAGGTTTAGGAAGAAACGCAGGGCGACACACTGAGCGATGCACAGGGACTTTTCGACACGCCGGCCGACTTGCGGAAGCAGAGGTGGAGGAGACACGCTAGGCGACACACTGAGATATGCGCAGCCACTTGTCGACACGCTGGCCGATTTGCGCAAACAGAGGTCGACACGCCGGCTGAGTCGAAAGCATAGGTGGAAGCAGAGCTGCTATGCAAGACACTGAGCGATGCGCGGGCAATGGTCGACACGCTGGCCGACATGCGCAAGCACTGGTCGACACGCCTGCTAAAACTCTACCTGAGGTTTAGGCAGAAACGCAAGGCGACAAACTGAGCGATGCACAGCAACTGGTCGACACGCTGACCGACTTGCGGAAGCAGTGGTCGACACGCTTGCTGAGTCAAAAGCATAGGTGGAGGCAGAGGCGGTAGGCGACACATTGAGCTATGCGCAGCAACTTGTCGACACGCTGGCAGACTCACGCAAGCAGTGGTCGACACGCTGGCTAAGTCGGAAGCAGAGGTGGAGCAGAGACACTACGGGAGACACTGAGATATGCGCAGCCACTGGTCGACACGCCAGCCGTCTTGCGCAAACAGAGGTCGTCACGCTGTCTGAGACGAAAGCATAGGTGGAGGCAGAGGCGCTAGGCGACACAGTGAGGGATGCGCAGCCACTGGTCGACACGCTAACCGACTTGTGCAAGCAGTGGTCAACACACTGGTTGAGTCGCACGAAGATGTGGAGGGAGAGACGCTATGCGACACACTGAGCGATGCGCAGGCAATGCTCGACACGGTGGCAGACTTGCGCAAGCAGTGGTCAACACACTGGTTCAGTCGCAGGCAGTGGTTGAGGCTGAGACGCTATGCGACACACTAAGTGATGGGCAGCCACTGATCGACACGCTTCTTGACTTGCGCAAACAATGGTAAACTCGCTGGGTGACTTGCAAGCAGAGGTGCAGCAGAGACGCTAGGCGACAGACTGAGATATGCGCAGCCACTGGTCGACACGGTGGCCGACTTGCGCAAGCAGTGGTCGACACGCTGGCTGACACGCAAGCAGAGGTGGAGCAGAGACAATAGGCGACACACTGAGATATGCGTAGCCACTGGTCGAAACGGTGGACGACTTGCCCAATCAGTGGTCAACACACTGGTTAAGTCGCGAGCAGAAGTGGAGGCAGAGACGCTATGCGACACACTGAGCGATGCGCAGGCAATGGTCCACAGGCTGCCTGACTTGCGCAATCACAGGTCGACACGCTTCCTGACTCTCTAGCTGAGGCATAGACAGAAACGCAAGGCGACACACTGAGCGATTCACAGCCACTGGTCGACACGCCGGCCGACTTGCGCAACCAGTGGTCAACTCTGTGGCTGTGTCGCAAGCAGCGGTGGGGCAGAGACGCTAGGCGACACACTGAGATATGCGCAGCCACTGGTTGACACGCCGGCCGACTTACGCAAGCTTGCTCCCCAGCCAGCGTGTCGACCACTGCTTGCGCAATTAGGCCGGCGTCTCGACCAGTGGCTGTGCATCGCTCAGTGTGCCGCTTTGCGTTTCTGACTAAACCTCAGCTAGAGAGTCAAGAAGCGTGTCGACCAGTGCTTGCGCAAGTCGGCCTCCGTGTCGTCCAGTGGCTGCGCATATCTCAGTGTGTCGCCTAGCGTCTCTGCTCCACTTCTGCCTGCGACTCAGCCAGCGTGTCGATAACTGCTTGCGCAAGTCGGCCCGCGTGTCGACCCTTGGTTGTGCATCGATCAGTGTGTCGCCTTGCGTTTCTGCCTAAACCTCAGCTAGAGATTCAGGAAACGTGTCGACAAGTGCTTGCAAAAGTTAGCCACCGTGTCGACCACTGATTGCGCAATTCGGCCAGCGTGTCGACCATTGGCTGCGCATCGCTCACTGTATCGCCTAGCGCCTCTGCCTCCACTTATACTTCAGACTCAGCCAGCGTGTCGACCACTGCTTGCGCAAGTCGGCCGGCGTGTCGACAAGTGGCTGTGCATCGCTCAGTCTGTCGCCTTGCGTTTCTGCTTAAACCTCATCAAGAGAGTCAGGAAACGTGTCCACCAGTGCTTGCGAAAGTCGGCCAGCGTGTCCACCATTACCTGCGCATCACTCAGTGTGTCGCATAGTGTCTCTGCCTCCACCTCTCCTTCCGTCTTAACCAGTGTGTTGACCACTGCTTGCGCAAGTCGGCCACCGTGTTGACTAGTGGCTGCGCATATCTCAGTGTCGCCTAACGTCTCTGCTCAACCTCTGCTTGCTACTCATCCATCTTTTCGACCACTGCTTGCGAAAGTCGACCAGCGTGTCGACCAGTGGCTGGACATCGCTCACTGTCTCGCGTAGCGCCTCTGTCTCCACCTATGCTTCCGACTCAGCCAGCGTCTCGACCACTGCTTGCGTTCGCTCAGTGTGTCGCATAGCGTCTCTGCCTCCACTTGTGCTTGCGACTCAGCCAGCGTGTCTACCAGTGCTTGCGCAAGTCGGCCAGCGTGTCGACCAGTAGCTGCGCATCGCTTACTGTGTCGCCTAGCGCCTCTGCCTCCACCTATGATTCAGACTCAGCCAGCGTGTCGACCACTGCTTGGGCATGTCGGCCGGCGTGTCGACCTTTGCCTGCGCATCGCTCAGTGTGTGGCATAGCGTCTCTGCCTCCACCTCTGAGCGATGCACAGAGACTGGTCGAGACGCCGGCCGACTTGCGGAGGCAGAGGTCGACACGCTTGCTGAGTCCAAAGCATAGGTGGAGACAGAGGCGCTAGTTGACACAGTGAGCGATGCGCAGCCACTTGTCGACACGCTGGCCGACTTGCGCAAGCAGTGGTCGACACGTTTCCTGACTCTCTAGCTGAGGTTTCGGCAGAAACGCAAGGCGACACACTGAGCGATGCAAAGGCACTGGTTGACACGTTGGCCGACATGCGTAAGCAATGGTCGATACGCTGGCTGAGTCGGAACCATAGGTGGAGAGAGAAAAGCTAGGAGACACAGTGAGCGATGCGCAGCAACTGGTCAACACGCTGGCCGACTTGCGAAAGCAGTGGTCGACACACTGGTTGAGTCGTAAGAAGAGGTGGAGCAGAGAAGCTAGGCGACACACTAAGATATGCGCAGCCACTGGTCGAATCGATGGCCGACTTCCGAAAGCAGTGGTCAACACACTGGTTAAGTCGCAAGCAGAGGTGGAGCAGAGACGCTAGGCGACACACTGAGATATGTGCAGCCACTGGTGGACACGGTGGCCGACCTGCGCAAGGACTTGTCGACACGGTGGCCGAGTTGCGCAATCAGTGGTCAACACTTTGGTCAGTCGCAAGCAGAGGTGGAGGCAGAGACGCTATGCGACACACTGAGCGATGCGGAGGCAATGGTCGACAAGCTGGCTGAGTCGGAAGCATAGGTGGAGGCAGATGCGCTGGGCGACACAGTGAGCGATGCACAGCCATTGGTCGACAAGCTGGCCGACTTCCGCAAGCTTCCGCCTCAGCCAGCGTTTCGACCACTGCTTGCGCATGTCGGCCGGCGTGTCGATTAGTGGCTGTGTATCGCTCAGTGTGTCGCCTTGCTTTCTGCCTGAACCTCACCTAGAGATTCAGGAAGCGCGTCGACCATTGGCTGCGCATCACTCAGTGTGTCGCATAGCGTCTCCGCCTACACCTCTGCTTGCGAATTAACCAGTGTGTTGACCACTGCTTGCGCAAGTCGGCCAGCGTGTCGACCAGTGGCTGTGCATCGCTCAGTGTGTCGCCTTGCGTTTCTGCCTAAACCTCAGCTAGAGAGTCAGGAAGAGCGTCGACCATTGGCTGCGCATCGCTCAGTGTCGCATAGCGTCTCCGCCTCCACATCTGCTTCCGACTCAGCCAGCGTGTCGACCACTGCATCCGCAAGTCGGCTAGCTTGTCGACAAGTAGCTGCGCATCGCTCACTGTTTCGCCTAGCGCCTCTGCCTCCACTTCTGCTTGCTACTTAACCAGTGTGTTGACCACTGCTTGCGCAGGTCGTCCGGCGTGTCGACAAGTGGCTGTGCATCGCTCAGAATGTCGCCTCCCGTTTCTCTCCAAACCTCAGCTAGAGTGTCAGGAAGGGTGTCGATTAGTGTTTGCGCAAGTCGGCCAGGGTGTCGACTAGTGGCTGCGCTTCGCTCAGAGTATCGCATATTGTCTCTGCATCCACCTCCGCTTCCGACCCAACCAGCGTGTCGACCACTGCTTGGGCAAGTCGGCCAGTCTGCCGACCAGTGGCTGCGCATCGGTCCCTGTTTCTCCTAGCGCCTCTGCCTCCACCTATGCTTCCGACTCAGCCAGCGTGTCGATTACTGCTTGCGCAAGTCGGCCGGCGTGTCGACGTTTGGCTGTGCATCGCTCAGTGTGTCGCCTTGGGTTTCTGCCTAAACCTCAGCTAGAGAGTCAGGAAGCGTGTCGACCATTGCTTGCGCATCGTTCAGTGTGTCCCATAGCGTCCCTGCCTCCACTTCTGCTTGCGAGTCAACCAGAGTGTTGACCACTGCTTGCGCAAGTCGGCCACCGTGTCGACAAGTGGCTGCGTATATCTTACTGTGTCGCCTAGCGTCTCTGCCTCCACCTCTGCTTGCGACTTAGCCAGCGTGTCGACCACTGATTGCGCAAGTCGGCCAGCGTGTCGACAAGTGGCTGCGCATCGCTCACTGTGTCGCCTAGCTCCTCTGCCTCCACTTATGCTTCAGACTCAGCTAGCGTGTTGACCACTGTTTGCGCATGTCGGCTGGCGTGTCGACCACTGGCTGTGCATCGCTCAGTGTGTCGCCTTGCGTTTTTGCCTAAACCTCAGCTAGAGAGTCAGGAAGCGTGTCGACCAGTGCTTGCGAAAGTCGGCCAGCGTGTCCACCATTGCCTACGCATCGCTCGGTGTGTAGCATAGCGTCTCTGCCTCCACCTCTGCTTGCGACTCAACCAATGTGTTGAACACTGCTTGCCCAAGTCGGCCACCGTGTCAACCAGTGGCTGCGGACATCTCAGTTTGTCCCCTAGCGTCTCTGCTTCCACCTCTACTTGCGACTCAGCCAGCGTGTCGACCACTGCTTGCGCAAGTCGGCCACCGTGTCGACAAGTGGCTGCGCATCACCCCGTGTGTCCCCTAGCGTCTCTGCCTCCACCTCTGCTTGCGACTCAACCAGTGTGTTGACCACTGCTTGCGTAAGTCGGCCACCGTGTCGACAAGTGGCTGCGCATATCTTAGTGTGTCGCTTAGCGTCTCTGCCTTTACCTCCGCTTGCGACTTAGCAAGCGTGTCGACCAGTGGCTGCGCATCGCTTACTGTGTCGCTCAGCGCCTCGGCCTCCACCTATGCTTCCCACTCAGCCAGCGTGTCGACCAGTG
Organism: Porites divaricata; assembly: GCA_038088405.1. Taxonomy (NCBI): domain Eukaryota; kingdom Metazoa; phylum Cnidaria; class Anthozoa; order Scleractinia; family Poritidae; genus Porites; species Porites divaricata. The sequence goes on along the minus strand of JBBMOI010000005.1, from coordinate 13,357,455 downwards.
CTTGCGCAAGTCGGCCAGCGTGTCGACCTTTTCCTGCGCATCGCTCAGTGTGTCGCCTTGCGTTTCTGCCTTTACCTCAGCTAGAGACTCAGGAAGCGTGTCGACCAGTGCTTGCGCATCGCTCAGTGTGTCCCATAGCGTCTCTGCCTCCACCTCTGCTTGCGACTCAACCAGTGTGTTGACCACTGCTTGCGCAAGTCGCCCAGCGTCTCCACCAGTGGCTGCGCATCGCTCACTGTGTCGGCTAGCGCCTCTGCTTTCACCTATGCTTCCGACTCAGCCAGCGTGTCGATTACTGCTTGCGCAAGTCCGCCGGCGTGTCGACCAGTGGCTGTGAATCGCTCAGTGTGTCGCCTTGCGTTTCTGCCTAAACCTCAGCTAAAGAGTCAGAAAGCGTGTCGACCAGCGCTTGCGCAAGTCGGCCAGCGTGTCGACCATTGCCTGCGCATCGCTCAGTGTGTCGCATACCGTCTCTGCCTCCACCTCTGCTTGCGACTCAACAAGTGTGTTGACCACTGCTTGCGCAAGTCGGCCACCGTGTCGACAAGTGGCCGCGCATATCTTAGTGTGTCGCCTAGCGTCTCTGCCTCCACCTCTGCTTGCGACTTAGCAAGCGTGTCGACCACTGATTGCGCAAGTCGGCCAGCGTGTCGACCAGTGGCTGCGCATCGCTCACTGTGTCGCCCAGCGAATCGGCCTCCACCTATGCTTCCGACTCAGCCAGCGTGTCGACCAGTGCTTGCGCATGTCGGCCGGCGTGTCGACCAGTGGCTGTGCATCGCTCACTGTGTCTCCTAGTTTCTCTGCCTCTACTTATGCTTCCGACTCGGCCAGCGTGTCGACCAGTCCTTGTGCATCGCTCAGTGTGTCGCCTTGCGTTTCTGCCGAAACCTCGGCTAGAGAGTCAGGAAGCGTGTCGACCACTGCTTGCGCAAGTCGGCCAGCGTGTCGACCATTGCCTACGCATCGCTCAGTGTGTCGCATAGCGTCTCTGCCTCCACCTCTGCTTGCTACTCAGCTAGCGCGTCGACCACTGCTTGTGCAAGTCGGCCAGCGTGTCGACAAGTGGCTGCGCGTCGCTCACTGTGTCGCCTAGCGCCTCTGGCTCCACCTATGCTTTCGACTCAGCCAGCGTGTCGACCTCTGCTTGCGCAATTCGGCCACGTGTCGACCAGTCTCTGTGCATCGCTCAGTGTGTCGCCGTGCGTTTCTGCCTAAACCTCATCTAAAGAGTCAGGAAGCGTGTCGACCAGCGCTTGCGCAAGTCGGCCAGCGTGTCGACCATTGCCTGCGCATCGTTCAGTGTGTCGGATACCGTCTCTGCCTCCGCATCTCCTTGCGACTGAACCAGTGTGTTGACCACTGCTTGCGCAAGTCGCCCAGCGTCTCCACCAGTGGCTGGGCATCGCTCACTGTGTCGGCTAGCGCCTCTGCCTTCACCTATGCTTCCGACTCAGCCAGCGTGTCGATTACTGCTTGCGCAAGTCGGCCGGCGTGTCGACGTTTGGCTGTGCATCGGTCAGTGTGTCGCCTTGGGTTTCTGCCTAAACCTCAGCTAGAGAGTCAGGAAGCGTGTCGACCATTGCTTGCGCATCGCTCAGTGTGTCCCATAGCGTCCCTGCCTCCACTTCTGCTTGCGAGTCAACCAGTGTGTTGACCACTGCTTGCGCAAGTCGGCCACCGTGTCGACAAGTGGCTGCGTATATCTTACTGTGTCGCCTAGCGTCTCTGCCTCCACCTCTGCTTGCGACTTAGCCAGCGTGTCGACCACTGATTGCGCAAGTCGGCCAGCGGGTCGACAAGTGGCTACGCATCGCTCACTGTGTCGCCTAGCGCCTCTGCCTCCACTTATGCTTCAGACTCAGCTAGCGTGTTTACCACTGTTTGCGCATGTCGGCCGGCGTGTCGACCAGTGGCTGTGCATCGCTCAGTGTGTCGCCTTGCGTTTTTGCCTAAACCTCAACTAGAGAGTCAGGAAGCGTGTCGACCAGTGCTTGCGAAAGTCGGCCAGCGTGTCCAACATTGCCTACGCATCGCTCGGTGAGTAGCATAGCGTCTCTGCCTCCACCTCTGCTTGCGACTCAACCAATGTGTTGAACACTGCTTGCCCAAGTCGGCCACCGTGTCAACCAGTGGCTGCGGACATCTCAGTGTGTCCCCTAGCGTCTCTGCTTCCACCTCTACTTGCGACTCAGCCAGCGTGTCGACCACTGCTTGCGCAAGTCGGCCACCGTGTCGACAAGTGGCTGCGCATCACCCCGTGTGTCGCCTAGCGTCTCTGCCTCCACTTTTGCAAACGTGTCTGCCAGAGTGTTGACTAGTGCCTGAGAATCACTCCGTGCGTCACTTTCTGACTCCGCCGCCACCTCTTCTACGGTGTCGGTTAGCGACTTGACCAGTGCGTGCGCATCGCTTAATCATTTATTTTCTGACTACTACCTCACCTCTGCTACCGTGTCAGCCAGCGACTTGACCAGTGCGTGCGCATCGCTCACTGTGTCGCCTAGCGTCTCTACGTCCACCTCTGCTAGCGAGTCAGCAAGAGTGTCGACCAGTGCCTGAGCATCGCTCCGTGCGTCACCTTCTGACTGCGCCGCCACCTCTGCCACCGTGTTAGCTAGCGTTTCGACCAGTGAGTGCGCATTGCTCAGTGTGTCGCCTAGCGTCTCTGCGTCCACCTCTGCTAGCGAGTCAGCCACGGTGTCGACCAGTGCCCGCGGATCGCCCCGTGTGTCGCCTGGTGTCTCGGTCTTCACCTCTGCAACCCTGTCAGCCAGCGTCTCGACCAGTGCCTGCGCATCACTCAGTGTGTCGCCATAGCGTCTCTGCCTCCAAATCTGATAGCGAGTCAGGAAGCGTGTCGACCATTGCTTACGCATCTCCCCGTATGTCACCTTCTGTTTACGCCGCCTCCTCTGCTATCGTGTCAGCCAGCGTCTTGACCACTGCCTGCGCATCGCCCCGTGTGTCGCCTAGCGTCTCTGCGTCCACCTCTGGAAGCGTGTCAGCCAGAGTGTCTACCAGTGCCTTCGCATCGCTCAATCTTTCTCCTTCTGACTACGGGGCCACATCTGCTACCGTGTCAGCCAGCGACTCGACCAGTGCGTGCGCATCGCTCAGTGTGTCGCTTAGCGTGTTTACGTGCACCTCTGCTAGCGAGTCAGCCGGCGTGTCAACCAGGGCCTGCGCATCGCTAAGTGTGGCACCTTCTGACTACTTCGCCACCTCTGCTATTGTGTCAGCCAGCGACTCGACCAGTGCGTGCGCACCGCTCAGTGTGTCGCATGTCGTCTCTGCCTCCACCTCTGCTAGCGAGGCAGCCACGGTGTCGACCAGTGCCTTCGCATCGCCCGTGTCTCGCCTGGTGTCTCAACCTCCACCTCTGCTACCGTGGCAGCCAGCGACTTGACCAGTGCGTGCGTATCGCACACTGTGTCACCTAGCGTCTCTACGTCCACCTCTGCTAGCGAGTCAACAAGAGTGTCGACCAGTGCCTGAACATCGCTCCGTGCGTCACCCTCTGACTGCGCCGCCACCTCTGCTACCGTGTCAGGGAACGTCTCGAAAAGAGCTTACGCATTGCTCAGTGTGTCGCTTAGCGTCTCTGCCTCCACCTCTGCTACCGTGTTAGCGAGCGTCTCGACCAGTGCCTACGCATCGTCCAGTGTGTCGCCATAGCGTCTCTCCCTCCACCTCTGATACCAAGGCAGCCACCGTGTCGAGCAGTGCCTGCGCATCGCCCCGTGTCTCACCTGGTGTCTCAACCTCCACCTCTGCTACCGTGTCAGCCAGCAACTTGACCAGTGCGTGCGCATCGCTCACAGTGTCGCCTAGGGTCTCTACGTCCACCTCTGCTAGCGAGTCAGCCAGAGTGTGAACCAGTGCCTTGACATCGCCTCGTGTGGCCAAGCGTCTCTGCCTCCACCTCTGCAAGCTTGTCAGCCAGTGTCTACGAGTGCCTGCGCATCGCTCAATCTTTCACCTTCTGACTACGGCGCCACCTCTGCTACCGTGTCGGGCAGCGACTCGACCAGTGAGTGCGCATCGCTCAGTGTGTCGCGTAGCGTCTCTACCTCCACCTCTGCTAGCGAGTCAGCCAGCGTGTTGACCAGTGCCTGCGCATAGCTCAGTGTGTCACCTTCTGACTACAGCGCCACCTCTGTTACCGTGTCAGCCAGCGACTTGACCAGTCCGTGCGCATCGCTCAGTGTGTCGCCTAGCGTCTCTACGTCCACTTCTGCTAGCGAGTCAGCCAGCGTTTCGACCAGTGCTTACGCATCGCTCAGTGAGGCACCTTCTGACTACGGCGCCAGCTCTGCTACCGTGTCAGCCAGCGACTCGACCAGTGCGTGCGTATAGCTCAGTGTGTCGCCTCTGCTCGCGAGGCAGCAGCCGCGTCGACCAGTGGCTGAGCAGCGCCCCATGTGTTGCCTAGTGTCTCGGCCTCCACCTCTGCAAGCGAGTCAACCAGTGTGTCGACCAGTGCCTGAACATCGCTCCGTGCGTCACCTTCTGACTGGGCCGCCACCTCTGCTACCGTGTCGGCCAGCCTCTCGACTAGTGCCTGCGCATTGCTCAGTGTGTCACCTAGCGTCTCTGCCTCCACCTCTGCTTGCGAGTCAGCCAGCGTGTCGACCAGTGCCTGCGCATCGCTGAGTGTGTCACCATAGCGTCTCTGCCTCCAAATCCGCTAGCGAGTCAGCCATCATGTCAACCAGTGCCTGCGCATCGCCCCGTGTGTCGCCTAGCGTCTCTGCCTCCAAATCTGCAAGCCTGTCTGCCAGAGTGTTAATCAGTGCCTGAGCATCGCTCAGTGCGTCACCTTCTGACTCCGCCGCCACCTCTCCTACCGTGTCGGGCATCCTCTTGACCAGTGCTTGCGCATCGCTCACTTTTTCACCTAGCGTCACTTTTTCCACCTCTGCAAGCTTGTCAGCCAGAGTGTCGACCAGTGCCTGCGCATGGCTCAGTCTGTCACCTTCTGACTACCGCGCCACCTCTGCTACCGTGTCAGCCAGCGACTCGACCAGTGGGTGCGCATCGCTCAGTGTGTCGCTTAGCGTCTCTACGTCCACCTCTGCTAGCGAATCAACCAGCGTCTCTACCAGTTCCTACGCATCACTCCGTGTGTCGCCATAGCGTCTCTGCCTCCAAATCTACTTGCGAGTCAGCAACTTCCCCACCAGTGCCTGCGCACCGCCCCGTATGTCACCATCTGTCCACGCCGCCCCCTCTGCTATCGTGTCAGCTAGCGACTCGACCAGTGCGTGCGCATCGCTCTGTGTGTCGCCTAGCGTCTCTGCCTCCACCTCTGCTAGCGAGTAAGCCATCGTGTGTACCAGTGCCTTCGCATCGCCTCGTGTGTCGCCTAGTGTCTCGGCTTCCACCTTTGCCTGGCGTGCCAGCCTTAGCATGGATTATTGACTAGGACTTTTTTTTTTACCAGTGCCTCGATTAATGTCGTGGGCTCCACCTCTGCTAGCTTAAAAGCCAGAGCATTAAAAGCCAGACCATCCACTTGTGCCTAGGCTATTACTTCGGTGTTTGTGTCGCTTAGTGTCTGTTAGGTTAGTGCCTCGCCCTTGCCTTTTACCATTGTGTTGATTAGTGTCCCGAACTCCACTTCTGCTCTCCTTGAAGCGATAGCATGGAATAGTGTCTCGGGTTTCAGTTCGTCCAGAATGTTTCTTAGTTTCTTGGCCTCCACTTCTGCTACCATGTCAGCTAGAGGATCTAGTAGTGCCTCGGCCTTTTATTTAATAATGGTGTCGCTTAGTGTCGCAAACTCTACATCGTTCAGGGTGTCGCCAGGTGTCTCCGCCTTTACCATTACAAGCATGTAATTGACGTCTTGATTAGCTACTGGGCCTCCACTTGGACCAGTGTCTCGGGAAATTTTCTCGTTTTCCATCTCTGCTAGCCACGGCATCGACTAGCACCTCGGCCTTCACATCGGCCTTCACATCACCAGTGTGTTGACCACTGCTTCCGCAATTCGGCCACCGTGTCTACCAGTGGCTATGCATATCTCAGTGTGTCGCTTAGCGTCTCTGCTCCACCTCTGCTTGCGAGTCAGTCATCGTGTCGACCAGTCCTTGCGCAAGTCAGAAAGCGTGTCGACCACTGCTTCTGCATGTCGGCCGGCGTGTCGACCAGTCCCTGTGCATCGCTCAGTGTGTTGCCTTGCGTTTCTGCCTAAGCCTCAGCTAGAGAGTCAGGAAGTGTGTCGACCAGTGCTTGCACAAGTCGGCCAGAAAGTCGACCATTGCCTGCGCATCGCTCAGTGTGTCGCAAAGCGTCTCTGCCTTCACCTCTGATTGCAACTGAACCAGTGTGTTGACCACTGCTTCCACAAGTCGACCACCGTGTCGACCAGTGGCTGCGCATATCTTAGTGTGTCGCCTAGCGTCTCTGCTCCACCTCTGCTTCCGAGTCAGCCACCGTGTTTACCAGTGCTTGCGCAAGTCAGGCAGCGTGTCGACCATTGCCTACGCATCGCTTAGTGTGTCGCATAGCGGCTCTGCCTCCACCTCTCCTTCCGACTCAACCAGTGTCTTGACCACTGCTTGCCCAAGTCGGCCACCGTGGCAACCATTGGCTGCCAATATCTCAGTGTGTCCCCTACCGTCTCTGCCTCTACCTCTACTTGCGACTCAGCCAGCTTGTCGACCACTGCTTGCGCAAGTCGGCCGGCGTGTCGAGAAGTCGCTGTGCATATCTCAGTGATTCACCTAGCGTCTCTCCTCCACCTCTGCTTGCAACTCAGAAAGCGTGTCGAACACTGCTTGCAGAAGTCGGCCAGCGTATCGACCATTGCCTGCGCATCGCTCAGAGTTTCGAATTGCGTCCCTGCCTCCACCTCTGCTTCCGACTTAACCAGAGTGTTCACCACTGCTTCCGCAAGTCGGCCACCCTGTCGACCAGAGGCGGCGCATATCTCAGTGTGTCTCCTAGCGCCTCTGCCTCCACCTCTCCTTCCGACTCAGTTAGCGTCTCGACCACTGCTTCCGCAAGTCGGCCGGTGTCTCGATTAGTGGCTGTTCATCGCTTAGTGTGTTGCCTTGCGTTTGTGCCTAAACCTCAGGTAGAGAGTCAGGAAGCGTGTCAACCACTGCTTGCGCAAGTGGATAAGCGTGTCGAGCAGTGGCTGCGCATCGCTCAGTGTGTCGCATAGCGTCTGTGCCTCCACCTATACTTTTGACTCAGCAAGCGTGTCGAGCTCTGCTTCCTCAAGTCGGCCGGCGTGTCGACCAGTCTCTGTGCATCGCTCAGTGTGTCGCCTTGTGTTTCTGCCTAAACCTCAGCTAGAGAGTCAGGAAGCGTGTCGACCATTGCTTGCGCAAGTCGGCCATCTTGTCGACCATTGCTTGCGCATCGCTCAGTGTGTTGGATAGCGTCTCTGCCTCCAATTCTGCTTGCGACTCAACCAATGTGTTGACCACTGCTTGCGCAAGTCGGCCACCGTCTCGACAAGTAACTGTGCATCCCTCAGTGTGTCGCCTTGCGTTTCTGCCTAAACCTCAGCTAGAGAGTCAGGAAGCGTGTCGACCAATGCTTTCGCAAGTCGGCCAGCGTGCGCATCCCTTACTGTGTCGCCTAGCGACTCTGTCTCCACCTATGCTTCTAACTCAGCCACCGTGTCGACCACTGCTTCCGCATCGCTCAGTGTGTCGCATAGGGTCTCTGCCTCCACCCCTGCTTGCGACTCAGCCAGCGTGTCGTCCACTGCTACCGCAAGTCGGCCAGCGTGTCGACCAGCTGCTGCGCATCGCTCTTTGTGTCTCCTAGTTTCTAAGCCTCCCCCTATGCTTTCGACTCAGCCAGCGTGTCGACTTCTGCTTGCGCAAGTCGGCCAGCGTGTCGACCTGTCTCTGTGCATCGCTCAGTGTGTTGCCTTGCGTTTCTGCCTAAACCTCAGCTAGAGCGTCAGGAAGCGTGTCGACCAGCCCTTGCGCAAGTCGGCCAGCGTGTCGACCATTTCCTGCGCATCGCTCAGTGTGTCCCATAGCATCTCAACCTCCACATCTTCTTGCGACTCAACCAGTGTGTTGACCACTGCTTGCGCAAGTCGGCGAGCGTGTCGACCAGTGGCTGCGCATATCTCAGTGTCTCCCCTAGTGTCTTTGCTCCACCTCTGCTTGCGACTCAGCCAGCGTGTCGACCACTACTTGCGTGAGTCTGCCAGCGTGTCGACAAGTGGCTGCGCATAGCTCACTGTGTCGCCTACCGCCTCTGCCTCCACATCTTCTTGCAACTCAACCTGTGTGTTGACCCTTGCTTGCGCAAGTCGGCCAGCGTCTTGACCAGTGTCTGCGCATCACTCAGTGTGTCACCTAGCGTGTCTTCCTTCAACTCTGCTAGCGAAACAGCCATCTTGTCAACCAGTGCCTGAGCATCGCCCCGTGTGTCGCCTAGCGTCTCTGCCTCCACCCCTGCAAGCGTGTCTGCCAGAGTGTTGACCAGTGCCTGAGCATCGCTCCGTGCCTTACCTTCTGACTACGCTGCCCCCTCTCCTACTTTGTCCGCAAGCATTGTCGACCATTGCCTGCGCATCGAACAGTGTGGCACCTTCTGACTACGGCACCACCTCTGCTACCGTGTCAGCCAGCAACTCGACCAGTGTGTGCGCATCGCTTAGTGTGTCGCCTAGCGTCTCTACGTCAACCTCTGCAAGCGAGTCAGGCAGTGTGTCGACCAGAGCCTGAGCATAGCTCAGTGTCTCGCCTAGCGTCTCTGCCTCCATCTTTGCTAGAGAGTCAGCCAGCTTGTCGAACAGTGTCTGCGCATCGCCCCCTGTGTGACCTTCTTACTACGCCGCCACCTCTGCTATTGTGTCAGCCAGCGTGTCGACCGGTGCCTAGGTATCGCTCAGTGTTTCTCCTTGCGTCTCTGCCTCCACGTCTGCTAGCGAGTCAGCCAGAGTGTCGACCAGTGCCTGCGCATTGCCCCGTGTGTCACCTTCTGACTACGCCGCCACCTCTTCGACCGTGTCAGCCAGCGTCTTTACCAGTGCCTGCTCATTGCTCAGCTTGTCGCCTAGCGTCTCTACTTCCACCTCAGCTAGAGAGTCAGCCAGCGTGTTGACCAGTGCCTGCGCATCGAACCGTCTGTCACCTACGCACTACAATGCCACCTCTGCTACCATGTCAGCCAGCGTCTTGACCAGTGCCTGCTTATCGCTCAGGTTGTCGCCTAGCGTCTCTGCCTCCACCTCTGCTAGAGAGTCAGCCAGCGTGTCGACCAGTACCTGCGCATCGCTCAGTTTGTCGCCTAGCGTCTCTCCCTCCACCTCTTCTAGCGAGTCAGCCAGCTATGCCGACCAGTGCCTGCGCATCGCTCAATGTGTCGCCTAGCGCCTCTTCCTCCACATCTGCTACGGAGTCAAACTACGTGTCGACCAGTTCCTGCGCAACGGCCCGTGTCTCTTGTGGTGTCTCGGCTTCCAACTCTGCAAGCGTGTCAGCCAGCTTGTCGACCAGTGTTTGCACATCGCCCTGTGTGTCACCTTCTGACTACGCCGCCACCTCTGCTATTGTGTCAGCCAGCATGTCGACCAGTGCCTGCGTATCGACCCGTGTGTCGAATAATGTCTCGGCCTTCACATTTGCAACCGTGTCAGCCAGAGTGTCAAACCAGCGAATGCGCATCGCCCCGTGTTTCACCTTCTGACTACGCCGCCACCTCTGCGACCGTGTCAGCCAGCGTCTCCACCAGTAAATGCGCATCGCTCAGGTTTTCGCCCAGCGTCTCTGCCTCCACCTCAGAGAGAGAGTCACCAAGCGTGCAAACCAGCGCCTGGGCATCGCGTCGTGTGTCACCTTCTGACTACGCCGCCCCTCTGCTACAAATTCAGCAAGCGTGTCGACCAGTGCTTGCGCATCGCTCCGTGTGTCGCCTAGCGTCTCTTCCGTCACCTCTGCAATCTGTGTGAGCCAGTGTGTCGGCCAGTGCCTGTGCATCACTCAGTGTGTTGCCTAGCGTGGCTGCCTCCACCTCTGCTAGAGAGTCAGCCAGCGTGTGGACCAGTACCTGTGCATCAGTCAGTGTATTGGCTAGCCTCTCTGCCTCCACCTCTGGTACTTAGTAAGCTAGCTTGTCGACCAGTCCCTACCCATTGCCCATTGTGTCTCGGAATCCACCTCTGCAAGCGAGTCAGCCAGACTCGTCGATCAGTGCTTGCGCAGCGCGCCGTGTGTCACCTTGTGACTTCTTCGCCACCTCTGCTACCGAGTAACCCAGCGTGTCAACCATTGTCTGCGCATCGCTCAGTGTGTCCCATACCGTCTCTGCCTCCACTTCTGCTTGCGAGTTACTCACTGTGTTGACCACTTCTTGCTCAAGTCGGCCACCGTGTCGACCAGTGGCTACGCATATCTCAGTGTGTCACCTACCGTCTCTGCCTCCACCTCTACTTGCGACTCAGCCAGCGTGTCGACCACTGCTTGCGCAAGTCGACCGGAGTGTCGACCAGTGGCTGCGCATCACTCTCTGTGTCGCATAGCGTCTCTGCCTCCACTTCGGCTTGCGACTCAACCAGTGTGTTGAACACTGCTTGCCCAAGTCGTCCACCGTGTCGACCAGTGGCTGTGCATCACTCACTGTGTCGGCTAGCGCTTCTTCCTCCACCTATGCTTTCGATTCAGTCAGCGTGTCAATTACTGCTTGCGCAAGTCGGCCGCCGTGTCGACAAGTGGCTGTGCATCCCTCAGTGTGCCACCTTGCGTTTCTGCCTAAACATCAGCTAGAGAGTCAGGAAGCGTGTCGACCAGTGCTTGCGCAAGTCGGCCAGCGTGTCGACCATTGCCTGCGCATCGCTCAGTGTGTTGCATAGCGACTCTGCCTCCACCTATGCTTTCGAGTCAACCAGCGTGTCGACCTCTGTTTGCGCAAGTCGGATGGCGTGTCGACGAGTGGCTGCACATATCTCAGTGTGTCGCCTAGCGTCTCTGCTCCACCTCTGCCTTCGACTTAGCCAGCGTGTCGACCACTGCTTGCGTAAGTCTGCCAGCATGTCGACAAGTGGCTGCGCATCGCTCACTGTGTCGCCTACCGCCTTTTCCTCCGCCTATGCTTTTGACTCAGCAAGCGTGTCGACCTCTGCTTCCGCAAGTCGGCCGGCGTGTCGACCAGTCTCTGTGCATCGGTCATTGTGTCGCCTTGTGTTTCTTTCTAAACCTTAGCTAGAGAGTCAGGAAGCGTGTCGACCAGCGCTTGCGCAAGTCAGCCAGCGTGTCGACCATTGCCTGCGTATCGCTCAGTGTGTCGCATAGCGTCTCTGCCTCCACATCTTCTTGCGACTCAACCAGTGTGTTGACCACTGCTTGCGCAAGTCGGCCAGCGTGTCGACCAGTGGCTGCGGATCGCTCTCTGTGTCGCCTACCGCCTCTACCTCCACCTATACTTTTGACTCAGCAAGCGTGTCGACCAGTCTCTGTGCATCGCTCAGTGTGTCGCCTTGTGTTTCTGCGTAAACATCAGCTAAAGAGTTAGGAAGCGTGTCGACCATTGGTTGCGCAAGTCGGCCAGCGTGTCGACCATTCGCTGCGCATCGCTCAGTGTGTTGCATAGCGTCTCTGCCTCCAATTCTTTTTGCGACTCAACCAGTGTGTTAACCACTGCTTGCGCAAGTCGGCCACCGTGTCGACAAGTGGCTGTGCATCGCTCATTGTGTCGCCTTGCGTTTCTGCCTAACCCTCAGCTAGAGAGTCAGGAAGCGTGTCAACCAGTGCCTGCGCAAGTCGGCCATCGTGTCGACCAGTGGCTGCGCATCGCTTACTGTGTCCCCTAGCGCCTCTGTCTCCACCTATGCTTCCGACTTAGCCAGCGTTTCGACCATTGCCTGCGCATCGCTCAGTGTGTCGCATAGCGTCTCTGCCTCCACATCTTCTTGCGACTTAACCAGTGTGTTGACCCCTGCTTGCGCAAATCGCCCAGCTTGTCGACCAGTGGCTGCGCATCGTTCACTGTGTCGCCCAGCGTTTCTTCCTCCACCTATGTTTCCGACTCAGCCAGCGTGTCGACCACTGCTTCCGCATGTCGGCCGTCGTGTCGACCAGTAGCTGTGCATCGCTCAGTGTGTCGCCTTGCGTTTCTGCCTAAACCTCTGATAGATAGTCAGGAAGCGTGTCGAACACTGCTTGCGCAAGTCGGCCACAGCGTCGTCCAATGGCTGCGCCTATTTCAGTGTGTCGCCTAGCTTCTCTGCTCCACCTCTGCTTGCGACTCAGCCATCGTGTCGACCACTGCTTGCGCAAATGGACCGACGTCTCGACCAGTGGCTGTGCATCGCTCAGTGTGTCGGCTTGCGTTTCTGCCTAAATATCTGCTAGAGAGTCAGGAAGCGTGTCGACGACTGCTTGCCCATGTCGGCCAACGCGTCGTCCAGTGGATGCGCCTATTTCACTGTGTCGCCTAGCGTCTCTGCTCCACTTCTGCTTGAAACTCAGCCACCATGTCGACCACTGCTTCTGCAAGTCGACCGGCGTGTCGACCAGTGGCTGCGCATCGCTCACTGTGCCGGCTAGCGCCTTTGCCTCCAGCTATGCGTTCGACTTAGTCAGTGTGTCGATTACTGCTTGCGCAAGTCGGCCGGCGTGTCGACAAGTGGCTGTGCATCGCTCAGTGTGTCGCCTTGCGTTTCTGCCTAAACATCAGCTAGAGAGTCAGGAAGCGTGTCGACCAGTTCTTGCGCAACTCGGCGAGCGTGTCGACCATTGCCTGCGCATCGCTCACTGTGTCGCCTAGCGCCTCTGCCTCCACCTATGCTTTCGACTTAGACAGCGTGTCGATTACTGCTTGCGCAAGTCGGCCGGCGTGTCGACCAGTGGCTGGGCATATCTCAATGTGTCGCCTAGCGTCTCTGATCCACCTCTGCTTAGGAATCAGCCAGCGTGTCGACCACTGCTTCCGTAAATTTGCCAGCTTGTCGACCAGTGGCGGCGCAAGTCAGGCAGGGTGTGGACTATTGCCTGCGCATCGCTCAGTGTCTCGCATACCGTCTCTGCCTCCACTTCTGAATGCTACTCAACCAGTCTGTTGACAACTACTTGCGAGTCAACGAGCGTGTCGACCAGTGCTTGCGTAAGTCGGCCTCCGTGTCGACCAGTGGCTGCGCATATCTCAATGTGTCGCCTAGCGTCTCTGCTCCACCTCTGCTTGCGACTCAGCCAGCTTGTTGACCACTGCTTCCGTAAGTCTGCCAGCGTGTCCCTCAGTGACTGCGCATCGCTCACTGTTTCGCCTAGCGCCACTGCCGCAACCTACGCTTCCGATTCAGCCAGCGTGTCGACCACTGCTTCCGCAATTTGGCCGGCGTGTCGACCAGTAGCTGTTCTTTGCTCTGTGTGTCGCATTGCGTTTCTGAATAAACCTCAGCTAGAGACTCAGGAGGCGTGTCGACCAGTGCTTCCGGAAGTCGGCCACATTGTCGACCAGTTACTGCGCATATGTCACTGTGTCTCCTAGCGTCTCTGCTCCACCTCTGCTTGCGACTCAGCCACCGTGTCGACCTCTGCTTCCGCAAGTCAGCCGCTGTGTCGACCAGTCTCTGTGCATCGCTCAGTGTGTCGCCTTGCGTTTCTGGCTAAACCTCAGCTAGAGAGTCAGGAAGCGTGTCGTCCAGTGCTTGCGCAAGTCGGCCAGCGTGTTGACCATTGCCTGCGCATCGCTCAGTGTGTTGCATAGCGACTCTGCCTCCACTTTTGCAAACGTGTCTGCCAGAGTGTTGACTAGTGCCTGAGAATCACTCCGTGCGTCACTTTCTGACTCCGCCGCCACCTCTTCTACCGTGTCGGTTAGCGACTTGACCAGTGCGTGCGGATCGCTTAATCTGTTATTTTCTGACTACTACCTCACCTCTGCTACCGTGTCAGCCAGCGACTTGACCAGTGCGTGCGCATCGCTCACTGTGTCGCCTAGCGTCTCTACGTCCACCTCTGCTAGCGAGTCAGCAAGAGTGTCGACCAGTGCCTGAGCATCGCTCCGTGCGTCACCTTCTGACTCCGCCGCCACCTCTTCTACCGTGTCGGTTAGCGACTTGACCAGTGCGTGCGCATCGCTTAATCTGTTATTTTCTGACTACTATCTCACCTCTGCTACCGTGTCACCCAGCGAATTGACCAGTGCGTGCGCATCGCTCACTGTGTCGCCTAGCGTCTCTACGTCCACCTCTGCTAGCGAGTCAGCAAGAGTGTCGACCAGTGGCTCCGCATCGCTCACTTTGTCGCCTTGCGGCAATGTCGCCAAATATGTTTCCTACTCAGCTAGCATGTCGACCACTGCTTGCGCAAGTCGGGCCGCGTGTCGAGCAGTGGCTGCGTATCACTCACTGTGTCGCCTAGTGAAGCTGCCTTCACCTATGCTTCCGACCCAGCCAGCGTGTCGGCCACTGCTTTCGCATGTCGGCCGGCGTGTCAACCAGTGGCTGTGCATCGCTCACTGTGTCGTCTTGCGTTTCTGTCTAAACCTCAGCTAGAGAGTCAGGAGGCGTGTCGACCAGTGCTTCCGCAAGTCAGGGAGCGTGTGGACCATTGCCTGCGCATCGCTCAGTGTGTCCCATACCCTCTCTGCCTCCACTTCTGCTTGCGAGTTACTCACTGTGTTGACCACTTCTTGCTCAAGTCGGCCACCGTGTCGACCAGTGGCTACGCATATCTCAGTGTGTCACCTACCGTCTCTGCCTCCACCTCTACTTGCGACTCAGCCAGCGTGTCGACCACTGCTTGCGCAAGTCGACCGGCGTGTCGACCAAAGGCTGCGCATCGCTCTCTGTGTCGCATAGCGTCTCTGCCTCCACTTCAGCTTGCGATTCAACCAGTGTGTTGACCACTGCTTGCCCAAGTTGGCCACCGTGTCGACCAGTGGCTGCACATATCTCAGAGCGTCAGCTAACGTCTCTGCCTCCACCTCTACTTGCGACTCAGCCAGCGTGTGCACCAGCCGTTGCGCAAGTCGGCCAACGTGTCGACCATTGCCTCTGCATCGCTTAGTGTGTTGCATAGCCTCTCTGCCTCCACATCTACTTGCTACTCAACCAGTGTGTTGACCACTGCTTGCGCAAGTCGGCCGGCGTGTCGACAAGTGGCTGCGAATCGCTCAGTGTGTCGCCTTGCGTTTCTGCTTTTACCTCAGCTAGAGACTCAGGAAGCGTGTCGACCAGTGCTTGCGCATCGCTCAATGTGTTCCATAGCGTCTCTGCCTCCACCTCTGCTTGCGACTCAAAAAGTGTGTTGACCACTGCTTGCGTAAGTCGGCCACCGTGTCGACAAGTGGCTGCGCATATCTTAGTGTGTCGCCTAGCGTCTCTGCCTTTACATCTGCTTGCGACTTAGCAAGCGTGTCGACCACTGATTGCGCAAGTCGGCCAGCGTGTCGACCAGTGGCTGCGCATCGCTTACTGTGTCGCCCAGCGCCTCGGCCTCCACCTATGCTTCCGACTCAGCCAGCGTGTCGACCAGTGCTTGCGCAAGTCGGCCAGCGTGTCGACCTTTTCCTGCGAATCGCTCAGTGTGTCGCATAGCGTCTCTGCCTCCACCTATGCTTTTGACTCGGCCAGCGTGTCGACCACTGCTTGCGTATGTCGGCCGGCGTGTCGACCAGTCCCTGTGCATCGCTCAGTGTGTCGCCTTGCGTTTCTGCCGAAACCTCAGCTAGAGAGTCAGGAAGCGTGTCGACCATTGCTTGCGCAAGTCGGCCAGCGTGTCGACCATTGCCTACGCATCGCTCAGTGTGTCGCATAGCATCTCTGCTTCCACCTCTGCTTGCGACACAGCTAGCGCGTCGACCTCTGCTTGCACAACTCGGCCGGCGTATCGACCAGTCTTTGTGCATCGCTAAGTGTGTCGCCTTGCGTTTCTGCCCAAACCTTAGCTAAAGAGTAAGGAAGCGTGTCGACCAGCGCTTGCGCAAGTCGGCCAACGTGTTGACCATTGCCTGCGCATCGCTCAGTGTGTCGCATACCGTCTCTGCCTCCACATCTGCTTGCGACTGAACCAGTGTGTTGACCACTGCTTGCGCAAGTCGCCCAGCGTCTTCACCAGTGGCTGCGCATCGGTCACTGTGTCGGCTAGCGCCTCTGCCTCCACCTATGCTTCCGACTCAGCCAGCGTGTCGATTACTGCTTGCGCAAGTCGGCCGGCGTGTCGACGTTTGGCTGTGCATCGCTCAGTGTGTCGCCTTGGGTTTCTGCCTAAACCTCAGCTAGAGAGTCAGGAAGCGTGTCGACCATTGCTTGCGCATCGTTCAGTGTGTCCCATAGCGTCCCTGCCTCCACTTCTGCTTGCGAGTCAACCAGAGTGTTGACCACTGCTTGCGCAAGTCGGCCACCGTGTCGACAAGTGGCTGCGTATATCTTACTGTGTCGCCTAGCGTCTCTGCCTCCACCTCTGCTTGCGACTTAGCCAGCGTGTCGACCACTGATTGCGCAAGTCGGCCAGCGTGTCGACAAGTGGCTGCGCATCGCTCACTGTGTCGCCTAGCTCCTCTGCCTCCACTTATGCTTCAGACTCAGCTAGCGTGTTGACCACTGTTTGCGCATGTCGGCTGGCGTGTCGACCACTGGCTGTGCATCGCTCAGTGTGTCGCCTTGCGTTTTTGCCTAAACCTCAGCTAGAGAGTCAGGAAGCGTGTCGACCAGTTCTTGCGAAAGTCGGCCAGCGTGTCCACCATTGCCTACGCATCGCTCGGTGTGTAGCATAGCGTCTCTGCCTCCACCTCTGCTTGCGACTCAACCAATGTGTTGAACACTGCTTGCCCAAGTCGGCCACCGTGTCAACCAGTGGCTGCGGACATCTCAGTTTGTCCCCTAGCGTCTCTGCTTCCACCTCTACTTGCGACTCAGCCAGCGTGTCGACCACTGCTTGCGCAAGTCGGCCACCGTGTCGACAAGTGGCTGCGCATCACCCCGTGTGTCCCCTAGCGTCTCTGCCTCCACCTCTGCTTGCGACTCAACCAGTGTGTTGACCACTGCTTGCGTAAGTCGGCCACCGTGTCGACAAGTGGCTGCGCATATCTTAGTGTGTCGCTTAGCGTCTCTGCCTTTACCTCCGCTTGCGACTTAGCAAGCGTGTCGACCAGTGGCTGCGCATCGCTTACTGTGTCGCTCAGCGCCTCGGCCTCCACCTATGCTTCCCACTCAGCCAGCGTGTCGACCAGTGCTTGCGCAAGTCGGCCAGCGTGTCGACCTTTTCCTGCGCATCGCTCAGTGTGTCGCCTTGCGTTTCTGCCTTTACCTCAGCTAGAGACTCAGGAAGCGTGTCGACCAGTGCTTGCGCATCGCTCAGTGTGTCCCATAGCGTCTCTGCCTCCACCTCTGCTTGCGACTCAACCAGTGTGTTGACCACTGCTTGCGCAAGTCGCCCAGCGTCTCCACCAGTGGCTGCGCATCGCTCACTGTGTCGGCTAGCGCCTCTGCTTTCACCTATGCTTCCGACTCAGCCAGCGTGTCGATTACTGCTTGCGCAAGTCCGCCGGCGTGTCGACCAGTGGCTGTGAATCGCTCAGTGTGTCGCCTTGCGTTTCTGCCTAAACCTCAGCTAAAGAGTCAGAAAGCGTGTCGACCAGCGCTTGCGCAAGTCGGCCAGCGTGTCGACCATTGCCTGCGCATCGCTCAGTGTGTCGCATACCGTCTCTGCCTCCACCTCTGCTTGCGACTCAACAAGTGTGTTGACCACTGCTTGCGCAAGTCGGCCACCGTGTCGACAAGTGGCCGCGCATATCTTAGTGTGTCGCCTAGCGTCTCTGCCTCCACCTCTGCTTGCGACTTAGCAAGCGTGTCGACCACTGATTGCGCAAGTCGGCCAGCGTGTCGACCAGTGGCTGCGCATCGCTCACTGTGTCGCCCAGCGAATCGGCCTCCACCTATGCTTCCGACTCAGCCAGCGTGTCGACCAGTGCTTGCGCATGTCGGCCGGCGTGTCGACCAGTGGCTGTGCATCGCTCACTGTGTCTCCTAGTTTCTCTGCCTCTACTTATGCTTCCGACTCGGCCAGCGTGTCGACCAGTCCTTGTGCATCGCTCAGTGTGTCGCCTTGCGTTTCTGCCGAAACCTCGGCTAGAGAGTCAGGAAGCGTGTCGACCACTGCTTGCGCAAGTCGGCCAGCGTGTCGACCATTGCCTACGCATCGCTCAGTGTGTCGCATAGCGTCTCTGCCTCCACCTCTGCTTGCTACTCAGCTAGCGCGTCGACCACTGCTTGTGCAAGTCGGCCAGCGTGTCGACAAGTGGCTGCGCGTCGCTCACTGTGTCGCCTAGCGCCTCTGGCTCCACCTATGCTTTCGACTCAGCCAGCGTGTCGACCTCTGCTTGCGCAATTCGGCCACGTGTCGACCAGTCTCTGTGCATCGCTCAGTGTGTCGCCGTGCGTTTCTGCCTAAACCTCATCTAAAGAGTCAGGAAGCGTGTCGACCAGCGCTTGCGCAAGTCGGCCAGCGTGTCGACCATTGCCTGCGCATCGTTCAGTGTGTCGGATACCGTCTCTGCCTCCGCATCTCCTTGCGACTGAACCAGTGTGTTGACCACTGCTTGCGCAAGTCGCCCAGCGTCTCCACCAGTGGCTGGGCATCGCTCACTGTGTCGGCTAGCGCCTCTGCCTTCACCTATGCTTCCGACTCAGCCAGCGTGTCGATTACTGCTTGCGCAAGTCGGCCGGCGTGTCGACGTTTGGCTGTGCATCGGTCAGTGTGTCGCCTTGGGTTTCTGCCTAAACCTCAGCTAGAGAGTCAGGAAGCGTGTCGACCATTGCTTGCGCATCGCTCAGTGTGTCCCATAGCGTCCCTGCCTCCACTTCTGCTTGCGAGTCAACCAGTGTGTTGACCACTGCTTGCGCAAGTCGGCCACCGTGTCGACAAGTGGCTGCGTATATCTTACTGTGTCGCCTAGCGTCTCTGCCTCCACCTCTGCTTGCGACTTAGCCAGCGTGTCGACCACTGATTGCGCAAGTCGGCCAGCGGGTCGACAAGTGGCTACGCATCGCTCACTGTGTCGCCTAGCGCCTCTGCCTCCACTTATGCTTCAGACTCAGCTAGCGTGTTTACCACTGTTTGCGCATGTCGGCCGGCGTGTCGACCAGTGGCTGTGCATCGCTCAGTGTGTCGCCTTGCGTTTTTTCCTAAACCTCAACTAGAGAGTCAGGAAGCGTGTCGACCAGTGCTTGCGAAAGTCGGCCAGCGTGTCCAACATTGCCTACGCATCGCTCGGTGAGTAGCATAGCGTCTCTGCCTCCACCTCTGCTTGCGACTCAACCAATGTGTTGAACACTGCTTGCCCAAGTCGGCCACCGTGTCAACCAGTGGCTGCGGACATCTCAGTGTGTCCCCTAGCGTCTCTGCTTCCACCTCTACTTGCGACTCAGCCAGCGTGTCGACCACTGCTTGCGCAAGTCGGCCACCGTGTCGACAAGTGGCTGCGCATCACCCCGTGTGTCGCCTAGCGTCTCTGCCTCCACTTTTGCAAACGTGTCTGCCAGAGTGTTGACTAGTGCCTGAGAATCACTCCGTGCGTCACTTTCTGACTCCGCCGCCACCTCTTCTACGGTGTCGGTTAGCGACTTGACCAGTGCGTGCGCATCGCTTAATCATTTATTTTCTGACTACTACCTCACCTCTGCTACCGTGTCAGCCAGCGACTTGACCAGTGCGTGCGCATCGCTCACTGTGTCGCCTAGCGTCTCTACGTCCACCTCTGCTAGCGAGTCAGCAAGAGTGTCGACCAGTGCCTGAGCATCGCTCCGTGCGTCACCTTCTGACTGCGCCGCCACCTCTGCCACCGTGTTAGCTAGCGTTTCGACCAGTGAGTGCGCATTGCTCAGTGTGTCGCCTAGCGTCTCTGCGTCCACCTCTGCTAGCGAGTCAGCCACGGTGTCGACCAGTGCCCGCGGATCGCCCCGTGTGTCGCCTGGTGTCTCGGTCTTCACCTCTGCAACCCTGTCAGCCAGCGTCTCGACCAGTGCCTGCGCATCACTCAGTGTGTCGCCATAGCGTCTCTGCCTCCAAATCTGATAGCGAGTCAGGAAGCGTGTCGACCATTGCTTACGCATCTCCCCGTATGTCACCTTCTGTTTACGCCGCCTCCTCTGCTATCGTGTCAGCCAGCGTCTTGACCACTGCCTGCGCATCGCCCCGTGTGTCGCCTAGCGTCTCTGCGTCCACCTCTGGAAGCGTGTCAGCCAGAGTGTCTACCAGTGCCTTCGCATCGCTCAATCTTTCTCCTTCTGACTACGGGGCCACATCTGCTACCGTGTCAGCCAGCGACTCGACCAGTGCGTGCGCATCGCTCAGTGTGTCGCCTAGCGTGTTTACGTGCACCTCTGCTAGCGAGTCAGCCGGCGTGTCAACCAGGGCCTGCGCATCGCTAAGTGTGGCACCTTCTGACTACTTCGCCACCTCTGCTATTGTGTCAGCCAGCGACTCGACCAGTGCGTGCGCACCGCTCAGTGTGTCGCATGTCGTCTCTGCCTCCACCTCTGCTAGCGAGGCAGCCACGGTGTCGACCAGTGCCTTCGCATCGCCCGTGTCTCGCCTGGTGTCTCAACCTCCACCTCTGCTACCGTGGCAGCCAGCGACTTGACCAGTGCGTGCGTATCGCACACTGTGTCACCTAGCGTCTCTACGTCCACCTCTGCTAGCGAGTCAACAAGAGTGTCGACCAGTGCCTGAACATCGCTCCGTGCGTCACCCTCTGACTGCGCCGCCACCTCTGCTACCGTGTCAGGGAACGTCTCGAAAAGAGCTTACGCATTGCTCAGTGTGTCGCTTAGCGTCTCTGCCTCCACCTCTGCTACCGTGTTAGCGAGCGTCTCGACCAGTGCCTACGCATCGTCCAGTGTGTCGCCATAGCGTCTCTCCCTCCACCTCTGATACCAAGGCAGCCACCGTGTCGAGCAGTGCCTGCGCATCGCCCCGTGTCTCACCTGGTGTCTCAACCTCCACCTCTGCTACCGTGTCAGCCAGCAACTTGACCAGTGCGTGCGCATCGCTCACAGTGTCGCCTAGGGTCTCTACGTCCACCTCTGCTAGCGAGTCAGCCAGAGTGTGAACCAGTGCCTTGACATCGCCTCGTGTGGCCAAGCGTCTCTGCCTCCACCTCTGCAAGCTTGTCAGCCAGTGTCTACGAGTGCCTGCGCATCGCTCAATCTTTCACCTTCTGACTACGGCGCCACCTCTGCTACCGTGTCGGGCAGCGACTCGACCAGTGAGTGCGCATCGCTCAGTGTGTCGCGTAGCGTCTCTACCTCCACCTCTGCTAGCGAGTCAGCCAGCGTGTTGACCAGTGCCTGCGCATAGCTCAGTGTGTCACCTTCTGACTACAGCGCCACCTCTGTTACCGTGTCAGCCAGCGACTTGACCAGTCCGTGCGCATCGCTCAGTGTGTCGCCTAGCGTCTCTACGTCCACTTCTGCTAGCGAGTCAGCCAGCGTTTCGACCAGTGCTTACGCATCGCTCAGTGAGGCACCTTCTGACTACGGCGCCAGCTCTGCTACCGTGTCAGCCAGCGACTCGACCAGTGCGTGCGTATAGCTCAGTGTGTCGCCTCTGCTCGCGAGGCAGCAGCCGCGTCGACCAGTGGCTGAGCAGCGCCCCATGTGTTGCCTAGTGTCTCGGCCTCCACCTCTGCAAGCGAGTCAACCAGTGTGTCGACCAGTGCCTGAACATCGCTCCGTGCGTCACCTTCTGACTGGGCCGCCACCTCTGCTACCGTGTCGGCCAGCCTCTCGACTAGTGCCTGCGCATTGCTCAGTGTGTCACCTAGCGTCTCTGCCTCCACCTCTGCTTGCGAGTCAGCCAGCGTGTCGACCAGTGCCTGCGCATCGCTGAGTGTGTCACCATAGCGTCTCTGCCTCCAAATCCGCTAGCGAGTCAGCCATCATGTCAACCAGTGCCTGCGCATCGCCCCGTGTGTCGCCTAGCGTCTCTGCCTCCAAATCTGCAAGCCTGTCTGCCAGAGTGTTAATCAGTGCCTGAGCATCGCTCAGTGCGTCACCTTCTGACTCCGCCGCCACCTCTCCTACCGTGTCGGGCATCCTCTTGACCAGTGCTTGCGCATCGCTCACTTTTTCACCTAGCGTCACTTTTTCCACCTCTGCAAGCTTGTCAGCCAGAGTGTCGACCAGTGCCTGCGCATGGCTCAGTCTGTCACCTTCTGACTACCGCGCCACCTCTGCTACCGTGTCAGCCAGCGACTCGACCAGTGGGTGCGCATCGCTCAGTGTGTCGCTTAGCGTCTCTACGTCCACCTCTGCTAGCGAATCAACCAGCGTCTCTACCAGTTCCTACGCATCACTCCGTGTGTCGCCATAGCGTCTCTGCCTCCAAATCTACTTGCGAGTCAGCAACTTCCCCACCAGTGCCTGCGCACCGCCCCGTATGTCACCATCTGTCCACGCCGCCCCCTCTGCTATCGTGTCAGCTAGCGACTCGACCAGTGCGTGCGCATCGCTCTGTGTGTCGCCTAGCGTCTCTGCCTCCACCTCTGCTAGCGAGTAAGCCATCGTGTGTACCAGTGCCTTCGCATCGCCTCGTGTGTCGCCTAGTGTCTCGGCTTCCACCTTTGCCTGGCGTGCCAGCCTTAGCATGGATTATTGACTAGGACTTTTTTTTTTACCAGTGCCTCGATTAATGTCGTGGGCTCCACCTCTGCTAGCTTAAAAGCCAGAGCATTAAAAGCCAGACCATCCACTTGTGCCTAGGCTATTACTTCGGTGTTTGTGTCGCTTAGTGTCTGTTAGGTTAGTGCCTCGCCCTTGCCTTTTACCATTGTGTTGATTAGTGTCCCGAACTCCACTTCTGCTCTCCTTGAAGCGATAGCATGGAATAGTGTCTCGGGTTTCAGTTCGTCCAGAATGTTTCTTAGTTTCTTGGCCTCCACTTCTGCTACCATGTCAGCTAGAGGATCTAGTAGTGCCTCGGCCTTTTATTTAATAATGGTGTCGCTTAGTGTCGCAAACTCTACATCGTTCAGGGTGTCGCCAGGTGTCTCCGCCTTTACCATTACAAGCATGTAATTGACGTCTTGATTAGCTACTGGGCCTCCACTTGGACCAGTGTCTCGGGAAATTTTCTCGTTTTCCATCTCTGCTAGCCACGGCATCGACTAGCACCTCGGCCTTCACATCGGCCAGTGTTCGCTTAGGATATCGGACTCCACCTCTTCTAGTGGGTTAGCTAAATTATCGATTAGGGCCCTTGCCTAAAGTTTGACCAGTGTATCGATTACTGTCCCGGACTGATTTTACGCTAGCGTCTCAGCGAGGTCATCGAATAGTGCCTCACTCCCGACGGCAAGCGCAGCTAGCGTACTAGTCAGTGCAGCGACATGTAACAGCTTAATCTTCCATTTTGTCTAGTGTCTTGTTTGCTGTCTGGGCCTTCACGAAGCAAAGAGTTTCAACTTTCGTCTCCACCATTGGCTCGTTTTCACATCGCCCAGTGTGTCGCGAAGTGCCTTGATCCTCTACTGTGCGAGCCAGCTAATGGCTCGGCCTTCACTTTAACTATTCTGTAGATTAGTGTCGCGGCAACCTTCACTGCCACTGTTTATCGCCAGAGCAGGCAATAGTGCCTGAGCTGTTAATGCAGCCAATGTGTTGCTCAGTTCCTTGGTCAGAAATTTTCAGACGGTCAGAGAAAGTCTGCCAGAGTATCGAGTAGTGCCTTGGCCTTTACTTCAACCAATCTTTTCCTTAATGTCTCGGCCTCTTCCTCTGGAAGCCTGTAGCGAGAGCATCTACTAGTGCAATAACCTTAACATTAGCGAGTTTTTGCTTAGTGTCTCGGGCTCCAGGTCTGTCGGACAGGCAGCTAGAGCATTGAATAGTGCCATGGACTTTACTTCAGCCAGAGTGTCGCTTAGTGTCTACGCCTACACCTCTGCTACCGTGTCAGCCAGAGTATCCGTTAGTGCTTTGACCTCCACATTCGCCAGTGTTAGCTTAGTGTCTCTAGTTCCACTTCTGCTAACATGTCAGCCAGAGCGGAGTTAAGGACCAGAGCCTAATCTTCCTCTTTGTCCAGTGACTTGCCAACTGTTTCGTCCTTCACCAACGCATGTGTCTACTAGCATGTCGACCAGTGCCTCGTTCTTTATCGCCCATTTATTCAAGTCTCTTGATCTCTACTCTGGTTGCGTGTCAGGAATCGAGACTACTAGTAATTCGGTCTCAACATCATTCATTGTGTCGCCAGTTGTTTTCGCTCCCACTTCTGCAAGCATGTAAGTCAGGGTGTTAATTAGTTATTTGGCCTCGATGTGAACCAGTGTCTCGCGACAATTTCTCTCCCTCTTTGTCTGCTAGGAGTAGTGATTCGCCTTTTAAAGCGGCCAGTGGTCGCTTGATTTCTCCCGCTCCCACTTCTGTTGTCCAGTGAGCCAGAGCATGCAATAGAGCATCGACCTTCACTTCGAACAATGTGTTTTCTTAGTGTGTCTTACTATACATCTGCGAGGGTGCCTCGCACCTAACTTTGCACAGTGTGTCGCTTATTGTCTCGGTGTCAACTTCTGCAGCGGTGTCACACAAAGCATCCACTAGTGCATTCGCATTTACTTTGACTTTTTGCCCCTTTTGTCTCTGGTTCCAGCTCTGCTAACTCGCAAACATGTGAGCCAGAGAAGAAGCGAAATGAACCAAAGCCTTATCTTCCACTTCGACAAGTCTCTAACCAACTGTCTCGGCCTTCACTAGGGCAACAGTGTCAACTACCTTGTCGACCAGTGCCTCGTTTTCACACCGCCCAATGGGTCGACAAGAGTGTTGACCTTTAATCTGCTAGAGTGTCAGAGGGCGGTCGACTAGTGTCTTGGACTTAACCTCGTGCGTCCCCTCCACCTATGCATTCGAATAAGTCAGGCTGTTCTGTAATTAATTGGCCTCCATATTTCCCAGTGTCAGGCACAGCATTCACTAGTACCTCAGCGTTTACTTTGACCCGTGTGTTGCTTAGTGTCTAGGCCTTCACCTCTTCTCCAGTGTAAGCAAGAACATCGGCTAGTGGCTCGTCTTTCACATCGGCCAGTGTTTGCTTAGTGTCTCGGTCTTTTCCTATGCTAGCGTGTCAGCTACCGCATCCATTAGCGCCTCGGCCTTCGCTTTGACCAGTGGGTCGATTAGTGTCTCGGATTCTACTTCTGCTAGCGTATCAGCACGAGCATCGAATAGTGATTCGGCCTTCTTTTTAACTAGGGTGTCGCTTGGTGTTTCGGCCTATGTTTCTGCTAGCGTGTCACCCAAAGCATCCACTACTGCCTCGGCTTTCTCTTTGTACAGTATGTTGCTTAGTGTCTCGTTCTCCACGTCTATTAGCTTGTCAACCAGAGAATCGACTAGCGACTCCGCCTCCAGTTCTGGTAGCGTTTCAGCTAGAGCATCGACTTGTTCCTCAGCCTTCACATCTACTAGTGGTCCCTTTGCGTCTCGGGCCGCAACGCTGCTAGCATGTCAGCCACAGCATGAAAAAACTGCCTCGGCTTTTACGTTGACCAGTGTGTTGACTAGTGTCTTGACCTCAACCTCTGCGAGCGTGTGAGGCTCCACCTCTGTTAGCGTGTCAGCCAAAGCAACGATTAGTTTCTCTACCTTTTGTTTTCCTAGGGTTTTGATTAGCGTCCTGCACTCAACTTCTGCTAGAGTGTCAGAAAGAGCATGGAATAGTGCCTTGGCCTTCACATCCCCCAGTGTACGACTAGTGTCTCTAGTTCCACTTTTGCTAACATGTCAGCAAGAGAAGCAAGAAGAAACAGAGCCTAATCTTCCACTTTGTCCAGTGTTTTGTTTACTGTGTTGGCCTTCACCCATAATTGAGTGAAAACTAGCGTGTCGACCAGTGTGTCGTTTTCACATCGCCCAGTCTGTCGCAAAATGTCTTGACCCCTACTCATCTTGCCAGCTAGTGCCTCGGTCTTTACATTAATCATTGTGTCGATTAGTGTCTCGGCCACCTCCGCTGCTACCGTGTCAGCAAGAGCATCCAATATTGCCTACCCTTTCACTTTGGCCACTGTGTCACTTAGTGTCTCGTTCTCTACTTCCTCTAGCGTCTCACCCAGAGCATCGACTAGTCCCTTGCCCTTCACTTCCACCAGTGTTTTACTAAGTGTCCCGGCCTCCATCTTTGCTAGCGCGTCAAGCAGAGCATCGGCCGTTCCTTTGGAAAGGGTGTCGCTTATTGTCTTGGCCTCAACTTCGTTCAGAGTGTCGCCAGCTGTCTCCGTCTTCACCTTTGCAAGCATGTAAATCAAGGTGTCTATTAGTTACTTGGCCTACACATTACCCAGTGCCTTGCAAAGATTTCTTGCTTTCCATCTCTACTACCTTGTCAGCCAGTGTCTCGTCCTCCATATGAGCTAGTGTCCGCCAGAGCATCGACTATTGCCTCGGCTTTCACATCGGCCAGTGGCACAAAAGCGTTTGATACACGCGGCATTTTGAGTACCCCTGCAAGCGATGTTCACTGAACGACTGAAAACAAACGGTACAGCGATTAAAATTACAAGAGAGACTACTAACAATCAATAAAACAAATATAATTCGGTGAAACATATAAAGGGACAACAATTTTCATTCACGAAGACAAGTATTAAAACAATTCTGAGTCTTCAAGCTTAAAGCTTAAGCTTATGATTTAAGCCAGCTTCCCGGTGTTTGCTTCTTTTCAAAGATGAACTCGAGGCAAGAAAATCGCTCAAAGCTTTCTTTTACAGCCAGAAATATAACTAAATATTCTTTGGAACGTTTTCTTTCTATTTGCGGTTAGAAAATGTCTAAAGGCTTTTTAAAGGTCTGCAAGCTTATATCAAAACTGATACTCGGTCAGATCATTGTCTCAAATCTTACAAACGTGCATAAACTAAATAGCCGCATTAACTACGCTCGAATTCATTAAATTAGATATAAAAAACAAACATGAAATACAATAATTACTCAAGCTTACCATTCGAGATGCAGCACTGAAAGGTATCAAGTAAGGCCAGTATCGCTTCAGACTTTGCAACCCTCTTACTCATCAAGAAGGTGAAAAACGAAAACGATGCCATCGGAAATCAGATTTCCGACTTTGACAAGTGACGTATTTCTCAACCAAAAACCCAATAAACAAACTAGCCATGAATAACAGAAGACTCCTGATAGCAGCTGAATTTCATTTTGTACATCCAAAGGAAAAAGACAGTTAAAAACATCACAAGTTGACACAAAACTCTGTCAGCTTCAGCTGTCAAAGTAAACAAGATTCAAGGCGCTGCATAAATTTCCCATGTGAGCTCACTGTCAAATTTTGACCAATTACAGCATAAAAATTGGACGAAGAGCGTGACCAACGCGTGATCTTGGTGAGCAAAGTCTGCCCTCCCTGTAATAGCTGGCTGAATTTTCGCGTCTAAAGTCAGATTAAAATCAAACTTTTAATTGTGCGGTAGAAATGCACGACATATTTCATATGAATTTAAAAAAGTCAAACTTGAGCCTGCGATCATTTGAAAACTACTAACTTGTCAGCAGATAACTTCAAAAAAGTACTTGACCACCGCGATACGGTCAAGTAATACTGGTCAGCGGATACCCTGTTTTGACAGCTGTCAAGTGATCACAACATTGATGTCCAATGTGTCTGCTCTCAAACTAGCTAGAAACTATGAGATTGAACATTGATCGCGATCTAGTAAAACAAATGGTCAGCAGACAGCTTCCAATTAAATAACGTCGCCTCGATGAGTTAGCGATATAGTCATGTGATACTGGTCAGTGGCTATCCTGTTTTGACAGCTGTCAATTGACCGTATTTTGAATGTCCA
This sequence comes from Porites divaricata, assembly GCA_038088405.1. Lineage (NCBI taxonomy): Eukaryota > Metazoa > Cnidaria > Anthozoa > Scleractinia > Poritidae > Porites > Porites divaricata. The sequence continues at coordinate 13,329,675 of JBBMOI010000005.1, read as the reverse complement.
ATATACAAGATGTGGACTTGCCAAGACTTGCCTGAGACACCCCTCCCTCCCTTTTCATCAATGTGGTGCCAGTTCAATTCAATCTTGGACAACCAGTCCCTTCCCATGAGAGGAAAACCTTTCCCTTTAGTGTCTATAATGGGTAGGTCAAGTTCTTGAGAACCATACTTAACATGAACAGCGGTTTCCCCAGACACCGCTATGAAATGACCTGAATAGCTCCTTAATGTCAAATTAGACTTTTTTACGGGGACTGAGCCTAAATCTTTCTACCATATTTCCTCTGGGATCACAGTCACTGCAGCTGTCCAATTCTAATTCACAGGGAACATTATTGGTAATAAATGGTATCAATATTTCATCTGATTTCCTTTTTAAGGAATTTTTTACAGAAAACATGGGCCATCACAGTGATATTCGTCACCGGAGTTTTCATAATATGAAGAGCTAGAAGCCTCACTTTCAGAACCACTTTCAGTGCCTAACAGCTTAATTTTTAAATCTTTTTTTTTCTTGCCTTGCTTAGTTTTCGGCTGCTTAGGTTTACCTTTAGCTGGGGACTTGACAGAATTCTTCCGCGGACATTGAGGACTACTGTGGCCCTTTCGTTTGCACGTGTGACACTCAGAATCTTTGTGAAAACAATTTTCTGGTAAATTATTTCGCCTATCGCAACGAAAACACGGGTCATGTAAGTCCATCTTCTGTACGGGTTTAGGCTCACTAGAAATTTCGGATATTTCATTCTCCGTTAACTCCATGCCAACAGCGATATCCACTGCTTTCTTTAGTGTTAAATCTGCAACTCCTAATAATTTTCTTCGAATCGTTTGAGACGTAATACCACACACCAATCTATCCCTCAATGCTTCATCGCGATATCCACCAAACTCGCAAGTGTCAGCTAATTTTTGCAAATTAGCTAAAAATTCACGAATTGAATGACCTTCCACTTGATTGCGCTTGTGAAATTTGTACCTTTCCGGCTTCGGCGTCAAATGTCGGCCCATAACTCCCACAATTTCAGTGAACGATAACTCCATCGGTTAAGTCGGTGTAGTTAGACTCTTTAACAAAGTATACATCTTCCCACCAATCAAGGTAAGCTAAGTGGCTGCCTTTTTCTCGTTGGGAACATTGTTCACTACGAAAACCATTCCCAAACCCTCTACATATGTCGACCACTCTTTCACTTTCCGGTCAAAATTTTCTGTTCGGCCGAAATAACCTGTAATTGGAGCACTGAATAAAGCTTCACCCCCTCCTTGGACGTCAGCACCGGCTGTACTTTCTCCCTGGGGCATGATACTATAATCTCATAACTCGTCGCCAAAATTTGTAGTGTTTTGGCGGGGAAATAATGACTCCGGGGGTACAAACTCAACTTGGTTTTAATGGCGGAGAAGTAACAACGGTACAAGGTTAACACTCACACGCACGAGGTGAGTCACGTGATTGAGCAAGCGTTACATCATAACAACATTCGCCGCGCCGAGTCGATTGAGTCCATTTCTTTCTTCGTAAAGAACCTTGGCAAAGGGAAGGTAATCAACTTTCGTTTCTGCGGGAGTTAAGAGGCTGTCTCAGTAAAAACCGCCCGCTCAATTTCGAGTGAAAAATAATTTTGTCTGAAACTCTGGCGAGTGAAAGGCTTTATCGAGACTGTAACTAAAATAAGTTGGCTTTGATTCACAATAATTTTTTGGATGCGCCGAGTATGGCGAGTATGGCCATTTTGCACGTCTTGAAAACTGAATTTTTTTGCATTTTTTGCGGCGCTGTAAAATGTTTGATTTGCACCATCTACCAATGAATTTATAGGTAAACATCTCTAGTTTTTCTTGAAAGTAATAGTTATCCACTACATTTAGCTGGAAAGACGAAATCAAGCAAAATATGACCCTAACTAATTGCCTTAGAGCGAAAGGCCAAATTTATTTCTGACGTTTGGGACATAGTTGAAAGCTCTAGACTAAATAGACGCAATATACAAAACCCCATGTACGATTTCAGTATTTCAAAAGTTATGACCGTTTGTATCAACGCGTATGCGAGCTAATACGATATTTTCAGATTTAGCGTAACAGATGTATCTCAAGCAGATTTTGTCAAAAGTACGGCTTACCTAATTCATTACCGGCAGTGATCACAAATTGAGCCATATTCCAATCCCTGAGATGCCGGACTCCATAAAATTCCTGTAAATGTGCTTTAGAAACTGCTGGTATGCGGCCATTTTTGAATCCCATGCTAACAACCCGAAGCTCAAAACAGGTGAAACTGTGTCACGTTTCGAGCTAAATAGCTCGGTAAAACAATCTTTCAGAGGTGAAAGTTTGTTGGAGGATTAGAAAATCAACTAGGCAGGTCTCATTTTGGATCCGAAAATTGAGATTTCAGAGCTACAACCTCGAATAAACCTTCTATTCAACCGGCTCTGCAAGGTCAAATGCAGGTTGACACGTAAACTGGAAATGTTGAAACCCGGAAATACGAAAAACCGAAAATGCGGAAATCCGGGTCATCAGGAAATCGGCAAATCTGAAGTCAATCAGAAGCCGAAGGCAGTTCCAAAAATTAGAAACAGCTGCATTCGTTTAGGGCTTCTTTTCGACGTTGAGACACGTAAAAGATAAAACCTTCCAAACCGGCGTAGCTGTTTGATTTTCACTCAACTGAAACGCAGTTCCACGATCGATTGCGTTTGGCAATAGGGTCCTTAAGAAACGGTAAATATCATTAACCGATTACATTCTATGTGCGCTATCATATCACACTTGTGACTAATACTTTACAGAAGTTGGCTGTATATCGAAAGTGAATGTGTCGAGATCTAGGAAACCGAGCCAACTCGGTTGTCTGGGCTTATTAGTATAGAGGCCCTTGAAAATCGCTTGTTAAGAGCGAAAAAATAGTCCCGGCCGGTGAGTAAGTTTATAAGAAACATGTTTATAAGAAACCAATCAGTTTTCAAGACGCGCAACTAGACCGGGCCGGCCGAGAGGTCCGCCAAATTTGCATTTCCATGTGTGCTTAGGTGTGTAGCCCGTTTGTAAGTATATGCCTTGTGATAATAATTGTAATTGTTGTACTTTGGAATAACAAATGAAATATAATAATAATAAGAAGAGAAATTTAGTACTTATTGATAATTTCCAATAAATAATGCCTGGCAGCTTGGAAAATCATACAAGAAACTTACCATCGCATGGATTTAAATATGCAAGCCGGGTATTTCAAGCTAAAAAAAACTTACCCTCATGCAGAAAAAGGGAGTATATCCTTATGACTATATGGATAGTTTTCAGAGATTTGGTGACCAGCAAATACCCCCAAAAGATGATGAGGGCATTTCTGAGGCACAATATGAACACGCCCAAAAAGTGTGGAATATCTTTAGTTGCAAAAATATGGGAGATTATCATGACCTATATTTTGAAAGTGATATTCTCCTGCTAACAGATGAAAGACATGCCTTCAATACTATAAGTTAGATCCCGCACATTACTTTACATCTCCAGGGCTATTGTGGGATGCCATGTTGAAGATGACAGGGATTAAACTGGAGTTGATTACCGATATTGACCAATTCCAGTTCATAGAAAAAGGCATGAGAGGGGGGATTTCTTATATTGCCAATCGATATGGAGAAGCTAATAATGAATATACAGGGTGTTTCAAAAGTTCGTTCCGATTGTAAATTTTATTTTGAGAAAAGCATTTAATACTTCTTTAGGCAAATTTAAACTGATTCAGGTAAGAAAGTTATCTAAATAACCGATGAAAGCAATTTCAAGCTAAAATTTGAAGAAATTATAATTTTTTTAATTTTTGCCCCAACTGTACACGTACGCGTGGTTTTCACGCCATACTTTTCCTGCCCATTTTGCAGGTTTTCTATTTTGGTATTTGTATCGTTTTCTTTTAGTTTCTCTACTCCTTCATGAAAATGAAGGCCTACACTGTTTCTGCTAGAGCTCAGGCATCAATTTAAATGGTTTTCTGGCGATTCAGTCAAAAAAAAAATTTGCCAAAATGTTGAAGAAGGTTGAACGATGACCGAACAAGTGGTCAAACGTGAAGACCTTAGACGACAAACCAAGGAGTGGAAGGCCGTTTTTTCAGAAAATGTGTGAGAAATATTATCGAAAAAGCTGTAAGTATATGCGTAACAATTCCACAAAACAGAAAGGTAAAAAAAATTCAACTTCACATTATCGATCAAAGTTTCAAGCACAACGGTGTGGGGATAAGTTAGCAAAAAGGTTGGAAAGCCTTGAAGAGAAAAAGGCGGTGCACACTTCGTGCAAGCATGGTGTCACAAGGATTTGCCAACTTTATACCAAAGGAGGAGCGGCCGGCAAACTCACGTGAAGTGAACCCCTTAGAGACCATGTGGATTATCGTAGACGAGACAACATACAAAGATATCCAGCCCCTAAGACAGTGACTACATCTCCCCTGGAAGAATGTGACTTTGAACACGCTTTGGGAGCTCGTACACATTCTATACCTCACCAAAATAGAAAATGTCAGAAAACATACAGGAAGACATTCTGGTTACTAATATTTTATGAGCCAATGTCTGTAATTTTCGAGAATCGGTTGACAGTCGTGAAATTTTGAATATCTTCATATTTTGCCCAAATAATCTCTATGGTACACTTTTTTCAAAAATCACATTAAAACTTGAAATGCTAAATTGGCGCTCTTTGGAGTATGAAATTAGCGAACATTAAGCATTTTCTTCGCGCTCGTACAGAAAAAACAGGATAATATCTCTAAATGAAATCAAGTCGCAAAACAAACACAGATTTGTACTTAATAATTCAATAATTATCTTTAGATAAGCTGTTTAAATGTGACTGTGTCGGCCGCAAGAAGAAACACGATTTCGGCTCTTTTCAAAAATGGCAAATTTGACCTAACTTCAGCATCGAAAAAACCCAATTGGTACATAGAATTTCAACATCAAACAAACACCATTTTAAAGCACATCCTTTGCCGTTTCTTGTGTTAAAACGTTTTTGCGGCATTACAAAAGTGCGTCGCTGAGACACCGAAACGTGCTGGGTAGTTTCGCACGTTGGAACGCTGAAACAAACTGGTCGCGATGTAGGCAACAAGGGGCACATCACGGAAAGCTTTTAAAACCTTTGGGAAAACGCTTTTCAATTTGATATTTATAAAAAAAAAAGAACTAAGTAGATTAACACTGCATTTGACTGCATGCAAGTGGTTGAAAAAGACAACCCTGTTGAGTTCTTGTAGTGTAAATATTGACCTCGACGCGAGTTTCTGCATCTAAAATAAAGCCGCTAGATACGGCGTGCTAGCTCTGAATGGGACACGAGATCTATAAGAATTTACTTACCACAGTCGTTTCAACTGTACACAGTTTACTGAAGTCTTGGTCGTTTAGCCTCGGACTAAACGCTGTGTTGCGTGATGAAAGCCCGTGTGTGATTTGAGTCAGGTCACGCAACTGTACAGACAAGGAAAATCATCACACGACTGTACAAGAAAAAATAAATTGAAAATTAAAACTGTTATATTTTTTTTTCAGTTTTATAACGACTTCTCCAAAATATTTCGAACTAAATTTACTTTTAGGACGTACAAGCCGAAACTCAAACCTAGAAAGAAAACAAATAGAGTAAGTCGAGTTTGCAAAACTTCTCACACTAGTTTTCTTTTATTTGCACTTAACCTTCTGAACCCTTCCTTGTAATAAACTAATCTTAACCCCGCTCGGCGTATAGACTTCTCTATTGATCAGCTCAGCATGCATGAATTGAGGGATTTAGGTACACACGTACGCCATATACAACATGAAAGCAGAGCAGGGAAATAGAAACGAGTAAGAAAATTGGCTAATGTGCCGCAAAAGAACATTCCTGACAAAAACCACAAATCGACAATGTACAATGGACACATTTGATGAGCGAAATACAAGTATTTAACATGTTTAAATTACTAGTATTGCTTTGCTCCTCTGCGGCAAGGGAATCTTCTGGCGAGACCTCAACCTGCTGTTGACGAATTGCCATGATCATCCGATCCTCCACCAATCGAACAGAGGCCTTTTAAGGCCAGTCTACACAGTATAGAAGAGCCAGTCTAGAAAAAAAATATATATATATTTTTAGCCGCATAGGACGCGTGCAATACGAGCTGTTAGACCGGAATGCACGTACATGCTAGCTCCTACCTAAAAAAAGGAAGAGTCACCTGGCTCTGTCCGCCACCACCCCCCGGCACTTGTTCGCAGGCTAGAAAATAAACCAAGTCACTGCCAAGTTCTTTTTCATATCATCAAAATCCGTCGCGTAAATGAAAATATGCTTAAAAATGCCTCAGCCATTTTACGTAGTATCTTTTAACCAATGACGTTGCGGAGAAAAGAGAGAAAAGGCTGAAAATAGCCTTTTTGCCCTCTTCACTAGGTCTTCACCCGCAGTGACTTGTGTGCTGAAACTCCTTCGTGGTGGTATCTCTCAGGCAAAAAATAAAAAAATAAGTGTAAAGGCTGCACCTTCGTCGTTCAGAAAACGTGTGCGTGTATCATTTTCTTCAGCCGCACGTCCTCCTGCCCTAAACTTAAACAAGCTAAGACGACTTTTCGTGATGTTAGCATAGTCACCTGAGACCTCTTGTAATGCTCACTAAAATAGTACCAACCAATTTCGTAGCCTGTTCAGAGACCTTCTACTTTTTCTTTAGCGATCTTCGATCTAATTTCTCTTTGGAAATCGTCGATTTCGCGTATGAAAATAAAAAGCTCAGGGGATTTAATGACCACTAGCGCAACGGGCTCTCTCTCGCGTGTTCGTCTATTTTCGAAATGAAAAAGGAGTGTAGAGGCTGCACTTTCGTCGCTCAAAAAACGTCTGCGTATATCATTTTCCTCAGGTCATACAGAGTCATCAGTCAATGTGCCTTTATGGCCCCCTTATGAGCAGCCAGTAGGCTGTTCTCGAACGGTACCAGGTGATTTGTTGCACCGCCACCCGGAAGCAAACATTTAGCGGTGGTGAGGAAAAACTCTTATTTTCATGGACCAATTTTGTAGATCAAACAAAGACACCTAACGAAAAATGCAGAAAACCTTACTTTTATCATTAGCATGTTTGATGTTTGATTATTGCCCTACCTACTCACTTGACTAACAAGTGAGCATACGAAGTGACTCACGACATCTTTTCTATAATCGCAATACATTCAGCATTACTGTGGCCACAGGCCACAGGCGCCATCAACCAAGTTTGAATACAGCTATTTCGAGAAAGGTTGTCGGAAAAAGTGCACGCGACAATCCCGAAAGGTATTGTGGGCGGTTTTGAGTTCACTGTTCTTTCCAAGAAATTTGAAAGAATGGCACGAGAGGCCATGGACATATGTTTGCGAGTGCTAAAGGAAAGCAACAAAAGTAGGTTCGACAGCTACAGTGTCAGGAACAGCGTATTGCTCATATACCATACTACCTTTTGGGATTGTCACGTGCACATTTTTTCCGACAACCTTTCTCGAAATAGCTGTATGTGCAAGATGCTATACAAACATACAACAAAGACTTTCACCGTAAAACAGTTATACTAGGAATTTATTTTCCGGTGCGTTACGCGTCACGCACTTCCGGAATGTCATGTTCCCTCGTGTCGACAGATTGAAAACATATACAAACTTCAATTGGATTCTGCCGTGGTGCAAAATTTAGTTAGCCGGTAGTGACCCCGTCCAGCATTTAAGTTCAGGTAAGTAAATAACTTTTCTGATTTTAAGGTTTCAATACGACTAAAAGTATAGCAAGCGAGTATTTCGACAATATTCCTCTCTACTAACTGTGATTTGACCTGCGTATTCGTGTCTCTTCATTATTGTTTTTCGCAAAAATCAGTTGACAGGAATCATGTTAAACCAAACAGAAACGTCGAGATATAATCTGAAACCGTTACAACTCTGAATAGGGTTTAAATGTCGAAGTAAATTATGTTTGCGATAGACGATTAATATTCCAAGCGTACTTGTTGCAAGCGCTTTCCTGATTTCAAAATACCCTTCAGATTTTGGTCTATCGACGGGGCGCGTTTGGAATGCCGCCAGAAATATTTTGACACAACAAAAACAAAGAATATGCTTCAATACAGTTGTTATTTTATATTGAAATTTCATGTACCAACTGGGTTTTCACGATGGTGAAGTTAGGTCAAATTTACTTTTTTGAAAAGTGCCGAAACCGTGTTTCTTCTTGCGGCCGGCACAGTCACATTTAAATGGTTGTGAATTATAAAGTAGAAATGTGTGTCTGTTTTGTGACTTGATTTCATTTGGAGAAATCATCCCTTTTTTATGTACGAGCTCGAAGAAAATGCTCAATTTTCGCCAATTTCATACTCGAAAGAGCGCCGATTTAGAGTTTTTCAAACTTTTCCTGATTCCTGAAAAAATAAAAAGCTGTTACAAGTTTTATCGTGACTTTTGAAATTAGTGTACTATAGAGATTATTTGGGCAAAATATGAAGAGATTTAAGAGGCAGTGTCTGTAAAAGCGGTCCGGTGCATTCGGGGTCGAAAAATAGTTTGCCCTCAAACTTTACCCAGTAAATCATCTTAGTTCATAAGTAAATGAAACTACTTTCGTTTTGGGAAATATTGCAAAATACCGGTGTATGACATTTGCAGACTGCAGACTGCAGACCGTGAATTGAATGAAACCAAAAATATCGTAATCAAGGTGGCGTCATCATCAACATTACCTTGTTCCGAGAAGTACATGTAATAATAAGGCCTAGAAGCGAAGTTTTTTCACGCAAATTACACCGACCTGATTCCTGAATGAGTTGTTGGCTTTTCGTCTCGTATTGAATTAGAGCAGAATAATTTCTGCCGATGTCACAAACTCGCTGATGAATCCATAGCAACAGGCTAGCAATTTAACCTGCACCACAGACGAAACTAAACTCTGGTTATATAAGTCTGTCTGTGAAACAGTGCCGGAATCCTTATTCTACGGGGGCCCCAACTGTGTACTAGGATTTGAGCATGAGCAATGATTGGCCTGTTAAAAAAGCCATTGTCGATTTGCCTATTTTGAAATTCAAAATGCACTTCCGGTAATTAGTCGAGTCCAGGTAGGATCTGTTCGGTTTATAAAATTCTAACTATTTACATTATCATTTTAATAGTAAAATTCTATTTTAATAGACCTCTGGGACCTCTGGCTCACATTATGAATTTATCGATCGCTCATGGCGTTGTACCAGATCAAATGAAAATAGCTCGTGTGGTACCACTGTTTAAAGCTGATGACCAGTCACTATTCATCAACTATAGGCCTGTCTCGGTTCTACCAAGCTTTTCAAAATTTCTAGAGAGAATCATGTATAATCGCTTGTATTATTATTTAACTAATTTACATATTCTCTGTGATAACCAGTTCGGCTTCAGTAAAAACCACTCTACGATGCTTGCCTTGGTTGATTTGCATGAAAAAATTTCATCTGCTATTGATCGTGGTGAATTAGCGGTTGGTGTTTTTTCAGATCTCTCGAAAGCCTTCGATACAGTCAATCATTCCATCTTATTTGAAAAACTTGAACACTATGGTATACGTGGCTTGGCTCTGAAATGGATTAAGAGCTATTTTTCCAACAGACTTCAATTTGTAGAAAACAAGAGTTGGAGGCAGCGACACTTGACAGAGACAGTTTCGTCTTGTGCTAATATCATGTGTGGCGTTCCCCAAGGTTCAATACGGGGGCCTTTGTTTTTTTCTGCTCTACATGAACGATATAATCAACACGCCAACAATATTACAATTGATATTATTTGCCGATGATACAAACGTTTTTGTGTCTCACAAGGATAAAGACTGCCTGACTAATATACTGAACGCTGAGCTAAATAAGTTGTCATTATGGTTTAGAGCTAACAGGCTTTCATTAAACTTGAAAAAAAAAACAAATTCATTGTATTTAAACTATGCCAAAAGCGTACAAATCAAACTATTCAACTTTTAATTAATAGGCAGAAAATTGATCAAGTAAAAGAAACAGTTTTCTTGGGAGTAATCATGGATGAAAATTTAAATTGGAAATCTGAAATCTCACATGTCGCCAATAAAGTTTCTAAATGTACAGGAATTATTCGTAAATCCAGTTTCTATTTATCTACGAAAACCTTACGAACACTATATTTTTCTCCAGTCTATCCATACTTTTTTTTACTGCAACTTAGTTTGGGCCTCTACCTACAGAACTAACCTTATTCGTCTTGAGATTTTACAGAAACGAGTGATCAGAACTATAGCTAAAACCAGTTTCGATGCACATACTGATCCAGTCTTTCAAAATCTTGGCATCTTAAAATTTCATGATATATACTTAATGCAACTAGGCTTATTCATGTACTCCTATCAAAACCATACTCTACCTTTAAGATTTCATTTTAAATTCAAATTCATTCGTATAATACAAGAAACTCGTGTAAATTTCGTCTGCCTTTCTGTCGTACTCGAACCAAACAATTTTCCGTTTTTTATCAAGGACCTACATTTTACAACACCTTAAACACCAATATCATCAACGCTTCCTCACCTTTTTCCTTTAAAAGAGCACTTAAGGCATTTATTTGTAATTATTATTGGTATACTCCAACAGAAATCTTACGAAAAAGCCTTTTACTATTCAACATTATTTGTAAACTTCCGTAATATTGATTCGTTTAATTTTCCACCTGATATTATTTTGTATCCGTCGCCGTAATTTTGGTGCCATCTTCGAAAAATTGTAATTGAGGAGGCCTAATTAACATAAGCTTTATAGTTTCCTTTAGGCCTCCTCGCCATTTCTTCCTACATTTTCTTTGGTATTTTTTTTGTAATTATTGTAATCGTGTGGCAAATAAACAAATACAAATAAATTCGCTTAAAAGCGTCGTGAACAGTCTATTTTTGGACCGGAAGCTAAAAAGACTGTAAAGGCTAGCGATGAGCAGTTTACATTTGCAATACCAATAATTTCTTTCCAAAGTATTTATTTCCGCGATGTTAGTTTGAAAAACTATTTGATTCTTTATGTAAAACAAAACAAATCAATGTCAGAATCTTAAACAGTGTCGAGGTTTGAAGGTCTCGGCGGCACAGCTCTTTCAAGACTTCCCTTGAGTGCATCCCCCCCGGAGCAAGTTATCTGCTTTTATTTGTGCTATATTGCATCTAGGTAGAGGTATGATTTACTTGCCGAAGAAAACGAAGCTAAAATAGCTCTAAACATGTTCTTTCAGCATTTTGAGTTCGATGGCCTTAAACCTTCGACGACAGCTTTGGTCGTTATCACTCCATACGGAACGATGCATGATCTAGTATGTTTTCCTTCCTAGACCCATTTAGCTTTTAGATTACACAAGTTAATAAATTTGTAAGCAACAACTTCGCAAAAAGTTTCCAGCGATTTCTCGTTTTGGATATTCTGACTAATCCTAACAACGTTACACTCACAGAAAAGGTACCATTTTGAGGAAAACTCCACTGCCAATGTGGCAGTTTATCTGCTACTCTTAAATTTTTTCCTTCCCTTAAAAGTTGGCTAGCCACAATTCTATACAAAAAAAGACGATAAAGTGGGCAAAAAAACTGCTAATATAGAAGAAAGACAAAGAAAAAAAGACAGCGATAGGGAAAGATCAATATAGATTCGCAAATAAAAAATCAAAATTTTGGGTGGTGCGCATGAGTGAAAAACAAAAAAGCTGTTTAATTATGCTGTTAGTCGGAAAACTGTGTCTTTGCTTGATGCAAAATGCATTTTTAGCCATTCTTTTAACCATGCTAATTAGTGGAAAACTAGTCCAAAGAAGAGGAATTGGTGAAAAATGCGGTTTTTTCGCTACTCGCCGGCCGTCACCAAAGAGTTAAAGAAAGTTACAAATTTGTTTCAAATTGGCCTTTTTCCTAATAAAAAAGTCAAATTTTTCCATTTCAGCACAAAACAGGTTTGCAATGTGAATTACTTCCAATGTTTAATTAATGTTAATAACAATTTTCTTATTAATTAGATGATTGAGATGTTAGTTGAATAGACTAATTTTAAAAGCAAAATGGCGGTCACTGTGACGTTACACATGACGTCATCATATTTTGATTAACCTTAACAATGCTAAAATAATATCTCAGATACCTAGTAGTTCAAATCTTCTTCAAAAAATCGTGTGTTTAAATTAGGGGGGAATCAAAAGTTTGTTTATAAATCCAAGATGGCCACGAAAATAAGGGTTTAAGTGGCAAATTTTAAATTCGATTTACAAGGTGAAAGCTACCGTTCTATCCTTGCTATCATGTATTTTTGTGATGCTTTTTATTCAAAGATTTAAATTATACATTTTTTGTTTGTTCCCCTTAGGTGAGCCATACAACCCCCCTATCTGGTGGACTATGTTGGATCTCAAGCTCTTGACCAATTATCAACAAAGATTAGACCAAATAAAAGATATAAAACCGATAGAAAGGATTTAGATGGGGGATCCGTACAATTATTAGAAAAAGTAATTGACATTTTAACAAAGCCCCCAAAATAACAAAAATATCAACGTAATCTGGCCAAATATGCTTGGGAACAAACAACATATATGGATATTGGGGAACATTGGCAGGGGAGTAGCAACCATATACGCACATACGCACGTACGCACGTATGCACGTGTGTACTTCAAAAATCTAAAAATATATTTTTATTTTGTGTATTTCCTTATTTGACTTATTTATTTATAGATTCTTTGGCAAAAAGCGACTTTAACGCATGCCAGAGTTTTCTTTTGTATTGCCGCTATTTTACGAAAAGAAAACTTTGTGTTGCCAAGATACTCAACTTTTGTATAAATGAGTTTGCACTTTTACAATTCCGTTATGGTCATCAAGTGCATTATTACCACCATTTGCTAACAAACTAACTTTAAAATCAACTGATAATCGCGCGTTGTACCAGTCAAATGGACTATTTTCTCCTGTATTATCAGCACCAAATCTAAGACCGGTTCTTGTTTGATAGGCATTATTTGCTGGGTTTGTTTCAAGAGGCTTTTCAAGATCAAGAACAATATCTTCGTTTGTTTCAAGATATTTTGGATCACTAAAGGATTTCATTGTATTTAAATAATTAGAATTTGATTTACTCTTTGATTTATTTCTTGTTGTGTCATTTTCTTGGTTGGAATTGTCTTGACAGTTTCATTAAAAGTAACTTTTTTGGTAATTTTTTCTCACCACTTTTTGATAACATTTTCACTATTTTATCACCCGCCTTTTTACCAACATGTTCACCAGCTTTTGTGGCGGCTGTTGTCAATGCTTTTTCAGCACCTTTTTTACCACCCGTTTTCATTGCTTTTCCACATATTTTTAACAAAGCGACTTAAAAACATCCATCATCCATTTTAACGCTATCTTGTGACTCAATAAGTGGTTCAAAAGTTTCTTTTAAACCCTCTTTCATATTTGTTTTTCCCAAATTGTCGTCTTGATTCTCTCTCACCTGTTTAGTCAACGCTTCAGCTTCAATTTTATTTCTTGCAAATTTTTTAATTTCTTCAGTATCCCTTTTTATTTAATGATTATAATAAAAATGGAAATACCAAACTACGACTGTGATTGTGATAACGATAAGAACTTCAAGCAAATTTATTCATACATGCCAAAGGATACGTTTATGTTAATTTGTGGATACAATATGGATGTGTTAAAACTAACCTGCTTTATCGCATGTTGACATATCCTCTAATATGTTACGATGAAATATATCTTTATGCAAAAAATCTCCATCAAGATAAATACCAAAATTTCATAGCGGAGCAGCATGGGTAAGAAAATTTGGTTATGACTTTGCGTACGCCCGCCCACCCGTACACACACCTCATGTAAGCTGATGTCAAATGTCACATTAGATCTTGCAGAAATTGACACTTTGCAAGCCATCTGTATGAGGATGAATTGACAGCCGTTAGAAACAGACGTGCGCTGACAGTAATCACATGACCATCGCACGCGCTCAGATGAAAGACCAGTCGTTTTTCCCCTAGATATAAGCTGATATAATATGTCAGACTTACCGACATAAAAATGAAAATGAAATGAATCTTCACTTTCACCGGGCATCTGCCAGTAGTTTAAAGTTATATGCACAAGCCAAATTAAGGTCAATTGACAGCTGTCAAAATGGGACATGTGCAGACCACTATCAGATCAAAACAACGTGGGCTCAATTACGCGATCTGACATTTTGCCCCCATTAATCATCCATTACAACCCGGACTGAAATGTCTTCCTCACACTAGCAGTCAACAGTCCGTTTATTAGAAAATTCGCCATTCTAACGAAGTTCAATTGACAGCTGTCAAACTAGAGCATCCGCTGACCATCATCACCTGACCGTATCGCGGGTTCAGGTTTCGAGTTTTTTTGAAGTTATCCGCTGACAAGTTACTACTTTTTAAATGATTGCAGGCTGAAGTTTAATGCATAGGAAATAGGAATTTGCGTTTATGAGCCGCGCTATTAAACTTTTAATTTCCAACTGACCTCCCCGAGAATTCAGCCAGCTTTTACAGACAGGGAAGTTGCTTTTGACTTTTATCACCATGGATAAGCGTTGGTCCCGCTCTACGTCCAGTTTTTATGCTCTGAT